>VZRE01016355.1:270-28287 GCA_013396775.1 Cephalopterus ornatus | reverse complement strand
TCGAACAGCTATGCCCACCAGCCTTGAGCCCCTGGCCTCCCTCGTGTCTTTGCCGAGCAGGTGTAAGAAACAAAAACCTCGCCCAACATGGTCACCTTCATGAAATCGTGTGCTTCCTTACCAAAATAGACATGCCAGACTTTTTGTGCTGGGGTGACTCATTTGCTCTCCCAAGACATGGAAGAATAATTCTTTCCTAACAGAAAAGCACAATTATAGTTTTAACAAAGGTATTTTCAGTTTCAGAAATACCTTTTTTTACCAAAATATTTGATCAAAAATCAAGCATGTGAGAAGTTTGTGTACTCCTGACAATGTTGTAAGCCATCAAACAGACAATTAACCCAGGAAGCACAAGACAACAGTAGTAGGAGGCAATGGGAGTGTTTAAATCCCACTGGAAGCATCACCAATACACAAAAAGCCACAGAAAGCACTGCTAGCAGACAAGTCAATGCTTGTTTTATTTCCACCTAAGCCAAATCCCATCCAGAACACACAGTAATGCATTGCTAACTAACTCCATTCGCAGAGGGAACTTGGATCCCACTGAAATGTATGGATATTTTCCACTTACATGCACAAGGCCAAGATCTCATTCCTGGGAAATGGTGACACCAGGAGACTCAACACAAGAATCAATTGCATCTGTGCTTCCAAAACAAACAGCAGCACAATACCTTCCAGCTGAAGGGATTTGGCCTGAGCATCCCTGGACTTCTGCCTTCAGCACCAGGGCCAAAAGCTGCGTTAGCTGGTAAAGATTTCTTGGCTTTTGGCATGGATNAAATACAGAGTGCATTTCAAGTTCCAAAAAAAAAAAAAAAAAAAAAAAGTCTGCTGCTTTGCAGAGGGAACAGAACAACAGCTGCACACGGCATTTCCAAGCAGATGTGTGAGGCAGGCACAGTCCCGGGAATACAGCTGGAAATTCCGTGCAAGCAGCAGAAGAGCACAGGGTAACACCACGGCAGCAGCAGGGCCCAGGTGAGGCACACGGACAGGCACATGTGCAAGGAAAGTACAGGGTGGCAGTTCTGGGAGAAGACAGCTTGGGCATGAACTCCCAAAGGTTTTTTAAGTCAGATCTACCCGTGCCAGGTATTTCAGGCAGTACATTTACACCGAAGCAGTACAGACACCACCAGACTTTATTTTTTTTTAAGAACTAGGTTGCAGATCCCAAAGTTTCTATTTTAAATGTTAAGAACAAGTACTCCTAGGACAACCACATCATCTTCAAGCCAGTGTATTGACAACAGGTAACTGGAGCAGTTTTAAAATTTAACATCGTGGATCTGGAGGTGGGAGCACTTAAGGAATACGAATGCCTGGAGGCCAGCATTGTGCCCATGGTCCACGTGCCTGTGCCGGTGTCTCCAAGAAGCCACACGGAGCCCGGCTCTCTGTCCATTCATCTACCGGGAAACCTGACCCACAGGTTTGCCACAAACCAACCTGTGGGAGCAGACACTTTCTGTTCCTTTCCTCCTCTAGATACAAACCCTTGTTTCCAAGACTCTTGTTTCCATCCCTTTTCCTTGAAAATAAGCACATTCAGCCCACTGCTGCAGACAGCACTCTGAGGTGGGCACACCAGTGCCTGCTCCACCGAGGTCACGTTCTGATGCTGTTCCGTGTGTTCTGCTCTCACGTTCAAGGGTCAGTGCTTCAGCAGACAGAAGGACATGCGGGAATTTTCCTTCCTGATGAATTTGGCGGAGATATTCAAATGCAGTTCCTTTGCTGGGCATTTTTCCGCCTTCTGCCACAAATAACCTGCAATACTCACATATAACCACGTGCAATTTATGACTTAATTCATTCTGTGCCAGTGTCCACATGCCACATGTTCACATTTTCAGACCTTGTATGAATTTTTACCATTTTTTCCTTAATTTCACAGAGCAAAGCTTCTATTAAAAAAAACCATAAATGTGTTTCATTACCTTTGGCTGCAGGCAGGCAAGGCCATACAGATCAGATGATGTTCTCTGAGTAATTACCAAGTCGTTGCACTTCCACCTAAAGAATTGTGTACCATTAAAAATTAAATGTATAATAGTCAAGTTCCCTTAAAACCGAACAGGAAAGCTTCTGCAAGCCTTCCATGCCCTGCTCCATTCCACACATCCATGACTTGTTAGCACACTGTGTGGCAGCAAGCTTTGGACTGTTCACCATTCCAAATACTGGGAGGTCTGACAACTGGGATAAAGTTCAGCAGACTTCCCACCAACAGTGGCAGGAACAGGTGTGTGGGGGGCAATGAGAATGTGCAAGACACCCAAAAAGGCAGAAACACGCTCGACAATGTGATTTCAGACAAAGATTCTATTTTAAAATTTGACTTGTATTCTGAAGAATAATTTAGCTTAAATTTAAATAGCTGGATTTGGAAAGAAATGGAAGGAGCTGTACTTAGCTGTTGCCACTGCAAAAAAATCTATTCTGGAACATACTGAACTATGAATAACACCACAGAAAATTCATAAAATGCACAGATCTCTTCAATGTCTAATTGCAACTGAAGGACTCCAAACTAATCAAGAGACTTAGAAAAAACACAACTCATGGTTTAAAGCTCTGGGTTCATTTACACCAACATAATGCAACTGATTTCAAGTAGAGGTGGTACTTATTTACATGATTATGAGAACTTGAAATTGGAAATGTTAACAATGAGAAGAGGCCTTCAAAGCAGGAAAACTCTCATTTCTCTGAAAACAAAACAAACAAAACCAAGCCCCAAAACAAAAACACAAACAAAAAAGAGTCCATCAAAAAACTAAACTAAGCAAACAAACAAACAAAACAACCAACCCACAAAAAAACGCCCCAGCCCTTCAAAATTTGATTTTAGACTTGCAAAGTTCATTTTTCTATTATACTGCAGGTCTTAACAGAAGCAGTAAAAAATAAGACTGGATGCTGTACTGCAAACTGCATTCTGGTCAGAGGATGAGGTATTTTAATCCATGTGTGCATTAAAAATCATACTGTCCATAGGATCATTAGGCTCAATAAAACCAGGTTTCAAACTTCACCAACGTTCATCTTCATCACCTCGATGTTCTTGAGGGGGTGGCAAACACGGCTTCAAAGTTCTTCCTTCCAAATCAGCCGATGCTGAAATGCACACAGCATCACGGACCTTCAGGGACTCGGAGTCATGCTTTTTAACCTAAACATTTTAGCACGCTTTTTGACAGTTTAACCACAGAGAAATGAGTGACGTGCTGCTAGAACACACTAGTGTGGTTAAACCTACTTGTGTTGGAGAAAGCAACGTGACTTTACGTTGTTAAGATTCAAGCTAGTTCTTTCAGTACAAAGCCAAGAATCACTTTTTAGTTTTATTAACCTTAAACAAGTGAGCCATCTTTAGTTTCAAACCAAGTTTATCAGCTCTTAGCTAAATGCAGTTCCTGGCTGCAGATTCACAGATACCAGAGTAAAAGAGCAGATAATAAAACAAGCTTTTAATCTTTTAATAAGATACACACAGAGCAAACCTAAACATAACCTTCCTGGAAGGTACACAGCATAAAACAGCCTTGAAAAGAGTTCTGGTAGAAAATTGCATTCTATTTCAGGCTTGCCCAAATAAATCAGAGGAATTTGTCCAGCACTCCTCACTTTGAACTCCGAGAAAGCTCTGACTCACTCCTTTGTAATACTTTCTAGTACAAGGAGGTTCACAGGGTCAACTTTTATCCCTAATCTTGTGGAACATTCCTCAGTACCTCCAACTCCACAGCTTTATGCATGCCAAAATACAGCCCGCAGAACCCTATCAGCGACATTTAAACACGCAGGAACTGAATTACAGGCTAAATAACTCCAGTAGTGCTCCCACCTTACATTAGTTACACCTATACCTCTTCACAAATTGCATTCAGAAAAAACCAAGACGAAGTGTTCCGAAACTTGCAATTTAAGTGTGCGATTTTTCTTTATCAAAAACAGGTTCATGCTCTTACTTCTTCACTGTCAGATGCAAAAAGTGTTTCATCAGTTTAGTATGAAATGTCTATTTGAGCCTGATAAAAACCTTACTGCTAAATCAGTCTTCTTGAGTTTAACTCTGTTCTATAAAGAAGAAAGAATTACGGTGAAGGAATTTTATTATCCTTTTATATTGCAAATGTACATTTTTTTTACCCACAAGATTTAAAACCAGCTTTCAGAAGATAAAGCTGTACCATGAATTAAATCTTGAGATGCAGAAATACAGTTTTCAATGGCCAATTTTACAGCAACAAAAACCCCTTCATAATAAAATATTCACATATTCAACTAGACATGAATTATGAAATTGTTATCAAAACTTTAGAAACATTCTAAGCCCCTCTGGACTACACATAGGTAGGACTGACTAGGGGGTACAGTGAAGAAAACCCAGCTTTTGGGAATTATGTTCAGACTGGGATGAACCTGAAGATACAAAAAAAAACCCCAAAAACATACTTAACACATGCTTTCAACCCCCATCTGTAAATACTAAACCAAGTAGAGACAAGAGAAATCAAAGACTTCTGCAGTATAGCGGAATATTAAAAATTATATGTGAGGCCAGTGTGTTTCTGCTAAGAACCAGAGGCAAACGTAACAGACTGTGCATGAAAAGCAAGTACAACTCTGTTGACTAGAAACACACACAATTAAAAGTGAGAAACACAGCAAAATAGACAGTGTATGGAAAATGAGAGATACATGGACATAACAACTCACAAACCAAGTATCCACGTGCATTTTCTACAATGCAAATCATTATGAGGCAATGCCCGTTTCTACAGCCTCAGTAAAATAAGATTTGGACACACTTGGGTACTTCCAAGGAGACGGCCTCGTGCCTCCCTCTGGAGCCTCCAGAAACACCTTCCAGTAAGATTTTGCTGTAGAAGCATTTCACTGAAACGTCAATTTTCCAAGTCATGCAGCTTGTCAGACCCCGGTCACTAGACACTGCGACCTTGTAAAATGAATTTAAAGCATAGTATCACATACCTTGCCAAATATCCGTGTATACATCAGGCAGGACAGGTTCTGTGTTGTTTCTTACAAGCTCATAAAACAAAAGGATAATGGAAGGAACGCTCTCAGCATTCAGTGTGAACACAGCATCACCTCGTCTACTCGCCTTAAATCCTCTCCAAAAGGCAAAATATATTCAGTTGGTCCTCTGACCATTTAAAAACATATCAGCAATACATATGAGCCGCTGTTGCACTTCCAGAAGGAAGGTCTTGCTATATCCATACTGTAAGTTCATAGTGATCTGAGAGATGTTTTTGGACTTTATTATGTAGGAGGCAACATCCACCTAGGAACAGTATCTTAGAAACAGTCACACTTTATTTTTCTTAGTCTGAAATCATGTTTTTAGATAATTGTCCCAAACACAACAGAATTTTCTCCTACAAAACCACACCACATACCTATAAATGAAAGAAGACCCAATTCACAGCAAGAGTTCAGAAAATATTGCACCTCAGCTTTCTCTCAGTATTTGCAAATATACAGAACAGATTTATTCTCTACAGAACACAAGAGGAGCAAGGCATAAAACGTTTCCAGCCTTTGACTGTACAACAGGGATCTGCTACAGCAGCTCCAAGCCGTTGATTCCAAGCTGTATTTGTGTAGACTCCTTGTGCTTTCAGGTGCGAGTAAAACTCAATGAGAAACAGTTCCACAAACACATACTGCAAAATTAAATAGCTCTTTTAATAACTAAGAAGGTGATTTTCCCCACAGTCAGTACCTGAGCTGCAAGATTTGAACTAAGCAATAAATTGTATCAATTGGTCTTTCCCATAATGCTGGACAACCTGGCATTAAGGGAAACAAATCATTAATGGAGTGAAAAAGGTCTGCCTCACTGAAAGGAACAAAAAACCCATTAAGAGTATTTTTTCATGGGACAGCAGCCCAGTAATAATTCCCCATTTATTAAGGTCAAAGAACTAGCAACTCAAACAGAGGATGACAGCTTTTCATCATCCCCTGTAACATTTATTCTTCTGCAGAGTTGGCTCTAGTAAGAAATTTTCCATCCAGGAAATGTGAGCATTATCCAGTTTCATGTGGTAGATCCAGGATGCTTAATCCAATTCCTACCCACCCCTGTCCCAGAAGTTGTCAAGAACGGCAAGATGTTCAACAGGCAGCTGTGCACATCTGAAACCACTTCAATTATCCAAGCAGAAGGGTCAATACGGGCACAACAGAATGACAAGCTAAGGAGTCTACATTAAGTAAAGGTCTCTAAATTCAAAGGCTTAACTCAATTTGCTCCTTAAAGTTTCTTTGTTTAGTCACCTTTGGTGTTCTAGCTGGGCTGCTTAATATGCATCTATTTTCTCAGGGACTGCCCAGAGGATAATTTTAAAGCCACACTATTTTAAGCAATCAGATAAAGCAACTTTGTGTCTGAATGGCCACAACACTTTGGGTACTGCTGTGGTATCTGTGTAAGCCTGTCATGATCTTAAACATGTCTGACCATCTGACCTGGCACTGGTGCTGCTGCACCACACCGGGGCTGGCACACGCACCACCTCCCCTCATCATCCTTCCCTCTGCTCCTCCCTTCCCTGCCAGCAGCTGGGAAAGACGGTTGCTGAGTATCTGGGATCAGTGGGAACCTGGGTTCACACAAGGAATGGTGACTGAGCCCTTGTTTCAGAAGGTAAATATTCAAATGCTATCACCCATCAGCACAGGAAAGTCAGCTTACATTGAACTCTTCTGAACAAAACAATACTGTCTGTGCAACTGTGATGCCTTATTGACAGCTCCAGCACTAAGAGAGAAGGCAAAGCCATGTTTCTTCCCACTGCATTTCAGGAACACTTTAATAACCAGTAAGATGCAGATCAGCTTTAATCAAAGCATGAGGAGCTGTGTATTTAAGTAAGAATAACTTGTATTCAAATAATCATTACTGATGTCAAATTAAAGTTCTGAGTCGTTACCCTTTAAATGTCAGTGAGCAGAGCATGTCATTCACATCCATGGTCTAGGTGAGCACAGAGCCTCACAAAGATGACAATCAGTGTTCGCTCATCAACATAAAGTCCCGTTTCTTTTTCAAGTAAAATATCCAGCAAACACTTGAGCATTTTCTTTGATTTGAAATTACAGTAAAGGGAAGGAGGGATGTTATCCAGCTGATTCTGAAAAGCACAACAATTTTTAAATTTTTTTTTTTTAAACCATCAACTGGTTCACAAAAGTTGCTGAAATGAAACACAGTGAAGACCTTCCCAGCAGCTACTGCCTTGCAGCTGAGTTTTTATGAACAGAAACTTCATTACATAGTGAAATCCTTAAATCAGTGTTGGACAGGCACCACATATGATCGGAACAAATGAATTCTCACTCATTTTCAAAAGAACAGCTTCCTTTTGCTATTACAGCAGCAATCCAGACCCCAGACTGTATCTATATATGAAGATTCATGCTGGAACAAGGCAGTTCTTCACAAACCCCATCAATTTTTTCAAAGGATACTGAACAAAAGATTGCCTGTATCTTGCAAAGTAAGAACAGTGCAACAAAATCTTTTATTGCTGACCAGGAAACAGTTTCACGTGATTAAAACAAACACTTGTGCCCTTGTTCAAAAACAGTCAGACAATTTAGAAGTATCAGACACTAATCATGTCCATACAGTTTAAGTCTGCTTCCTTGTGTACAAACACAAGAAAAACAAATCACTATTTTTTCTGCAAAACTAAGCCTTATATTCACTGTGAGACCTTTATGAGTGAAATGAAGGCAATGGTTCTGGTACAGTGAATAGCTTCTCATGAAGTTATCTTAGCAAGGAAGAAGGTTCTGCAGGAACAGTACACCTGGACACTGTTAGAAAATATACACAAGGAGGCAGGACTGATGAGAAGCTACATGTGACCTTAGATTCACAGCCTTACTACTGCAACTCTGCAAAATACAAAATGATTTTCTATGAAAAGTTTTAAATAAAACATCTTTTACACAATTGCAAATGCATAGTTTACAAGTTCAGCCTTGTCTGCCTGTTGTCAGTTTTACAGCAAAGAGGGACAATGCTTTGACAGATGACAATACAGGATAAGCCCTTTATCACGTTTCACTTTTATTGAACATCTCCTGCAAATGCAGATTACAACCTTGGTTTAGGTTGCACGCATCAACTTAAGCCATAAGAAATCAATACTTTTTGAAATCCAAATCCTAGTGGTGAGGGTTAGGTAGTGGTTGATTTCTGTAGTCAGAAAAATTACAACAGTGTAAGTGTCACTCATAAAAGCAGTATGGTGCAAGAGGCTCTTTGGTGCCAAAAAATCGTCAGTGATGCATTTATGAATGCTACTGAGTAGAAAGCAATCTAATTTACAACTCTTCCTCGCAGTGCTATAGAAACATTAAAGGACTCTGGAGACTCCCCTACCTTGAACATCTGCGAAGAAATATCACCATTACAGAAAAGCTGTATAAAAATCAACGACAAAAGACTGAAATCAGAAGGTATATCCTATCTTTCATCCTGAAATACAGGTCAGGTACGGCCCAGCTCTACAGCAGGCATATTAAATAATCAGATTTAAAGTGATCTACACATTGAGACCTGAAAGATCACTGCCTTAATCTCACACCCAGTTATATGGGCATTTATGTGGCAATGTACTTGCATCATCTAAATCTTCAGTAAGAACATACTGCTTATATACCAGCATGCATCCAGAGCACAGTCTATGTCAAACACCTACAGTCATGTAGAAACCCCAGATTTCAAGTGAAGTCTAAGAAACCCTAAAGTAACTTGCTATTCATACCTCTACTGACTCGTGATCTTTTAAAACGGCTGAGCGTAACAAAAACACAGACTTACTGGTGAGTTTCTTTCCAAACTACAACGTATAGGCCGATCCTCGCGTAGATATTCACATATATACAACTTCATAGAAAAACGAGAGCCCTGCAGACAAGCTCCCTATCTCGAGTGGAGAAACACTGGGTATAGCTGAAAGGAGAAACAGAGATAAAGGGCCGGTTCTGTCCCCACGAGCACTCGTGGCTGCACGCCACCTGCACTCATTATTGCATGCATTAGGTGCCCAGAGTCACAAGGACCTCTGGGCACGGCTGAGCTGACAGACTAAACTGCTCTTCCAGCACAGCTCACCTTCCACCCTATCTGAAAGTCAAGGAGCTACTTCCCATGCCATCAGAAGAGGAGGAAAAGCCCCCTGGTGTGATTTGCTACAGCAATCAGGGTGGTTATTTGCAGAACCTGGCTGAGTTTGACATCACTGCAAGTCTCCATTTCAAAACAAACTATTCTAACTCACAACACCTGCATGGTAAGAAACAGAAAAGGTAAAATGTACAGCTCCTCAGACACTCATTTAGGACTATCATCTCTAAATTAATCAAACTTTGTTTCTTTTAAAACGCAAGTTCGCTTGACTGAACTATCACTGCAAATCCTACTCCTCCTGTTCCCAGGGTGCTGCCTCGGCGTATCCAGAGCACAGCTGAGACATGTGCACCCTCTAGCTGTCATGGGGAGGACACAGTACTTATATCTAACTTACATTCATTTTCAACTTCAAATTTATTGAGGCAGTTTATATCAGTGTATCCATAAAATAATTCAGAAATAACCCAAGTATACCATTTAAACATCTTCATGATTTATCCATTTACACACTCAGTACACAAACAACCCAGCCTCTGTACAGGTTCATCACATGCAAACCACCCATAAAGACAAAAACTTTAATTAAAAATAAGTCACAACTCAGTGTACTGTTTCAACTGCATCTCCGTTTACCAAATGGCACATTGAATATTCTCTAAAATAAGATGTTTTTAACAATCTTGTTAAAAAATTCTTGGGCAAAATATTTCTAGACTTAAAAAACATCAAGATTTTTCAAAACACTCAGGATACTATACAACTTATAATAACCTTGAAAGAGGTTTACAAGGTTGTTAACCAAGGTATTTACATACCAAATAATGTAAAGCAAAAAATTTGTATTTCTAATGACAAAAAGGTGATGCATTAAAGATTTATGAAATTAAAATTAAGGCTCTTTGTTATAGTTCTTTATGTAACTTTACATATTAGCCAACTTTGGAAATGTCAGTCTTGCACATTCTTGTCAATCTACTGCATTTAAAGCAGTAGAGTATATTAAGTATTACTTTGAATAATTACATTGCTACTTCTATGTTTGAGCATGCTTTTGAAACACTGCAATTATGAAATATTTACAATGTGTAGCCTTCAAACTTTATGTAAAAGCCCAAGTATGACTGTCTGATTTCAATACAAACAACATACTTGTAAAAACGTCTTTACTTCTCAAAATTAAAAGTAAATTACTGCAGTTTCAAACAAGCAAACCAGCTCTGAAAACTTTTAACGTGTGCCTGAATGTGGACAGTAAAAGTTATGCGAAATTTCTCAGACAGTACTGTTTTTCATTTCAGACCAAACTATTTGTTGTATCAGACTGTTTTCTTTAAGCATGTAGAAAAATTAAATATTTTTTTAAAAAAATTATTCCAAGACCTACGCACACTTTGAGCTATGCCCATAGGTTTCTTGAAAACTCAATACTGTCTCCCAGGTTGTAGTGATTGGTCCACAGTTTATTTCAGGATGTGTGTTCACCTAAAAGCAACTTCCTGTTTTCCAATGTCATTTCTCTTAAAAGCACAATGATATAAAACACTGAAGACAAAACAAAAAAAAAAAAAAAATGGAATGGTAACCTAAGGATCAAATTCGTTAGCCATTTCTCCTACTATATCAAAATTTGTAGTCAGAATTGTCTTTATTGACTTTATTTTTAATTTTTGTACACAAAGAAAAACATGTTCATATCCATCATGAACAAAAACTTAAAAAGGCAGAACTAGAAGACATTTGTGTCCTTCACCAAAGCAAAGCTGTGCTAAAGGTTCCAAACATTTCCATTTTTAAAATAAATATTTTCTTTTTTCATTGTCTACATTCCAGTCTTCAGAATGTCACTGGAAACTGCAGCCTATCATGAAATACACACTTTTAAACAGAGTCCCAGCTCACTGTGTTTGGTAACTTGCCATACCATATCCAGCTTGGTTAGGTATTACAGGAGCACCTTGTCCCTGGGCAGGCTGAGCACCAAATCCACCCATCCAGGCAGCAGATGGAGATTGGCTTAAAAAGAAACAGGATAGTTAAAAAAAAGGGGGAAAAAAAAAGAGAACTTAAAAACATATTTCCCACATAATCTTTGTACCAAATCAGAACAATTCCTTCTTCTCTTCAATGAGTAATTCAAGTTAAGCACTACAATGTGTGATTTTTGAAAATATCATGAACTTCTTAAGAACAAAGGAAAAAAAGTCCCACAAACCTTGGGCACCGGCTGCATAGGGCACCCACCTCCAAAGGCACGCACACACAACAAGTGGCTGAAAGTCAACATCAATGACCCAGAAATGCAAAAGATACCCAGTGCCTCAGTGGCATGAATACCAGTGAGAGGTTTATCAGGGATTAAGATGTTTAATTGGCACCAGATAATGAAGAACTGAGTAGACAAATTATTTTAAAAGTATGTTAAAACAGAAGTTCTTCGGAGGATTTCAGTCTTTAAGAGATCAAGTATTAAAAGCCCATTCAAATCCCCAAACTGCACAAGTTAAAGTATCTGTATGCAGCTTCTCCTCTCCCTTCAGGTTAACACCCAGGGTCCCTGGCTCACACTCTCCAGTACTCACCACTTCCAGTGAGAATCCACAATGTGTTTAGGTATGAGACAAGACCATCCCAAACTCCACCCCACGAGGTGGTGGTTGTGCCTTCACCCAGGCCCACAAGATGTGCCCTCAGGTACAAGTCAGAGCACCTCCCCAGGGTGTCTGTCCGTGGAAATCACTGAATATAAGCTTTAAGCACCCAGGAGTCCACCTAAGGTTTGACACCTTGTGCAATCCTTGGCCTAAGTGAGCCTGAAACTCACGTGCTGCATTCTTGGAATATGCTACAAAATTCAATCAAATTACTTACTCTACTCCAAAACCCTGTTGATTCCATGCTTGGCCATACATTCCGTACGATGGTACTTGCCACCCGTTAGCCATATATTGCCCGTACTGCTGGGGATTCCCATATACTTGGCTCCACTGCCCCCACTGACTGTAGTCCACCTGGGGAGAGAACAATCCATCGTACTTCAGGTTCGAGGCACGGTTTAGGTCACGTTTGTGCTGCTGAAGGCAAAGTTTTGGCTATATCAATCACAGGGCTAAAACAGGCAATAATGAGATCAGAAAAATAAGACATGGCTCTGACTCAATTAGATCCTTGTACTGAACAATGTATTTGTGTGTGCTTGAAATACCAAAGACTATTTGGTTGGACAGTCCCCTGCTCTGCAGTTAGAGAAACAGCAAGAATCAGAATTACCTCAAAGTTTCTCCCTATCTTGAATCATATCCAGAAGACAGTAACAGATATTCCATCAAAATCACTAGCCCAATTTGATGAACAACTGGAACATAACTGAGACAGAACATGGAATTTCATAAGAACTCTATAAAACGTACCCATTACAACTGGGAAGGCATTACAAGGATATACACGATCGCTTTTGTAATGCAAAGAAAAGGTTAAACTTCAGTTACCTGTTGGAAGTTTTTAGTCATATCAGGGGATTCTTTACCCCAGTAACATTTAACAACATGTCCTTCAATTGTGGTTCCATTAACTGAAACAATAGCATGTGCTGCACTTTCATGGGTTGAAAATCTAAAGAATGTAAAAACAAAATAATGTTATGCTTTACAGCACTTCCACCTCACTGCTAAAACACAGTGACTCCATACATACAGGAAATCCAGTGAAAAACATCTGCTTTCACAAACATTCATCTTCTCGGGTAAAAAGACTGGTGGCCACTTTTAAAAGTTCCAAATTATTCTATGAACATATGGTGACAGCTTTTATTGTATCAGGAGAAATTCAATCAAGTGAAATTACAGAAAGATGAAACATTACTACACACACAGACCCACAGATCTTTGTCCATACCTGACAAATGAGTAACCTTTTTCTGGGAACACCCTTATTTCCATAATCTGTCCAAATGGGGAAAACGTCTGTCTCATAAGTTGATCTACAACATAAAGTGTTTTCAAATTAGTAACTGTCTTGGTGTCCAAGAAGCTTCAATAATAAAAAAGCAATAAACAATTTATACCTGTTAGCCCAGAGGCAATTCCTCCACAGTACACAGTACAATTTTTTGGACTTGACTGATTTACTACATCTTCAAATCTCAATTGTTTTGTGTTATCTATAAAGAGAAAAGGCTGGTTTTCAGCAGTGGAACAACAGTAACCCAAGAGTCCCAGATACTCACCTTGTACACCAGTCAGAATTTCACATTTAACAAAAACATTCCATATTTTATGACAGACCTGTAGTGCCACCACTATGCTGACACAATACACCAAAAAAATCTATTCTTTAAGATCTGGAAGACAAGCTAGATATGTAATTTAAGTGACACGAGTTTGGCTTATGTTTTATTACCGCACTGAGCAGTGACATGCAAGCAAACACAAGACAGCATCGCACGAGGGTCTTACTTTCTTGTGTACTTTTGGGGGCTGGTGGTTTCCGCGTTGCCCAGTTAGTTCTGATCTGGCGGCCTCCCAACCACTGGCCTCCCATGTGTACAATTGCATTTTCTGCATCCTGGAGAGATCAAAACAAAGGTTACAACACTTCTAAACAAGAAGCTACTTCTAAGAAAGACTTGGGTGTCTGTTGATTCTGTTGACAACATCAGTAACAGAACTAAGAAGTGTATAAAATTCAGAACAATCACAGCAAGTGGCCAAAAGTTAACTAACATGAAGGCAACTGGTTATTGATAAAACCTTCCTCCCATCCATTTTCTACTCACAGGTTAGAATCCAACTGCAATCACACACATACTACCTGCATATATGCCATATATATATATACACACACACATATCTATACCATACATATGCATACTATGCAAGCACCTCTATTCAAATATTCAAAAGCTGCCCAAAAAAGTGCACAAGTCATACAGATGCCACAAGCAATTACTGAAACAACTATCATTAAAAAAACCTGCCAATTGACCATACTAAAAATACAGAAGTATATTTAATAGTAACAGATGAAAAGTCAAAATCCCTCACTGGAAAATATTTTAGATATAAGCCAAGTAAAATTTACACCATGCAGTAGGTGTTTGCAAAAGACCTCGTACAAGATCTGAATGTGGGGGTTTTTTCAGAATCTTACTGTGCACTCAACGTAACGGGCCAAGTTTAGGTAGCAAAATTCTAAGTTCTGGAGGGCTGAACGGTAGTTACAAAGCAGCTGTAATGCTGAGATACAAATGACTGAGTGTTTAAGTTTGCTTTTATTTATTATTTGCACGCACACCCCCATCTCTGCTCTCTGGAGACAGGCAGTAGATGTCTGCACAGACTGCTTTGTAAGTTCTCTAAATATTGAAGGCATTGCATGAACACACACAAGAGTCCACGGCACACATGGCTTAAATTCTTATCTTGAACGTGAATTAGAAAACTAAGTTCACACTGGAAGCAGAAACATTGAGTAAGCATGGGATAAGTTTGCTAACACCTGCACGAAGCAATTTTTTCCCCAATTGCTTTGAAAGAACAGAGGCAGCGCAAATAGTACGTGTTTGGAATGCTCTTCCAAGGACACAAAGCTACATCAAAAACCCGCCAAGCACAAGGGCCAAAGAAAACAAGGACCAGTTAAAGGTGAGCTCTCAGCATCGTCCTCCCTCACACTGAAGGCTTCCACCTATAACACTCTTCTCAAACTCACTCAGGACCTTCATCCTTCTAAGTTTTAATTACACAGAGTGCTCATTTTGGAAACAGTACAGAAGTGAAATTATGGAAGATGACCAATAATAATAATAAAAAAAGAAAAAACCTAAAAGATAAAACCAAATCACCAGACAATAAAACCTCCCTCATTAGGCACCCTCATCTCCCAAAACATAGTGAATAAGTTACAAGCTGAGTAGGAAAGGAAATTACCCCTAATGAATTTGCTGCTAGTTTTGAGGATCACAGCTGTGACAAAAATGGAACAGAGCCCAAGTCACAGCTCATCCAATTTAATGTAGGAGTTTAATTTGCTCTTAACTGTGGAACGCATTAAGACCTCAGGCTGGAGCACCTGAGGTCTGGGAACATACCCCATTCCCCAAATTTAGCAGAATCACATTAATTGTGAAAAATAGGCCTTAAACTACAAGCTCAGGATGGTTGTACCATAACCCTCCAGGTACAGCTGCTGTGTGAAAGAAAAGGAAGCAGGACATAAAATTTAGAAGTGCTTTTTAGTGCTACATTTAGAATTCCTGCAGTAATTGCGTAGAATAAACACAAATTTTGAATTGGAGCTTTTATGGCTGAGTCTGAAAAGTATCCACTAACTTTCATTCCATGACTGTTGTTAACATTTCCCCTCCAGTCACAGAAACTGAACACAACAGTAAGATAAGAGAAGAGGGTACAAGGAAATAAAAGAGCTATTCCTTATCTGTTTCAACTGTAACAGAGTAAACAAAACATAAGTGGAAAAATACACTAAATCAAGGCGTCCAATTGCAGTATCTTATGGCATCTGCAAACCCGAAGAAAAGAAATTCCAACTTTTTCTTCTGATTACAACAGCTTCTGTTAGAGAAGATCCAAAGAGATTCCTGGCAGGTAAGACTTCTAACCACACAAACAGGCTTTATACGTTAAAATGCTGAACTGTGTTTGCTTTTCCTATACATAACGTTTAAGGAAAATGATTAAGTTTCCCCATGTTGTCCTAAATGTACACACAGCTCCTGTACATGTAAATTGATTTCCCTCGGTAAAGATAATAAATAGCAAATACATAAACAAGCAAAATAAAACAGGAAAGTAGGAACTATTTTAAATTTCCATTGTGATTACTCACCAGTTTGTTATAAAAAGATACAAAACCATAGCCTTTTGACTTTCCAGTTGCCATATCTTTAACTACCCGTGCATCCCTGTGAAAAGAAGCACAGCTATATGAGGGTAATATTAATAACCTGCAAAATAAAAACTAAAAGGAACCACACACACTGTATTGTGAGCATAATTTTTTCTTATAAATTCAGTTAGCCCTAAAACTACAGTCATTCCTGAACTCTCCCCTATTGCTTCTTTACCTGTTAGAAAAAAGCAGTAGGACAAAAAAAATAACATGTAATAAACATGCAACCTATGCACATAACCTATGCTGGCTATAACTAGAATGTTCAAATTTGAAGTATAAGAGAAACAAAGTTTCCTTTTCTAATATTCTATTGGCTAGGGTCCTCTAAGGTTTACTGTTCTATAAATTACTGTAACAATTCTATCTAATTTACCATGCATTTTCTAAATAGTTAAATGTCTTCTGCCTAGTGATACAAAATATATGAAATATTAAAAAAATCGAAAAAGAGGAAAAAATAGGAATTAAAAGGCATACATGGCCTGTTAACAGATTTCTTTATTTTTCTTGGTCAATTCTCTACCATCATTTTGGAGTTTGGGTAGCTGTAAATTTTGAAAAATTGACATTTTCAGAAATTTAAGAAAGGAGAATAAAACTAACAACAATGCTAAGCACACCAGTACGAAAACAACAAATTTACACAGAAATTTTAGTGAGTAAGTTAAAATGATTGGAAATATAGAACTGCACTGAATATAGAATGTTAAAATGTAAATACTAAAATATGTATATATAAATAATGTATAATAAGAATAAATAGAAATGAGAAAAAATCTACAACTGAGTTCCAGTGTGCACAGTTCCTTGCAGTTAGCCTTCAAGATCCTGTCCATTCTTATGAGCAATTCTGCAAAATAACCAGAATGCTATTACTTTTAATTGTGACTTGGACTTTAGAAAAACTGCAGGTCTCAGGTATAAATATAGATTGAGAAACAGAAACCTGAATTATTCTCTTTAAATTGATTTTTAAAACAGTACTACTTACCACATTAAGAGACAAAAAGCAAAGTAAACAAAACAGCAGAGGTAAGAAATAAGATTTATGATTCATTTAAAAATATGCGTACAGAACAAGAGAAAAATAAGAATTTTGTTCTTAGAAATATATTCCTGTAAAGTAGTACAAAAACCTTCATGTGCAACTTTTAAAGATTTTTAATCAAGATAAAGTGATAGAAGATAAACACCTTTTTTTTTTTTTGCAGAACTCTTAAGCACATATATTATTATATATATATTTTAGCACTCACAAGGATTCTTGTAATGTTCAATATATTCAATTAGGACACCAGGTGATTCAGCATCACCTGAATTGTCTATGAGAAGTTTAAAGAAACATTCTCTTAACTGGCAGAAATGTGCACATATTGTAAAGCCACCATTCTTTAAGATATTATAATCTTAATTCATCCCATTATTATCCAAAAAAAGTAGATTTCATTCTCATAAGTACCAGCTTTTTTCAAAACATTCCCAAGTTATTAACTAGCTGCTTCACAGAATTATATTCCAATTGCCCAGTTTTCCATACTGCCTATGAAATGCAGCACGAACCCGTAAGAAACACACCCAGGATACAACAGATACCAGTTTTTAAGTCACTACTCTGTACACCAAATTCTCAATACCAGAAAGTCACACTTAGGAACAGTAATTAAATTTTAATAAAGAGTTGAAGGACAGCAGCATATAAATTAGGTTAAAAGCACATTGCTTTCAGCAAACCAGAGCACAATTACATTACTGTATTTACAACCATGAGAGATACTGAGATACAATCCCTCTTTACTACCCACCCACCAGAGCAAAATTAACATCAGAAAAATTATCTCATTAGGTAAGAAACAACATTTCATCTTAGAAACAAATTCTATCATATTTTCTGACTGATACTGGAAATGTTTAGGATGATACTTACGATATTTTACCGAAAGGAGCAAATGCTGACTTGATGTCTTCTGTTGTTATTTCTGGACTTAAATCCCCAACGAACACATGGAAGTGATCTGAAAATAAATAATTTACTAATCAAATATTTAACTGCTATCTAAAGTTGCAACTCCTGAGAAGGTGATGTTCTGCACACGGGACTGGGAACCAGGAACGCTCCGGATTCCATGTGATGAGCAGCAGCAATTTAATCTGTCCACTCCTGTTTCCCCAGTTGTAAAGCAGAAACAGAAGAATTAGTTTGCAACATTCTTTTAAACACAAGATGGGAAGGAGAGAAGTTATGTTTAAATGCATTTATGACAAATTATTACCACGCTGTGAAGTATTTGTGTACAAGTGATACTGTGGCGTTACATTACTTACTGGATGTATCTTTTTTCTGGCTACTTGGTGTTGTTGCCCAGTTTACTTTGACCTCCTGAAAACAAGTATAAGATTTAGTATGAATTCACAAAGTTATTACAGCATTAAGTTCATTCAAGGGTGGGTTACAACTGTCAATGTTTACAAAACATCACTCAACATAAACACCATCATAAGGAGAACATCACAAACGATACATTTCCTAAACAAGACACACTTTTTAAAAAACAGTATTTTAAAAATATTATTCTAACAGTATTAAAACTCGGTAAACATCTTCAACAGCTTTTTTAGTACTTTCCCACAAATCTATATTATTTAAATCTAAGATTACAATGTAAGCAACTTACCTTTCCCAAAATTTTTCTCCCATTCATAGCAGCTAATGCAGCAGCTGCATCTCTGTGTTCATAAAATTCCACAAAGCAATAAGGGTCATTGCTTGTATGCTGCAAAACAGAAAATCCAACAGAAGAGTTGACCCTTCTGCTATCGGGTTGCTGAGAAGAAAATCCAGGAAAATATATTACTTATAGCTAGAAACTTTCAGAATGATTTGCATCAGATTTATGAAATTGCCTTTGACATTACACTTAAATGCAAGAATTATTAAGGTGGACTTTTTATTAAAGGTCTAGCAATTTCTGAAGATAGTTTACTTTGAATGAGTACTGAAGTCTACTGAACTAAAAATAATTCAACTACTAGAAAAGTCATCTGCAGACTGGACGGAAGGGGGGAAAGAAAGGGGAAGGATGGAGAGAAGAACAAAAATGCCTCATGTATACACCCAAAGCTTGAAAGGTTTGTTCCCCAGGTACATGTTCACCAACTTCCTCTTGTCCTACTTAAGAAGCCTTTCCTTTTATTTGACTGAAAATCACTAGCAGACAGCAACCCGGAAGTTGCATATTCTCAGTTTCGAGTGAGAAATGCCATACCCAACAACTGGAAAACAATCTTTTTAAAAAAACCCTCAAAACAGTTTGACTGAGGAAAAAAGATACTAATCAACTGACTATTAACCCTGTTAAACCTTGGGTACAACCTGTTTTTGCAGGATGGACTATCAAATCACCTTTAAAAGACCAACTGACAGAGATCACTGAAGGCATTAAGGTAGCACAGTATAAAGTGCAAAGAACAGAAGAGTTTTTTGAAAAGGTGATCAAGTGGAAAGGGTGACTGGAATGCCAACATTAACACTGGATTTGATCTACCCCAAAGATGTAATGAATACAAAAACTTAAACCAAAACATCTCCATTAACTGCTTCAACTGCTCTGCAGCTACACAGACCAAAAGCTGATAAACACTAATGTTAAACTAAACAAATTATTTCTCACAAGGACAGGAAAAGGTCTAGCACTTGGAGAAACTGCTTTGGCGTCAGTGTTCATCACATCAACCTGCCCCACCGCCGGGCTGAACGCAGCTCTAAGAGTAGGCCTCTTCCAGTACTACTGTGTAACTTCTGACAACTCTAACACACTCTCACTGATGAGGAAATTCTAATCCTTCCCCCTAAAAGTGGATTGTACACCTTCAGACATAGTTCTGTCTACATCTGAACAAGGGAAGCTACTAAGATGCAACAGTTGAACAGATCACAAGCCCTTTATACACCTAAAATGATCAAGCAGTCTGAAGTCAACCTTCTAAACAGTGTCAGTACCTGATGCACAATGAACTGTTGGGAGAAAATGTACCTGAGATCATAAAAAAAAGAGTTTCAGTCACAAAGTGCTCTACAAGCAAACCCACCTCAGATGCCCCAAAACAGAATGCCTTAATTCACCCCTCTTCCCACAGCACTTTGGGAAACCCATTTAAGGCCTCCTTAGCAAATTGAATGCTGTTTATGCTTCAACTGAAGTGCAGCTTTACTTTTAGACTGTAGGAAGGTCTTTAGCACTGAGAACTTGTCTGCAGACACTCAGATCTTTTGGTGTTCAAACTACCTGCAAATGCTGCCCCACCACCCCCTGAGTATTATAAACCCCCAAAACAAACCCTTGGAATCTCTAAACACCTGACTTGTTCATGTCACGTTTCTGCAAATGAAAAAGAATGAGTTGATACACCCAGCTAAAAACTGAAAAATCACAGAAGTTTTTAGAGCATTCAGGCACAAACTCGGCTGACGGTGGCAATAACACTGGACAGGTAAGAACCACTGGAACATGACTCAGTTCCCGGGAAAGGTTTACCACACACTGGCTGGAAGGATGAGCAGCACAGACAGGTTGACAGCTGCAGGCCAGTCCCAGGGTAGAATCCAAGCTGCACTTGCTGAGTGGTTGGTGGCAGGGGCTCAGGTCAGCCCAGTGCAGTCACCTCTGTGACACTGAATACAGCTGCCAGCAGTTTTTCTTTATGAAGTAAGTAGATAAAGATGTCCCACATAGGGAAATCTTAAAACCACAAAGCCTCAATCAGGGTAAAGTGTTAGAATTTCTCATCTGGTTCTCAAGAAAACAAACTGATCCAACAGCTCTCAATCAGCCTGAGATTGGAGCAGCAGCACCTTATTTCTGTAGAGCATGACAATCAAAACTGTTTCTTCAGAGAAAAACAACTGTGCTCTGTCAGCCTTCTGTTACCTTTCTGCAATAAACTTACAGTAAACGTGGCAGAGCTCAGTGTCACATGGGAAATTATTAGTCCAGACGAAGATGAGAGTGAATATAGAAGCAGTAAGTGGATAATAAGGAGCTAAAAACGAACAAACAAAAAGCTGTGTGTCACAGTGAAAGGAAAACAAGTCCACAGAGGAGTTTCTAGTAGCATTCCTAAAAAAGTCCGGACGCAAGACATGCCTTTTAATATTTTCACTAATAATGTTAACGAAAAACTAATGTGACTGTCCTTGGGA
Organism: Cephalopterus ornatus; assembly: GCA_013396775.1. Lineage (NCBI taxonomy): Eukaryota > Metazoa > Chordata > Aves > Passeriformes > Cotingidae > Cephalopterus > Cephalopterus ornatus. Next base: position 6,988 of record VZRE01016355.1, on the reverse strand, counting down.
AATCTGTAATTACAAGTTAGTATGAAGCATAAGAAGTAATGAAAGTGGGAAGAGTGCACAGAAACCAGGGCTGAAAGACCAAAGACTGAATCTAGCAGAGGTTCTGGTTAGTCCCTACCTGCTCCAAGTTTATCAGTTATAAATGCAGAAGGAAGGAAAAATAACAGGGAGTCAGAAGTTTTCTAGGATGTGTCAACAAGCTTACAGAAATGGTCACCAACCCATTGCAAACACCAGAGCATTTGCCATGGAGAGAAGAAAGTATTAATACTTACCAGCACTTTGTACAAAAAAACTTATCTGGAATTCTACGGAAAATTTGTCACTTTGTTTCAAGAAAAAATTAATTTAAGAACAGACAAGTGCAGACAAGAGCTATTTTTAATGGTACAGAAGACGCTCAGGAAGAGCCAAACTTATTTTGAAGGATTTTTTACTTTTCATCCATAGCAAAGCAGCATTTATTCAAGAGGTAGAAGAATTACCGAGGGTCATGTTCAAATAAAGTGAGAAACGTACAAAATAACCACAAATAACTCTTGATACAATAAGGTTTCTGATCATCAGAACGATGTGGTTCTGAAAAGAGGTGGTAACAATCGTTTAGATAAAGTGGAATCTCATCGCCAGCTGACGAAAGGTCTGTCAGGGATACAGGCAAAAGCACGGGACTGCACACAACAGGTCTCTCCTGCAAAATCATCCCCAAAGCCAAGCACAACCAACCTAAAGAAACCCATCACCAGCAAGGTCAAAGGAAGCCCTCAACTCACTCCATTTATTCCGGACAACTTAGGACAAAGTTACATTGCATTTGCTACCCCCCTAGATGTGGAAGGCCTTACCTCTGTTATCATTTTACAGCTTTTGCATGGTCCAATCTGGCTGAATAACTGAAGTATGAGAACTTCAGTCACATCTCTGGAGAGGTTTCCTACATAGCTACACAAGGAAACAAAACAAACAAACAAACAAAAATCAGTATTTTGAACCAGAAATGCTCACCTTTTAAAATGTAATTACAATTTTAAAATTTTAAATGACTATGAAAAAAATCTTCCTTTAAACATCCCAGCCATCTTAAAGACAGTATTTACAAATTATTTCCTATAGTTCTAACGCAACATTCATATAGTTTCTAAATGATAAAGTTGGCCACACAACTGAGAACATGAAGCTTGATTCAGACAGAATACTGGACAGCAATACCTAGCGCCAATCATTTCCTTGGCAAAGTGTCAAAAGCATGAAGAACACTGCTCAACAAAATTGGGCAGAACAAGCAACCAAATGGGCAAAGGTATTTTAAGTTTTCACTTCCCACTGAACATCTAATCCAGAGCACTTCTGAATTTGGGGACGAACCCACATCCAACTCCCAGGAGCTCAGGAGCAGCTATTGGACAAACTGTGCTGCCTTGCAAGCAACCAACTCAACTTTTCTGTTTTCCTGAACATTTGGAAAACCAGCCCACTCACCAACAGACATGGCAATTTATGCAGCATTACGCCATAGGAATGCTCTGTACAGCTTCTATCTGAACAGCTCCCACCTCTGTAATACTCCCCAAAATTCTGACAGGGTTATTTCATTATCACCCAGACTTCTGGATTTTTTTTTATTTGTAAATCTTGAGCAATAATTCCAAGTTTTGAAATATCAATCAAGTTCAGATAAGACTCCTAGATCAGCCAAGTCAAAGATGGCTGAGAAGGTCATGGACACAAAACTAAATTCTTTTCTAAAATGTGACTAATTTGTAGTCCAATCGAAACCAGAGTGATCAGTTAAGAGAAAGGCTTGTCACAGTACCAGATGTCAAAAGCCATCAGCAGAGGGGCATTCATCATCCTGTCAAGGCATAAAGTGTTCAAATGCAAGCAATAAGGTGAGCAGAACTTTATGTGATTTAGCTGTTGAAAGAATACCCACTTTACTCCTTTTACTCTCATCTATTATAGAATGGCATAATACAGTAAACTAAAGTCACTCTGAGCTGTTAAGACACTTCAGTGAACATAAATGTGGGCAAGCATTTCTTAAGTTTGTGCACAGACCAATTTCTTTTGTGTCAGGTAAGGAGGTGTGCACTGAAATTGCTGTAAGAGGCAGCCTTTAACATTTTTCAAAAGCAACTCCTGTGTGTGACAACTGGACTTTCATCTGGCGTCGGCAGAATTAGAGAGGACACCGTTTGTTTTCGTCTGAACACCACACAACTTTATCAACAGACGTGTGTTTACATCGCTCTTCTTTAAACACTACGAAACAGTTCTGCCATTTCTCAGTCAGGACTTCAATGCTACACAAGACCCAGAGTGAGTTTCTTATATATATCACATCACCTGAATATAGAAACATCCATCAAAACCTGTCAAATACTCAGTACTTTCTTACTAAATACATACGAGTTGACAGAAGTCATTAATAGAAGCCTGTATCATTAGGAAGCATTTCAGTACGGAAGGTAAAAACTGCAAAATTCTGTAAGACCCCTTACAGGACAAATTGCTCATCTCACTAACTTTTCAGTTCTCTATTCAGAAAACTTAGCAGTTAAACATTTATCCCTACCTTCTTTCTGAAATATTAACTAAATTTTTGTTAATCATTCACCCAGACTGAATTGTAAATCACTAATAACTTTAAGTGGAAATACTAACCGTTGCATACTACTAAAATCCCATGGAAAATATAATTACCAGTGGGAATTCCCATATAAAGAGTCAGCAGTGCTGTGAACTTATTACTAGTGCTTGTTTCCTTTGTACCCTGTAGAACAGTATTAATTAATACCATGCTTTCACAGCACACTGAAACAAGCACCTGGACACCAGCACTGGTATAGAATTAAATACAGTGAAGTCCTATTAACATTATTTCTACTGCAAAATCAGATACAGTAACTGAAATTAATACTACTAAAAACCCAAATATCATCCTCGTCTGCCTGATATTAATATGTACTTTGAAAACGCAAGAAGTCTGAAAAGCAATCTGAAGAATTCTTCTTGGTCTGACCAAAAAAAGTCCAAAATAAAAAGGCCGGGAAAAGCCATTCCTCAGAAATCTATTCAATTAAGGGCAGATAAATTCCACTAACTGCTAGAAGAGATTACCAGCTGGTTTTCCAATACCACTACGTGTTCAGCAAGATAGCTGAGACTGAGACTGTTGCACCATAAACGTTAGCTATGAAACAGGCTGCCTCTTCATAAAAATCAGCAGTGTAAATCTGGACCACCTGCCTGCAGCATTCAGCTGGGATGTGAAATCCTACCAGTCCGTTAATTCTCGAAATGCAATGATAAATACTGCCTTGGTGTTTAATATCACCACAGTCAGAGGCATTCCTACCTTTCACAAGTTACTAACACCCTAAAACTTGAGTAATACGCACGCCGAGGACAGTGCGCAATAGAAGTTCATGTCACAAGGACAACATCCAGAGAGACCCAAATCTCTCAAAATGCGTGTAAAATATGGGAATACAAACACCTACAAATTTGAAACAGTGTACTAAAAAGTAAGACTTGATGGTTACTTTCATGTCTTTAAGTAGGTTGCGGTAACATCACCTCCTTCAGTACAGTTAGAGATGGCTTTAAAAAAAAACAACATTCAAGCAAACACCTTCAGTGTAAATGTTTGAATATTACAGAACTGAAGAAAAAAGTATATTCAACCCATTAGGAACAGACACCCCCTGGCTGAGCTGCTGCTATCCCCTGCCCCCCACAGCCAGCCTGCTGCTGTACCAGCTTTCCCTTTCCTAACTTTATTCGACTTCATGAAATCAAAATTACCAGAACCACACCCAAAGAAAACATAAGACTCTTAACATGCTACTGTATGTTATTTCAATATTTTTGGACTGACACAGTCTAGAGGATATATTGTGCAAGCTTAAAAAAAAAAATTATAAAACCCAACAAAGAAGCACTTACTATACTTTTATGGGCTGTTGTCGTGGTTAATGTGACAGGGCAGCAAAGGTTGTGGCCTTTTGCATACAGGCAATAGTGTTTGCTCCCTTCTGCAAGTCTGAAGCACTGAAATACCAATTAAGAAGCAGATACACAAAGAAAATCCAACCCATAGATAGATATTCTGATACAAATTTCAATATATTACACTAGAATAACAAACTACTTGCAACTCAGAGACCTTGTAGAACTATCAAAAGAATACAAGAAGCACATTATCAGTAAGTAATGAGTTTCAGAATTAAACTCTTTCTACTTGAGCAGAAAAATCCTCTTTGTGAAGGTACACAGGTTTGTACTGTATCCTAGACAGGGAGGGAAGAGACATTTACAGCACTACTTTTAGGTCCACAAAAGTCCCCTACCTAGTTTTTTGAGGAAACACGGTAAATGTGATTTCACTGTCACACAGACAACATGCAAGAAACGGCAGTTCCCATGTTTAAAAGAAGAAATCATGATAAGCAATAAGGTAAGTGATGAAGAGCCCACAGAAGTTCTAGCAGCATCTCTGCCTAGTGCTAGTGAGCTACTGGAAATAAAATAATGCCACGGAAAATCCACTCTGTAGCCTCCATTGGCAGCCAACATTCCTCTACAGGAGAGCTGAACTGAAAGAAGGGTGAGAGAAGTGAATCCGGGGGAAGTCTTACTTCTGCACCCCATCCACATTCCAGGACACTTGGAATACTCCATGGCAAGGCTGATGAGACAGATAACAACTTGTAGCTAACAACTTGTGACTGCTTGTGCCGTCACTGAATACCTACAAACCACACAAAACATTCCTAAAACCATTAACAAGGGGAACATTCAAATTTGGAACTTTTCCTCTGGTTATCAGTGGGAGCTGATAACAGCAGCAGCACATCAGGTTTCCCATAGTTTAGTTTCCACTTCAAAGTAGAAGCAGGACTTGGATAGAGCCAGGGCGATCTGATAGCACTCAGAAAACAGAGCTTTCAAGCGTTCTATTTAAAAAAATAAAAATCAGAAGCCCACAGCTCATTTTAGGACCAGCTACAAAATCACATGTGACAGATCCTACAAAAAGGCTCTCCTTTCTGGAAAGCTTTCTGGTAGAAAATATGGAAGGTTATTCTTCACATCTCTGTAAAGGCCTTCTAGTTATGAAATGTGAGAAATAAAAATGCATATGGTGCCTATTTTCTATATTAAGCCCGAGAAAATATTCTGAATTCTTAGAGGTTCATGACAGATCTCGCATGATTGAAAACAACGTAACAGCCCTCTAACTATTGCAACAGGAAACAATCCTTATTCCTGAGATATTCAAGATGGGCATAAATGTGAGGTGGTTGGGTAGGTGTTTCTTTCTATAATTAAAAACCATTGCTTGTAACTGTTAAAAAAGAAAATTCCTTCCTAACTTACAAGGTTAGTTTTTCACTCCTGAAGGAATAAATGAAAATCCAAAGACATTCATAATGTATTGCTTTAACTATCAATCAAGTGCTTTTGCACATGGTCAAATAGCTACTGAAAGTATTTGTTCTTCGCTTCACCAAAATAAAAAAACAAACAAAGAAAACTTAGAAGTTCAACTTACAATATTTTCAGTGAGTTTTATTTATGAAATCACAACTGCTCTACATGCAAAGCATTGCCCAGGATAAAAATCTTTAAAACATGACTTGCAATTCTAAATTTAAAGATATTTCAGATAAAAGTAGGGACAAGAGGGTGATGTAAGAAATGCCACAGTGAAATTTTTGTCTTCCATGCAAGAAGCTTTCAGATAATTACAGGAAAGCAACCCTATGTGACTGTGGTTACTACAGAACTACCAGGAAATTAATGTATATGCTGTTTATTAGTTAGACAAATTGAACAGTCACATGTGCAATAAACATTTTGGGCAGCTGCAGAGCTGCTACTTCAGACATCTCAGTACAAACGTGTTTTTTCCTTGTTAGTGACAAATGGGCTAAGTCATCCATCCCTGATGGATGTGCTAGCGAGCAGCACCCACTCCCAACGTGGCACCAAAACTTGTTAGCAGCAAAAGAACATTTTAAAACTTAGTGGAGACACAGCAATTATTAAAAAAAAAAAAAAAAAGAGCCAATCATGAAGAAAGGAACCTTGAAAATAAAACTGAGTAAAACACTGTGTGACTTTGCCCTTTTCCCTCCTCCCCTTCTACAGCAACACTCAAACCTATGTCCACCATCAGGGCCAAGCCAACTCGGACCACCTGGGTAATCAACACAAAAAGCATTTAAGATTTGCTTATGCAAACTATGCATCTCGGGGGGCGAGGGCTAAGTACTTATACTACACCACGAACAAGTTAAAAGAACTTCTGCAGACACAGAAAGCAGAAAACACACAAACTGCCTGGAGAAGCCTCAAATGCCAAGTCATCATTTTGGCAGCGAAAACGATGAGACCTTTCACTCTGTTTCAGTAGTTTCTTTCAAGTGGCCTTCAGTCCAGACTATCTTTGATAGCTTCTCCGAAGGCTACCGTGCCAAAAACTAAACGGACAAAGATTTCACGTGCGCTGTCCCGAGCTGTGTTTGTCATCTGGGCAGCCCGGGCATGAGACCGCCTTTCTTACAGGGACAGCAGGGCTCGCACAGCCCAAAACACCCCCTGGCAACAGGGACCCAAAGACCCATCGACTGGCTAAAAGCGACCCACGGCGCGAGCACAGGGACCCTCCAGCGCCCGGGCACACGCACGGGACAACGGCACAAAGAAAATT
>VZRE01016354.1:235989-324299 GCA_013396775.1 Cephalopterus ornatus | reverse complement strand
TGCCTGACCACCCCCTTTTTCTACTGTCCGACCTAAACGTCCTCTGACTCAACTTCAGATCATTTCCTTGGATCTTGTCACTGGTCACCATAGAGAGGAGATCAGTGTCTGCCCCTCTGCTTCCCCTCATGAGGAAGATGCAGACCACAATGAGGTTTCCCCTCAGTCTACTCTTCTCCAGGCTGAACAGACCAAGTGACCTCAGCCCCTCCTCACACCACTACCCCTCAAGGCCCTTCACCATCTTCATTGCCCTCCTTTGTACACTCTCTGATAGCTTAATGTCTTTCTTACATTGTGGTGCCCAAAACTGCCACCTCAAAGTGAGGCCACCCCAGAGACACTATTGAAAGCTTTACTGAAATCCAAAAAGATTACACCAACTGGCTTCCCTTGATAACTAGATGGGCTAACTTGTCATAGAAGGAAGTCAGATTTGACAAGCAGGAGTTTCACCCTACGAACATGAGCTGGCTGTGACCAGTGACACTGGAGTCTGTTCTGGGCGAATTTGTGTTACTACTGTCTTTCAAATTCCCTAGTTTACAGTGCTGGGCAGAACTTTTACCAGCAAAATGCTCCCATAATTCTTTGACATTTTCCTTGTGAATATGTCTGTTGGGGGGGTAGAATCCCACTGCCGATTTCAGTGCTTCCAGAAAATCTGCCTGTGGCTTCCGAAGTATCTCTGCTGAAGCCTGTTTGCTGGCCTTGCATGGCACAGGTTGCATCCCTACTGCTAAACTTGCTCACTCTCCTTCAACTCCTTCAAGAGGGAGCCTTGAAGGGATGAGGGTCTGTCTAGTGCTGTCCCCCAGACTGACCAATTTTTGACAGAGATGGTATCAAACCAGGATGTGTCCTAACAGTAAATCAGGATGGGGAGTTATGGGCCAGTGCTTGAATCTGTCCCATGACCCTATTTGTTTTACTAGTCTAAAAGCAGTGTCAATTATGCCTTGAAATTATATATACAGGAAGTTCAACTGTCAAAAGATTCAGTTCCTCAGGAGAAAGATCTGATTTGCTCTCAGGAGCTGAAATAACAGTGTTGCCTCACTTTATAGTCCCAAATAACAAGCAGTTAGGCTTCAGAGAGAGGGAATCCCACCTTCAAATATCCTTTAAGCTTTATTTGAAGCAAAGGTATGAGCTTTGATCTCCTATCTCTGAACCCTTAGGCTTACCAACTCAGTCTGTCTATATCTGTAGTCCAATGAATAGTTAATTACTGAAAAGTGGATTCGTGCTTACAGAAACATTTTTGCAGTCTTCCAGCTGAAAAATAATGATTTCAGTGAGTTTAATTTTAACACCTGACTTCTTTGCTAATTTAGCTGGAACAGTCTAATTCACTGAATACTAGTGGTGTGTAATATTTGAATGAAGAGAGAGGGTTGTGAACACTGTGTACTGGTATCCAAAGGTGTATATATATATATATATATATATATATATATATATATGTACTATACCAAAGGTATCTTGCCTTCCAATTTGGCCTGTTTATAAGGAATTAAAAAATAAATGCTTCTGACATGTTTCTTTTTTCTGCATTGCTCTGGAACATCATGTGCCTTTGGCAGTTTGCAGTTCTGGTCTAAGTACTGTCATTGCTTTTGCAACTTTAATCTTTTAAGATAATTTAATTTCAGCTGACTTTTTAGATTTTTCACTAGGACATCCTTTAATTAGCATGAGTGTGAGCTGGGCTTTTCTGTGCAATTGAGTGATTTATAATTAGTATTCTCATTTTTTGTTGAGCTGCAATAGTACTCTATATTCTTTCTATTCAGTTTTCCTTGTGATATTTTTCCTTCTGTTCTTTCAAAGTTGTTCTCATTTGTGTTCTTCTGGAAAAATGCAGTAATTATACCCTATGAATCACAACCTCTGCCCTTTAATTACAATTAAGGGAATCCATACATTATTATGTTTAGATTTCTGGATAATTCAAGACAACAAAAAACAGTGTGGTTTTTAGAAGCTCACATTATTTCCTCATCCTTTCCTTCTTTATTGTACTGCTTATGACTGCAAAATTCAAGAATCAGATGTAACCAGAAATAACCAGGTCATATCCTCCTAGTCAATCTTCACGCTTTCAGATAAGAGAACCTGTCTTTAAAAAGTTTTCATAGTTTCTTTTTCCAACCGTACTTTTAATTTGTCCTCTACAGAGCATTCTGTGCAATAACAGTGTGATGACCTGATCTTCTGTGTTCCTGGAACTATCCTAGGGATTCACGTAGTGAAAATTGTACCTTCAGCTGCATGGGGCTAGAAATAAATCTCTATGCACTTGTGGAAAAAAACCCCACAAAGTAGCACAACAAACCTCCTGTATATTCCTGTTAAGCTAAAGAAAATCAACTGATGGAGAGTTAGTGTGCGTTGTTTTGTCAGAAAGTTCTTGCTGTGCAGTTTTTTTCTCTGGTTTACATTTCTTTGTTAGGATAAAAGTAATTACAAGATAATTCAGGGACTGCAGACTTTAAAATTTCCTTTCCTTTACAGCAAGTGGTCTTCCTGGATGATCCTTTGCCTGCAGCAGTGAATTAGAGCTGCTTCGGGAGATGAAGGAGTTAGTGTTGTTTCCCTCTCTAGCTGTGATCCTGCACCTTTCTCAGGTCTAGACCAGTGGGACCAGATGGCCCAATAGCTCAGTGGCAGCTCCACTCACTTCTCCTTTCCCTTGAGGGTTTAAGAGTTTTCTTTCCTCTGACTCCTTCTCCCTTCTCCATCATGCGCAATTTGGGATGGGCCAAGGAGTGCAGGAGCTGCCCTTCTCTGTTCAGCTGGAGAGCAGTGTTGCTGCTGCTAGTGTTACCCTGATCACAAGCTACAGGAAGGACAAAGAACTGGCCAAGAGAAGCAAAAAAAGAAGTCGGGGAAAAATAATGGAGCACCCTGGAGGAGAAATTTGACAGAAAGATGAAGCACAGGAGTAGTTTCTGTGAAGGCAGTTTTCCTCATCTAAACAGAAGGCCTTCCTGCCATCATGCTAAATGCAATGAAGACTGTGTTTAATACTTGCTACTCAGATGTGTAGCTTCAAAACTGATATCCCACTTTACTGACTTTTAAACTATGCATTGCAGATTAGTGGAGGAACACACTGCAGCATCTTGGAAAGCTTTTTTCTTATGTTTGGGGTACCGAGAGCCTAAAGAGTGGACCAGTACCCATGGCTACCAATGATTGACTGAGCAATGGCCTACAGTTTTCCAGCAACACTGACATAGCTATTACTTATGGCAAACATAAAAAAAATGTTCTATTGAAAATATAAAGATAATGGAATATCTGCTGTATTTAGAGACAGATGCTCAAACATAACCCACAACTGATAGTTACCTGTTCTCAACTTTAACTTCATGTAATTCTTCTGTTTCATTCCGTTAAAAAGCTCTCCAGATATTTACACAGTGTCAGCTGATACTCAGAGATCAATGAATCTCATCTTGATGTTGCCTCCACCCTGTAAAGTGATGCTCATTTAATTACAAATATGTTTTAATTTGTCTGTTTACTCCTTGACAACCTAATGAGACATCCACCCTTCCCATAATTGTGTCCTATAAATCATAAATGTGTCAATCATGACATATGTTTTTAACTCACTGCCAAGTAAACTCGTTTTTTAATGAGGATTTAGCCAGATGCAGAACAAACTCTATGAAAAGCAAAATCAACACCTAAAACACTTTTTCTAGACTAATTATAATTTGATATGACCTGCTGTGAAAGAAAATTCTTAGGAGGTCCAATGGGATGAGGTTTATATCTTACTACCAAGCTCTTTAGAGATTTAAATTTACTCTCTGTATTTAAAGTCTAAAGGAGAAAGAGAATTTTAGTTTAGTATGAGCTCTCAATAGAAAATCAAGGATGATAGTCGCTAAACATGTTTGGGAGAATAACATTTCTGTAGGAGGTTAAAGAGTTCTTGAAGATTTTGAGAAGCAGAGAAATCTGGCAACCAAGCTCCAGAGACTGAATGTGAAGTTGTTATTCGTATTCTTCCTGTGATTTCTTATCTCAGCGTAGTGATTGAAGGTGAATAAGAAAAATATTAGTTTGGTTTCATTCTTGAAATTGATAAATTTTAATTCAACTTCTGTATTTCTTCATTGATAATTGGAGTCGGGGGCCTTCATGAGATGGCTTTTTAATTCTGATTACCCAGTGGATTGGACAGCACTGGAGATACTGATATGACAAAACCCAGATATATTCTTCTATGACCAATTTCATAAATAAGGATGAGTGACTGGAATGACAAAGGAATTGGCCAGCTGAACATGCTGGCCTGATTCAGGGCCTGGCTGCATTACTTCCTTGTCAGCTGGGTTCCCCCTCTGCACTGTTGTATAGATCTGTTGCACAGTTCTAACTTCCCTGCCTGCTGTTGAGAGACATATTTAGCATCACTGTGATCACCATGCAAACAGCAAATAACTGGGTATTTTTCCAAAGGATTCCCTCCCTGTTGCCCTAAAAGATAGCAAAGAAATCCAAATTATCTTTTTTTTTTTTTCCCCTCATCCTTTTCCCCCATGTTCTGAGCTTCTTTATGGCTGGGAAAGTCAGTGATATCATGCAACAATTTTGTTCAGTAAAATAGTGATAATCTGCACTTCATTAAGCAGTTCACTTTATAATCCCCCCAAAAAAGAGAGAGAGGAAAGAAAAGAATTTCTTGTCTCTTACAGCCCTCAGTAAGGATTTAGTAGCAGATGCTGTAGTGAGGGCTCATACTACTAAGGCTTAATTACATTTACTGCAGCGTATCTGCTAGATTACTGAGCTATAACTTGTCAAATAAATACAGAATAATTTGTGATGGCCATGTTTTAATGGAGTTTATTCCTTTCTAATTTGCAAAGTCTAGTCATTCATAAGAAGTTTTCTTGACATTGATTTCAAGTAGCTTCATTCTATGATATTGGATAAATTAATTTTATTTATGTAAAGGCCCTACTCTCTGCTGGTGAACACGGCATCTTGGAAACAGTTCAAGTTCGGTTTCACATTGCATTATCCCGGTGAGGAATTGTGCGTGATCTGGTTTTACAGAGCAGTATGTTGGTCCTTCAAGCTTTGAGTAATCCAGTGTCTGAATGTTTCTCATCTGGCCACAGGACAGGGATGAAAGCTAAGCCATGTCTCTACTATTGAGACCAGATCACCAGCACAGCTAGGGATCAGTCCAGACACTTGGACCGAACATCTTCAGATGACACTTGGACATCCCCTGGTGGGGAATGTGCATTTTTATGGGATATTTCTTCCGCTACAGTGGACCATCACTGCCTGTGTAATGCTCTGGGTGCTATGAGCCATCAGTTGATCCACAGGTGTGTGGGGACACCAAGAGGGGTCAGAAGCAGTGACACCAGGCTGTGGGCTCAGGGTTATGGGGTCTCAGCACAGCAGTGTAGGATGGGAGCTACATGCATATTGTCACTGTGTGGAACTTGGCAAGCCTCTACCTGAAAACACAGCCCATTATCTTCTGTGGCAGAAGTCCTCATTACTTCATCAAGGTTACGAGATTAAGAGTCAGTTCTTCAGTGAAATTTATACAAGTGATTTGAGTATGTCCAAAAGGTGCTGAGACCCGCTGGCAAAAAATCACACACTCCCCTATAAAGGAATGGTTTCACCCAATAAAGTTAAGTGGTCACAGGCAAACACACACAATCTGCCCACTGGGGATTACTTGGAATGGTGCTATGTACGTCGTGAGAAACTAAGGCTAGAGATCTGTCTAACATGACATTAAGGGTTAAATTGTAGTGCCTGAATGCACTCCTGGCTCTGCTGAACTTGATATGGTCAAAGCCTCTGGGGCCTTGATAAAGTGTCTAACTTGTATAGAAAGTTTGTGCAGAAGTTAAAGTCTACCCAGATGTCCATGTTCCAAGATAACGTCCCCTCTGTGATAGAAATCACATTAATCTTCTTTATTACTCTCTTGATTTACTGTCACACCCAAAGTTGATCCCAGCCTCGGGGGAAGATTATGTTTGGCAGTTGGGGGAGATGTGGAATGTAAAGATAGATTTGACAGTAAGGATGCCCTCTAGTTTTGCAGTGGTAATAATAATAATAATAAAAAAAATTAAAAATATATAAATCTTGACTTTGGTGAATCTTATTTTGGTAGGATCTGAACAGTTCTGTTGCTGCTGGCTGAGTCACACAGTTAAACCAGCAGAGCTGAAAAATAGGTTGTTCAGTTAAATCAAAAAAGAGCTTTATGCAGACTTGTGCTTAAGAATAAAGTCTGTAGAAAGCTTGTTGACGAAATGCAGTCTTGCAAATGCTTTCTACTGTCCTTTTTGATGTTCTCAAGTACAGAAGATGTCAACTTGAAAGAAGAAATGTGTTTGGCAGGAGTGATGTTGGCTATATGAGAAATGGATTTGTATTATGGCACTGTATTCCCCTTGGAACGTTAATACAAGGAAGTGCAAGCTATTTTATTAAATCATGGATTCCAACATGGAATCTGACAGTTCTGCCAAGATGTGGTATTTTTAGCACTGCAAAGTTGCTTGTCATGCTCCCACATCTCACCTGCAAATAGTGTGCGAGAAACAATGAAAAGTAGTTCACCAGAGGCTGGCATGTGTTAGGTGTAAACCTCAATCCGTTTATATCAGCGAGTCCTTTTAAGATTAAATTTTAGTTTAGGCTAAACTGCTGTATTTGCTGAGGCTAGCTGATACAATGTGTTTTGGTTAATCCTATAATCTACGAAAATTAGTTTGCTGCTTATTTGTTGCTTATTCCTTGAGTGGAATTGTGGAAAAAAATTAACAAGAAATCAACAAGAAATGATCTTTTTGTTGGCACACGCATTTGTTCAATCATGGATAACCAGACTGACATTTCCCTATGAATGCTTCACAGCTGGAAGTTTTGGTCCCTGTCAGGGACCTGTATGTATATGCTTTGGGTCACTTATAATGCCTCAAGCAGAGAAAAAATCCAAGTGTCTAAAAATCTCAAGACATAAGTCATAAGAAGTACTTGAGGGACATCAGGACCTGCTGTTTCATGTTATAGCCAACTTTTATGTAATGCGTCCCTCAGCTTTTCAGTGACCCCACAGCTGTTACTTACACCATGGGTTTTTTTAAGACTTCCACGTGCTAAATAACTGATAGTTAAACTGACATCTGCATAGAAACATGAAGCGTATTTTGTAGAGTGCATAGCTGAGTTCTCTTCTTTTCTCTAAGTGCTTTATGAATTTGGATTTTCCTTCCTTAACGCTGCCCAAATTACTGGTGGACTGAGTCGGAATGTCAATATTACTACTATTTACAACTCAGGGGCATAAGTTTCGCTTTCATTTCATATTGGTGAGATGACTAACTTGCAACAGATATTTGCATTGCCTAAAGAGAAGAATCATTGAGGGTGTATGTAAGTACAAAATGAAATCATTATTTCATTATAAAATAATTATTTCAGTAACATTGATTTTATATTTTTCATTCATCTTGTGATGTTGAGAAGGTGAGACTTTCCCACTCTTAAAACCAAAAGCCAAGGAGAGAGGCCCGTATTTCTTTCTTCTTTCTTTTCTACACAGAAAAGGTCTGATGCTGAAACCATAACAGCAGAAAAAGCTTTATCTTCCTATCACTCAGGCAGCATCAATGATCCTTCAGCCACCTCTACAGAAGGATGCCATAAGGCCGGTTCTTCTGGGAGCATCCTGTCCCTACAGCATGCATTTGGCTTTCTCCCTTTTATCTGGACTGCAAATTTATTTAAATCCACCGTCTGGGAACCAAACCCCTGAGCTGATCCCAGTGCCTGGGTATCATTTTCTTAGAGATAAGTCAGTTACTCCTCCAGAGTTTTAAAAGATCCACGTGGTACATTGGGCACTGAGTTGAGTGGCAGTGAGGCACTTTCTGCACTGCAGAAAGATACTTGACACTAGCCCAGTTTCACAGTTTGGTGTCTTACCTGGCTTGTATGATGTTATTTTTGATTTACACTGTTACAAGGGAAGAATTTCTTCTTGCAGAATGGTTATCTTATTAATTTGTTCCACTTCTGGCATTGCAGGTTGTCTTGAGAGAAATTATTTTGTAAGCCAATATCACATTATTTTCAATATCCCTCTAGAGGTCCCAAACCTCTCTTCATCCTGCAAAAAATTAGTCTGTAAGTAATTCATTCTATGTGAGTGCTTCGCTTGAATTCCCCGCATTCACCTATGTTTGAAAAAAAACCAAAAAACCAAAACATAGATGGCAGAAGACACTATTAGACTCCGTCTTTTTTTTTTTTTTCTGTATGTTAGATACCTTCTCACACAGAATCACAGAGCTGATGAGGCTGGAAGGTCTCTCTGGAGGTCATCTTGTCTAACCCTTCTGCTCAAGCAGCATCACCAGAGCAGGTTGCTGCAGGCCATGTCCATTAAGGTTTTGAATATCTCCAAGGAGGGAGACTCCGCAACTTCTCTGGGCAACTTGTGCCAGTGTTCAAAAAAACTCACAGTAAAAAGGGTTTTGCTTAGGATTAAATGGAATTTCCTGCATTTAAAATTGTGCCCATTGCCTCTTATGCACTCTGCTGTTTGGACTCATCTTGGAATAGCGACAGGCATCCATTTACTTTGTAGAATCGTATGAAGCCATAACTGCAGGATTATGCAGGCAATAACTCAAATGTTTTTGTGCTTTATGAGGTACTTCTCACATTTTGGCTGTGTAAAATCTGCAGCTAAATGCCATGGTGTTTATTGATCTAGGACTGATTTTACTGACTTAACATGAAGTGCCACTAAGGTCTGATTATTTATTTCCCAGTGCTTTAGTCCCTCTTTGTCTCTCTGAACTCCCAGAATTATAGCACTTTAAAGCTTCACCTTAGTATGACACTATGTTTTTAAAGTAGTTGTATTTAAACCACTCTTTATTTGAAAATTTAATCATAAAGACAGAATGGGAAAGAGAGAGGGAGGTATTGAGAATAGGTTCACCCCAATAATTAAAACAGTGGGTTTCAGTTTTAATTCCTGAGGCAGTTTGTACTGGTTTTTTAGCAGCAAATGCTAAAATGGTAAATCACTACCTTTAAAAGTTTGTCTTTGTGACATTGTGGCTGAGATCTTTGTGTTTGTCGGACGCAGTGCTGTCATAGTCCAGGCCTGGGGCTTTGCATTTGGTGAAGAAAAAGAAGCACTTAGAGATTTAAACAGAACATAAATATATCTTGAATAAATGTATGAGGCCAGGAATTATCATTTTCCATAGTGAGAAGCATATTAGAATAAAACAGTATAAATTTGATTTTGGAATACATCACTTATGAATTTTACTTTTGAAATTCAGAACTTTCTTTGAAAAATTATAAGGAAATATTTTGTTATTTCTTATGGGAAGATTCTGCAAGGGAAGAAACTTCTTTAGTTCCACTGGCTTTTACGTGGTCCAAGTGTACTTATGGTGGTGATCTTACTTCTCAGGAAGATTGGTTAAAGAGATACAGGTTTGATGTTTTTTTCCCTCTTTTACTAGAAATTATTCTGTTCCCTATTACTTTCCATGAGAACTGCAACTTCTTGTTCTCTACCCTTTTTTCTTTCCAAAGCAAGGACCAAGTTTACTTTTAATGATGCTTGCTAAGGGTGATTTAAGGAATCATTTGGAGCACACATATAGCTTCTGGGAAGTAATCATTGCAATTGTGCCAGTATAATTTTTTGATACAGTTTTTTCACTTGGACAGCAGATATTCCGAAGAGTTCTTTTTTGAACAGCAAAATGGTAAATAGTGAGTGATAACAAAGGAAGAAAAATATTTTATTGCAAATGTAGCAAGAATGAATGAGCAACATCCCCCAATGAATAGTTTTTACAATAAATGCACTCAGTTAAATCGAGTTTATCTTGATTTATGTAGTTTTATAATTGTAAGAAATCTGATGTGTCAGGGATTTGTAAGTATTATTCTAACCTGTGAAGCTTCTGAGTTTGAGGATGAATCCTCATTCTGTTATTTATGGCACAATTGACTGTTTGCCTTGTTTTCAAGAGGGGATCAATTTGTTAATAAGTAATGTTCTCTCTTAAAGAGGCTGGTACTGACTTTACAGATACCCAGACAGGTGGGAGTCACACTGAACATTTTTGACCTTTTCCTTCATTTAATTGCAATACAGAAACAAGTGAGTGGGAACATGATATTCAGGTAGTATCCTTCATTTAATTGAAATACATGTTAATTTATAGCTTGGAATGCACAACAAAATTGTGGCAAGCTAACTGTGAGTGTTAGCCATTTTTAGTTCCAAATGTTCTTTACTGTTTTGGTCTCCACTTACTAGCACTGAGATTGATTTTTAAAAAGCAATAAACAGCAATAATAATTTTTGTAGCAATAAATATTAACTAATGCTTCCATCATACATTAAAATGTTAACCAGTATTACATAAGTCAAGTAGAAATTTGGATACTGGAAGTTATTTCCATCACCAGAAGGGACTGAGGATAAATCAAGTATCACTGATGGGGTCTTCTTTCTTTACAGAAGTTGTATGAAATCCTGATTCCCTGGATGTGATAGCAAATGAGCATCAAGAAGCAGTCTTCCCTCACAGTTAGCTATTCTCCCTTTTTCCTTTTCTGAATGTCCTGATGCTTGTCTAGATTGCATCTACTCTCTACTGCCACTGTATCCCTCAACATTTTGCCCTCTGCTGAGTCATCTCAAAACCTTAATGAAATTAAATGTAACAGAAATAACCTTTCTAATTTTTTGGCTTTAGAAATTATTGCTGTTTCAGTCTTCCACTTGGACAGAGCAGTTAAAGACATATAAAGGACAGAAGTGTTGCGCTCAGTAATTACTAAGCAACCCAGAGTAATTCCTAAACAACTTTAGGGAGAACCATCAGTGTTGATTTTGTGAGGGTGGTTTTTCAATCTTTATGAGACCACGGTGCTCACACATGGCCCTGCAGTGTCGTCTGAGTGCACCCACTGGTCACTGTTTCTGGTAGGAGCAGGATCAGTGAAGTGCTTACAAAGTGACTGCTTTAACTCTGCAGTCAGGTGCTGTTTAGAATCCCCATGCTGAGGGAAAGTGTGTCATGGGACTTCAGTGAAAGAAACACCTATTTCTTCTGTGCTAAAATAATCAGCAATTCATCTTCTCAGTTTGCTGTTCTCTTATTCTAGCCCTAAAGTTATGTGCTGCAGAGAAATACTATAAATTCTGGAATCTCTGCTGTGCTGTATCCCCTCCACAATGTTATAGGTTGCAGTGGTTTGGGTTTTTTTTACTCAAAAATCTTGTCAGTCTTTCTCTTATTTTAGTATGTAAGAATTTATTTTGCTTCATGAAAAACACAGTAAGAGAGCCACTGCTAGAAAAGGTTCAGTTCAGGGAAAATCATACTGTGAGTAAGAAAAAGGCAATGCTGTATGGACAAGAGAAGGGAGTGTTGCTTTTAAGCCCTCTGTTGTTATACCATTTCTTTGCATTTTCCTACCAACCATTTTCAGAAGCACAGATTGTGCTGGGTGGTTATAAGAAGCTCATAGGTCAGCCAAATGAGACAGCGCCAAATTGCAATGTGTATTAGGCATAAACTCAAGAAACTCAGGTTTCATGTGCCTAAAGTGGGCACCAAAATGATTACTAAAAGTAGAGGGGAGGTGAAATAATTTTAGGGATGGACCAGAAAAATGGTCCATTTCTTAATGAGTGGGATGAGGACTTTCATTATAGTTTTGGCACAAGGAATTCTGATCCACAGTTCTGTGTCCACAATGTCCCAATCAGTTGCTAAAATGGGAAAACAATCAAATTAAATCAGGTCAGAAAAATTAAAGTCTTTTAGAATTTTCTTGAAGTGATTCACAGATGACGATGCAGAAAATTACTCAGTGCTTGTGTGAACATAACGTATATTATAATGTATATTATAGTGAAGCACCAAGATCAAACCAGCAGTACCAGTATGTGAAAAATTTATATGAAACTACTTTGAAATTCTTATGTTATGTGATGAAAGCATGATAGCAGTAACAATTCCAGTCTGCAGTTGTTGTAAGCTGTGTTTTATTTCAAGTTTTAACTAGCAAAGAAGTACATAATTTGTAGTAGAGGACACTGGAAGGCTTTATCAATAAAGTGTAATAATAGGTCATTCTTCTTCACTGAGAAAAAGAAATTATGAAAAACTGTGTCTGTAGCCTTTTGACTAAAATATTTAATTTAAAAATCCATTTCAAATATATATTTAGTATCTCTTTTGCTACAATGTGTGATTTGATGTTTATTTCTATGAAAATTTGCTATGCTATTTATAAAACATGGCTGCAAACCCTTGCTTCCTTGTGGGTGTGTTCTGTCTTTAGGCTTTGTAAATAAACATTAAAATATAAATTCCAATAGATATATTTTCTTGTAATTGTATTTATGGTCTTCTAAACCCTATGATTTTGTATAATTTGTAATAGCATACCAGTCATCTGTACAAGTAGCTACAAATCTGTACTAATCTGATCACATGATAAATCAACAAATGTGACCAAATGTTACTAAGGAAGTAAAGAAAGAACTATCAGAACACCTTATAAACTATACATATAAACTGTATCTGAAAAGTCTGCTCTTCATATTTTTCCAGTAACTGCTATAATCCAATACAGGAAGCTGTTTGATCACTGATATGTGGTAATTTGTAATCATCAGTCAATCAGTGTAATTAAAAATCACCTCTATTTGTCAGATATGATGACTGAAGAAAAAGGTGTCTTTTTCTGTTCATTTTCATCCCGCGTTGGTCACTTAAAATGCTGATCTTCATCTTTTACTAGGTAGTTAACGTTTGCTAAGCAATTTGAAAATGAAAAGGACTAAATCCATCATTGTTAGGCAACTATTGTGAAGAAAACTTATGTTATTTCCTTGCATTTCTGTGTGGAACATTTTCCAGCCAAAATTGAAAGTGGGTGTTCAACCTTCCATTGACCTTCCTGCATTTAGCATTTCCTCCTTTTTTCGGTTGTTTCTCCCAGCTGATGTCTAGCTACAGGAAGGGTCAGTGTTGAACTCAGTCAGAGGATCCTGAATTAGTAGACTTGTTCATTTGACTGCTGAACCAAAAGTGGAATGTTTTTATTCCCATCTTTGCCACTAATTTATGCCATGTTCTAAACCAGGGGAGTTCCAATGAACCACATGGGTGCATCATTTCACTCCTGTGATCTTAACCACAGCGGTGCATAAAATGAGATCGAGTTCAATGTCCAGATTCAGATGTGTAATGTTAGATGTTTGTTTAGAATGTTCATATAAAAGTAGATGTGTTTCACATACACATAGAAAAGATCTCTAAGTCTGTGTAACCAAAAGATCTCTAAGTCTGTATAACCAATAGAGATCTAGTTAACACAAGTCAGAAAAGTTTGCACAGCAATTCAGCCCATTTTAGGATGGACACCAACTATCCTATAGAAACTCATTTTCTCTCTGGACTCTACTGGTGAGGAACTCCCAACAAAAGCATCTTGAGATTTTTGAGGTTCTTTAGGAATCTGAATTATCTACAAATAATTGGGCTGGCAGATGTGACAGTATCGCAGTAAACTTTCGGCCATCTGGGTCAGTGGTGGTAGGCCAGACAGGTAATCCCACAGCAGAACTCCAGCTTCTTATTCCTTCTCTAACTCCAGTTCTTCCATTTGTTAGACTGGGCCATATCAAGGGAAAATTTGGGGTATGTGATAGTCCTGTAGGCCTGAATGGTTTTGACTGTCATACAAGTCTTGGGAGCTGTGACCTGCAAACACTGGCACAAATCAGCCTTCTTCGAAGATATGCATTATTTCAAGAGAAAAGATGCAGCATAAGAAAATGTGTATTAACACATCAGTCTGTACATGTAATCTTACCTAGAACCCTTACTTAATCCAGAGCACCTTGTTTTCCTTTATCTCCCACACCAACTCGGTGTCCCTTCTTGAAATGCCAGGCAGACAGCCTTGTGTGGTCAAACAGATTACTGTGGAACTGTCACTTGCACAGTACTTCTTAGTATCAGCTGTCTGGGGGCTATCACAAGTGTGTGCCGGCGTTCTGTGGAGATTTAGTCTCATATCACCTCCGTGTGGCAAACAACATAAAAGAAAGCAAGCAAAGTGGCAGTGAATATTTTATCCATAAGATATTACAGGTATCTTTCAAGGCTTTCACCACAACGTATTGGAAACTTCTGAGTTTTCCAAGTGTGGGACACAATTCATTCCCGCTCTTCTGCATCTTAGAATGCGTAGACATTTTCTGAACATGGTTGTAATTCTGCTAGACAAAAAAAAAAAAAAGGTAATTATATCTCTCTGTTCCAAACGTCTTGCTGTTTCATTGTTCCATATAGAATATTAAAAAGGGATGTAAAGCTGAGTGCTTTGATGCATAAATTGGCTGCTGCCCAGTAAACTGATGATGATGAGTTTTAGTGTGTGCACATGTAGCATTTTCCCTGGTGTGACCTCCAGTCTATACAGAAGAAGCATGCCTGTAAATGTCCTTATTCTGCTTATTAAGGACCATATGCATATCAATTATTCATAATAAGGAGCAATATGATCTTAGCAGCATCCTTCTTAGAAAATGACAGTAAGCCAAAGTATGAGCAAACAGGTATAAACAAACCATATGGGCCAGATCCTGATCGGCAGAGAGCAGTCAGCATTGGGAAATGTCTTGTAACAGGTCTTTCGACCTCTATTCACTTCTTTGCATTGTCTGCGCTGTGTTTAAATTTGACACGGTGATTTAAGGTGATTGACAGACTATATTTGGAGGTTAAAGTAGTAGTGTAAAAAGTCTGGGAGACAGTGCACAAAACAGAGTTGTTCATTCACACCACTGATGAGGAATGGTTTTATTTAAAAAAAAATGTTCTAAAGTCTGCTTCAGCTCCTTCTGTACATCGGCCAAAATGATTTGCCAACTGCACATGAGGAGCAAACCCAGAATAAAATCAGTACATTGATAATTTTAGTTCATCCACAGTGTAAAACCTGTTAAACAGATGGATCCCTATTTTTCACTTTCTTGTGTTCCTTTATTGTTATCCTGAAATAACAGGATTCTGTTATTCACAGACCAGCAGCTTTTATTTATACCACTTTAAACTTGGATTCCAAAATGTGTATATTTTGTATCTTTTTAGGTATTTAAGGAATATGTTTAGTTTCTCTGCCATAGCTTTTATGAAAGCCTATGCAAAAGGTTTCCTAAAATCCATATTAGAGTAATTATGTTTTGTTTTCTCTTTAACCAAACCCAGTTTATCTGTACTTATTCGTGCTCTTGCTTTTGCCTTTCCCTCCCGAAGGTCTGGGAGTGCTTGGAGTTAGCAACAAATCTTGTGTTTATTTAATTATGGGGAATTTAAGCACATTTGACAAATAGGTTCCATTCATAAACTTCTGAAAAATCATGACCCAGATCAGGCTTTGCAAACGTTCAGCCAGCTTTTGTGTGATGCTGTAGTTATTCTACTGTGTTAAAATTCTTAGGGCAAAGAGAAGATCTCATGTACTTTTCGTAGTGAGGTGTAGTGGGATGGATAAAGGAAACTGATATGGGTGCTTTTATATCAGAGAATAAATGTATTGTAAAACCTGAAACACAATCATTGTTATGAACTAGAGAAACTAGACATGAAGATGACTTGGTCCCTGAATCTTGACATGTTTCAAATATCTCTGATTTTGGTATTCAGATTATTAATGCTTTCCTTTATTCTCACATTTCATTCAACCTTGCCAAAGACTGGGTTTTCACAGAAGTTCTTATTATTTGCAAATTACCTCTATGTTGTGATCTCCCTTAGGAATATATTTCCTTAAAAGTACATGCAGTGGGACTATCAGGAGAAGCTGTGGTAAGCACTGGCATTATGAAGGAAGGTCAGCCCATGAAACCAGCTCATCGAGGTGAGGAAGGAGGCATCTCAATTAATTAGAATTCCCCCAAGAGACTGTGTTAGATCAAGTGTGTCAACTCAGTGTCAAGTTAAACTAAAAATAAAGCTGTTGACATAGCAAAACAAAAATAATTTAAAAAATTATATTATGCAAAGAATTAAAATTCTATTAGTTTCCACGATATGGGATGAAGAGATGGAATGTAATTGCAAGTGTCATGTAACTGAAATTTTCATGGTTAACTCTTACTTCTCTGACTCACAAAGTAATGATACATTTATATTTTCTAAGACTTCCAAGAATAGCAACTACTGGATTTTCTTATTGATAAAAAATGAGTAATATTGTATTAACAGAAAAAAAAAGGCTATATAATCTTATTCTTTCTATGATTTTGCGTACAATCCTGTAAAGTTAGAATTTGTTCTGGAGCCAGGGAAAGGGTTTTGAAATAGATGTAGATTTGAATATGGCTGCTCTGTTCTCTAATTAAACTATGTTTTGGTATTTTTTTATTTTATTTTTTTAAAATTCATATGCATCGGAATCTATTAGTTGAATAGCCACTGAGGCCAAGTGAGCTGAACTGAACCATACTGAATGCTTGGAATTTAATTATCTTAAATGCCTTATGTTTATATGCAGTAGTTTGGCACAAATTTGATTATATAAATAGAAAATTGTTCAGTTAAAGTATTGTTAATAACAGAATAATGGAGTAAATTAGTGAGGTTTTGAAATAATTTATCCAGTGATTGAAGAAGCAGAAAAAGTTTTGTTGGTACCCAACTTCAGACAAAAGTTAAAAAAACCCCAAAAACATGAAGAAAAACATGTAAACTAGGAAAGTTCTCAAACTCCATACGTGCAAATATCACATTGGTTTAAGATTATCGGTAGAATCACAAAGTGCCTTTGCTGATGGGGACACTGCCATGAACATGCCTGCTGCAAAACCACTTTATATCAGGTAAATCATGATGTAAATGGAAAGGAATAGGTGCTTATAAGATACATTAGTTAGACCTTCTATGTGTGCTTCTTTACTGCAGATAAAACAGTGACCTAGAAATGCCTGTTTTTCTCCATTGGTTTCAAAGGAAACCTGGTGGAAACAACTGCAAATATTTAAGGGTCTTATTTCAAGTACTGAACTGCAAAGCAAGGGAAGGTACTTGTGTTCAACGGCAGTTGTTTACAGTGATTTAAGTGCCATTTGTTCACTGTTGCTCGTTTCTGATCCATATCCACCCTTTGAGTTGTACTGTCCAACTATTTGTGTGGCCATGAGATGAGAAAGTTCCCTCAAACCTAATAAAAAATAAATCCAGGAAATATTTGATTTTTGCCATATTAATTACTTAATCAAGTTCACATCCTTTGTCAGAAACTTTTGAGTAAATGGATGAGAAGGCAAGAGGCTTTCTGGGCTGGTATTTTTGCCAGAGAAATACAGGTAAAACCTCAGACCATGATCAAGAGGCTTATAATTATGCATTCTTTTGTGGAAGGGTTGGGAAATCAGCAGCATCAGACTTCATGGAAATCACAGAAATAGTGTGAAATGTAATTGCAGACCTCTGTGATTAAGTTCTGTTAGGTTGCAGTGTTTTTAGTAATAGCTTAAAAGTCCTTTCACTGTTGCCTGACGTTTATTGAGCAATCTATGGCACATTAATTCTCTTTTAACCTTCTACAAGTCTGGCAAACAGAGGCTTAATCATATTAATTAAAAAAAAAAAAGAAAGAAAAAAGAAAGCATTCATTTTCAGTGTGAATAAGCCTAGACTAGCCTAGAGACTATTAGGAAAATATGAATATTTTCATTTAATGCGTCATGATTAAACATCTGATGAGAATAGTTAAAGATCCATCCAAAATAATCTTTGACCTGTACATGATTATTTTGAGACCCTGTGGAGGACAGGAAAAATCCCACAGGATTGAAGCAGCAGCATAATTTGTAGCCAGGGATACTTTCAGTGAGATCTCAGTATTTTCATTATTGACATTGGTAGAGAGGGTACAAATATGAAGCTGAAGTAAGGCTAAGAAGAATTGGAAATACTGTGAAGAGCACAGTTAAAATTCCTAATACAGATACAAATGTGCTGTCTAAAACCAACAAGATAAATCTAGTAAAGACAAGAACAAAACTCTACTTTCAGTAGGAAGAAATATCACAAACACATGAAAGAAAAAAAAAATTGCTTCAGTAAGGCAGAACAGTGTCTGATGCTTTAATGTATCATGAATTCTGTATAAATTAACAGTGTGATGTGGTTTAAAGGGAGACAAATCTACCTCTTTCCTAAATTAACAGAGACACTTTATAAGGAGGATGCTATTTCATCTGCATTCATGGCTATTAAGATCTCAGCTAGAATTTCGTGCTTTACACATCTGCTTTAAGAATGGTATAGACCAGTGAAAGAAAGTGCAGTTGTGAATAACAAGAATGGCCTGTGGGGGGGAAAAAAAAAAAAAAGAGATTAAAATAATTAGACTTGATTGCTCAAAAATAGAGAAGATTGTAGGGAGACATAAGAGCTGTCAGCCAGTCTGTGTAAGGCCATTCTGGAGATATTCAATATATTGCCATAGAATCTTAGGAAAAATTTTCATCTCGCTAAAAAAAATATTCAAATAGTCAGAAAATAGAATTTCCTTACCTAAATATTTTAGCAATCTTTTTTTAAGGAACTACATAAAGGGCTGGATTAAGCTCACACGGTTTTGCATTCTGCCTAAAGGGTAGTTCAATTGTAGAGGATGCTGTTTCTAAGAAGCATGATTTGAATTTAAAGAAGTAGTGGAAGCTACAGTGATGAGATTGTGAGTTTGAATTGGAGCTAGGAAGCCAATATCATTCAGAATTATTAAAAAGGTGCTAACAGGGAGAGTTTGTGGCAGAGAGGAAAAATTAAATTATAAGTGGGATCAGCTGAAGACAATAGCTAAATATCCTCAGCATTTCGATGACAAAGCCCAGGATCTTTAGAACAAAGATTGTAGGAATAGCACAACCTGTGCAAAATGTTAAATGCAGGGTTTCATAAATTCAGTAAACTACTTCACTGGTAAAGATTATGAGTGGATCCACTATAGATCACACACCTATCTGCAGATTTTGAGCCAAAACATGAAAATACCCAAACAATGTACAGCGTAGCATTCTAATGCATTTTAGCTGGCGGTGCTATGAATACATTTGATAAATGCACTGAAATCATTAAACTTGAAACAATAAATTTGACAGAAAATTATGTGAAATAAACAGGAAACCACAAACCATCACAGCTGAGTTTCAGAATACGAACAACTAGTTTGCAATCTAATCAAGTAACTCGATTGAGACTGTAATAGAAACCTAATTCATTTCTTTGATCATAGCTCCCCTGTCATCCTACATACTGTAGAATGAAAGACAAAACTTGAACAGATTTATGCAAGTATGGAAAATAGAGCAAGTGACATTCACGACTTCATCACTTTCTTCTTTAAAATGGAATAAGAAAATCTCAGACCTTAGTAACTTCTGAACACTGGGGCAATTTCAGATCTGACAAAACCACAGAAGTTTCAAAAGCTTTTAGAGGGCTTGCTGTTATAGAAACCACTTGAGGAACATCTTTGTAAGACCTAATAGTTCAAGAAGGGCTTCTCTGAGCTTACATTTTCTCAGCTACAAAGGCAAATTGTCCTCATGCTGTTGTAATTCAAGAAATATAAACAAGGATATTTAGTATAATGCTTATGTTTTGTTCCCTGTTGTGGCTAAGAAAATAATAAAGCTATATGTTGGTCCCTATGCATATATATGTAAGTATGTATATGTATGTGTTTCTATGTCTATACATGGATTTATTGATTTGGTATACACAATGTGATTTTAATTTTTTTCTTTTAATTGATAGAACCTAGAAAAAATCAGCAGAAACTCTGGCCTTTTCTTTCTTCAACTCTCTTTATATGCATAACACATATATTTCTGTTCTGCCATGGTAGTTCTAGGTAATGCTCATCTATATGGAAAACATGAAGAACAGTGCTGATTTCTAAGAATTTGCCTTGTGTTGTGAGCACAAGAAAAGAGGGTGTTTGTGCAGAATATTTCCTTGTACTTTTTGTTGATATGAAGTTAAGCAGAAGTAAATTTATTACACAGTTCCAGAGAAGGACACAAGGGGAAATTTTGTCTCTTCCATTTACCTCTGACGTATATACATATGTACTTATCTAACCCTTTCTTACTAGGTTTTTAAATATTTCCTTGAGTGTGTATGGTATTTGTATGCAGCGAAACTGAAGCAGTAGTCATAGAAAAGAACATCTGGCCCTCTTCAGAAGCAGTATTTTTCTCAAAATTGTATGTAATATCCAGTAATGATCCTGTCTAGCGAAAGGCTAAGTGAGCACTGATTAGGAGCTGTGTATATTTTAGATTAATTATGTCTTGTGGGCAGTGTAGCATATGCTTCAATATACAGAAGGCTAAATTTAAGGATACAGAAATTGCCTCTTAAGAGCAAATCAAAGTCACAGTGACAAAGTGATCTTACTCTCATCTGCTGTCAGGAAAAAGCCAAATATAAACTAATCAAAATTTAGAGGTCCCCTTGGTGACTTGCCACTAGGTTGGTGCTCGGTTAACAGTTGGACTTAATGATCTTGAAGGTCTTTTCCGACCTAAATGATTCTATTCTTTTATGATTCTATAATTTCTTGCTTTATTATATTACAATTGTCTGCTGTAACCAATTAGTTTGTAGGCAGTGTAACTGCAGATAATACTGAGTTTCTTTGACCTTAGTTAGTTTTTCAAGTTATTAAGATTATCTGATATTGGATGTTGTTGGATTTATTGTTTCTCTTCCTTCATTGTTCTCTTTTTTTGCCTTTTTCATTTAATACAGCAAAAGATATATAATGACCTATTCCAGTGATCTGCAATCTCATAGCCATTTTATTTCATTTATCCAATTTTCTCCTTCTTTTTTTCCACATGCATAGAAAGTACTGCTTCCTGAAAAATTCCCAAGGGAACACTGAACTTCATGTCTGCATCCATTTTGGTGGGAACGTTACAGGCAAACAGTATTGAATAGCTAACCAGTAGCTTATAAATATATGAACAAATCAATAGAAAGTATCTTGTATCATTACAGACCATGAAAGTTATTTCCTTATTTCTTCAGTTAAAGATTAACCTGAGTTCACATTTAACGGCAGTCTTCATTTTAAAATGAAGCAGAGAGTTCTTGTCAAAACAATCCCAATTGTTCCCTTCTCCCCAAGTTAGCTACATTTACCTCCCTCCAAAACCTGTGTTTGTAACATGGCTGATTTAATCAGAAATAACGCTTGTTGCATTCCTGAAGAATCTTGTATGAGACTTCAAAGGTTGATGCACGCGTTTATTATACTGACTGCAAATGAATTAGAGAAGCCTGTGCTAATACTTGGGTTTATTTATAGCCTGGAGATGATTATTAAAGTATCTCAACCAATTAGCCCCACTGTGTCTGAGAGACATCTGTGAAAGAATGATTGAAGCTGGAGTTTGACACATGCACTCGGTTCTTTGCAAGTTGTGCGACATAGAAAGGGGATTGTGATGATGTGAAGGCACTGAGAGGTTGGTTCCTCGCAAATTGAGAAGCAGGAGGAGAATGTGTGGTGAAGAGTGTTAGTTGGTGTCCCTGCTCTGTAGCTTGAAACACGTAGCACATCACACAGTAGATTCTCTTGTGATCTTAAGGGCCTGTGATAGTGATAGACCTCTGCTGGCCTTTCAGTATTGATGATGACATGTAAAGGGATGAAACAGAGAGAAGTACACAGGAAACAGGAGGACTTGATTACAGTTACATAAATAATCTACATTCGATACATAAGGATGGAAGCCCAAAGCTACAACTTCTCTCTTGGCCCAAGAAATTCCTTTCTTTAGGTCCAATCAGTGACATGTTTAGGAAGTCTGGGTCAGTCACCTTTTCTTTCAAAAATGAAAATTTGTCAGCCCACAATTACTGCCCTTTGTAATAGTACTGATCACCCATACTTAGTCAGTCCAGAGCTCTCTGCCTCCTTCCACCTCTTCACAGATCCAGCACAGAGACCTGCTTCATCCTATGCATCCCTTGGAGATGACTGAGGTACTTAAAAAAGGAACAGCGAGAGACCTTTTAAAAAGTCTTTTAGCTGAATAGAATAAATGTTAGAGCAATTTTTCATCTGATTCCCAAATGATTAAATCTATGATCATTTCAGAACTAAAGCAGAAGAGAGTTATGCTTTGTAGCCCCACAAATACTGGTTTTGCCATAACCAGTGAAAGGCTGTTTGAACTCATGGGACAGTGAAGGCCACTGGGATGGTTTTTTTAGCAATTGTTTAATGACCAGGTGACTCTTGTCTCACCTTTGTGTGAGCTGAAGTTCTGTAAACAGTATAAATGATAAAGGTCTGGGAAACCTTGGTTGGACTAGATGATCTTCCATCTCTTATGATCCTTTGACTCTATGACGATGTAGTCAACTAGTGATAAAGTGTCTGGAACGTGTGAATCAAAATTTTAAAGTTATCTGCTGCTGATGTAACCTCTGCCCGCCCTATTCTTCAGGGCTCTGAATGGATCCTTAAGAATCAAATGGATTTGATTTTAATGCATCAACCTTGTCTGGGCCCCAGGATGTAGAGAATGCAGAAAAAAAGCTCAGTAGAAGAGACTTGGTAATCATGCTGGATAGGACTAGACCTCTCTCATAGAGTGTGTCCTATGACATATGATTGCAGAACATAAAGGTGCTTGCTGGGCTCCTTGCCTTTGCACATCTCAAAAACTGCCTGAACCTAGATACAGAGATTAGGCATTTTCTGTGTCCTTATGGCACCTTCTTGGAATCACTGCAGGACACAGGCACTAGCTTTCTGAAGCTGTCATAGGTGAATGAAAGAAAGCATTTACTGGGCCATTATGAGATTAAACATCCAGGGAAGGATCCCGGAGTTAGGAAAGTGAAACAATGCCAACATTTAACAATGTTTTTTTTGCTTTCTGGCATTAGGCCAATATGTTGTACTCAAAACAAATGTGCTTGGTCTTGAATTTGCTTACTCCATGCTGTAATCACTAGAAAGAAGCATTTCAAGACAGTGTTGATCTTATTAATGTCTTTTTTTACTTAAGTAAGAGAATACCTTTTTGAAAACAGTCCTGCTTTGTAAGTGTTTCACTGATCTAGCAGCTCTCTCAGGACCCAGAGGCCTGCACACAGAAGTCTTGTTGCAGTCCTTCTCTGCCAAATCACCCTTTGTATGTACCCTGATATGAGGACTGGATATTGCAGCAGTCTTCCAGCTAACAGATGGACTTGTAATGCTTGGTGGGTGCTATTACCCTGCAGACACAGACAAAATACCAGAACATCACAAACTGCTGTCCATGGCAGACATCTTGGCAAATCCATACTCTCCAAAATTTTCGGTAAAGAAATTTCTCTATTTCTCCAAGAAATCAACCTAAATTTGCCAGGTATCCGGCAAATGCCCTGTAAAAGCATAGGTATTCTTAACTTTCACACAGGTACTTCCTCTGGCCCCAATCTCACTCTTTTCCAGACTACAGTGAAATATGTAGCTTCTCTAGAAAGCTGAAAGGCTTGATACCTGGTTTCTCATCTGATATCAAGCGTCCATGTGTCTATGATGATGTGTTCACTTAAAATGATACTTCACAGGTAGTGGTAGTGCTTCTTATGACCGCAGTATAGTAATATTCTTAGGCAATATAACAGGATCTTACTGAATTATTCTTAATGTGGTGACTAATTTTATGTGGGAAGATATTATAGTATCATAGAATCATTTAGGTTGGAAAAGACTCTTAAGATCAAGTCCAACCATTAACCTAACACATCCATCATCAATACTACTTTCTTCTTCTTGAGCCTAAGTCACTCTAACCCTTGGAACAGCACCAAAAGTGTGATGCTGATACTGTTTTGAAAACAGCCAATTATAGATAATAAATACTATACATATATTCTATTTATTTTATATATATAGATATAGATATAGGTATATAGATATATATATATAGGTCCATGTCAGAGAAGCAAGTTTTTGATTATAGCAGACATGACAGTCTCCGTAGAGTGTTTCATGAAGTCTCTCATTTAAGTACGAGCAGACAGGAGCTATATAAAACTTCTTATTTCAAGTACTAGAAGACAAGAGGATTTTTTTTCAAGTTTGCAGGAGGCCATTTTAGACTTGACACTAAAATATGTTATCTGGTCGTATCATGTCATGTTCATATCTTTATTGCTACAAGAACTGGTGAGCCTGTACTGTAGCATAATAACAGCAAGTTATTATATAAATAAGGCAAGTTTGTTTAATAAATGTCCCGTGCGCTCTTTTAGGACATTGCTTGGTACAAGAGTTTTAATAACCCTTTTTCTATTCCTTCCTCTGTCCCATGCCTCTCCATTTTATTGTCTTGTAGAGTTCTGGTTAAGGTCTATGAGAAACTGAATTCCGTCTTCACTGTATGCTGAGGTACATACAAATTTTATTTCTGTGAGTCTTTTTTTCAGGGCAGAGTTCCTTCTGGTTTTCATATATTGTTGTCATATTGATAACTATGGAAGGAGACCAGGAAGCTGGTCTCCTCCATATAATGGAATAGTGATCTGCATTTGGCTGGAAAAAAGCAAGCATTTTCCTTGTGCAGTGATAACCTCACAGCTGCCTGCCCTCTGAGCTGACATTGCTGAAGAGTTCTTTTGTCTTCTTTTACTTGGGTTCTTTTTGGCTTAATAGATTGATCTTTGTCTGAATACAGTCCTATTTGATTTAATGTTGAAATCTTGGATGCAAGAGTCAGGAAAATTTCCTGTAGCAGTTTCCTGTAACCAGACTATGAAAATCTGAGTAGAAAACCCGTTACCCTATTGACAATCCAGTCAGTTGTGTCTCACAAGAGCTATTAGAGGCTTCCTCTTGCTAGTCTGAAAAACCTTTACATAATGGAGTGGAAAACCGCTTTGCGAAATAGCACAAATACCTCTTCACAGAATTCTGAAAATAGCAATCTTTCTTCCTCATCTGCAGCACAGTAGGGGCAAGCTCAGCAATTACACTGATGACTAAAGTGCTGATAAAACAACACAACTCGCCCTAAGGAGTCTTGTAAATAAAGATCTCCAAGGCTGTCCCAGTCCTGTGTGGGGTAGCTACAGCAACAGTCCCAGATCTGCCAGCAGAATGCAACACCCTCATGTCAGAGAAAACCCAAGGTGCCCTGTGTTTACCATACAGCCTATTTTCCTACTGTGTTATCCCTAACTTAGAAAGGGCAGAATGCATGTACTTTGAAATGTTAACTGAGGAAAGAGCTGAATTGCCATTGGCAAACCATCCTCACCGTAAACTTTTATTTCAGTCACTTGAGTCATTCCTGGCTAGGTTTTCCAAGTCTCAGTGAATACACTGGATGCTGGTACATGCTCCTATTGCTGCCTACACTTTTATCCATCTGTTATCATGGCACTATTCCTACTTAGAAGTTGGTCAGACTATTACACTAGATTACAGGTGCCAAGCAAGTGTGTGTTTAGGCAGTTACAAAAGCTCTTCTGCCCGCTATCTCTGCTCTGAGGTAGGATTGCCACATTGATGCCACATGCTTCCTTACCTCATGACATCTGTTGATGCTGAAATGCCAGAAAAAAACCTGTGTAAGTACAAAATGGACCTCTCTGTTGCTTTTATATGTTGAGAAATTTTATTACCAGTGCTTAACAAACATGTTTCTTGAGATCACATCGTTTTCCAAATACAGAATCATCTTGATGTCATTTTTAAAATGGTTTTATGACTTGCAATGTCAGCAAGTCTATTGGTACAAGAAACTTTATGTTGATCCTAAGTCACATAGGCTTAGTAGCTATCTTAATCAATACGCTCCTTGAGCTACCTATGTCTCAATTAAGTCTTTTTGCTACAGATAAACAGCATGCAATTGTTAGATTACAGTTACCTGATACAGTATTTTTGATGCAGTATACTGTATTTCTCATATTTAATTTTATTTTTTTACTTGACCAATTCCTTTACTTGATCAGTTGATTAGAACTAATTGCTTGGTAAAGTAGAAAATGATTTTAGAATAAGTTCTAAAATGTGCTCAGACATATGATAGAATATGAGTTGAATTATAGCAGCTTGACAAACTACGGGTCAGCTTAGCTGTGGCAGCTATCCATATACTCGAGTGGACCCTACTCATCAAGTGCACCTTCAGTGAGTTCACAGACAACACCAAGCTGGGCAGGAGTGTTGATCTGCTGGAGGGTAGGAAGGCTCTGCAGAGGGATCTGGGTGATCTGGATCAATAGTATGAGGTTCAACAAGGTGAAGTGCCAGGTCCTGCTGTTTGATGACAACCTCCCTGTTCAATGTTCCAGGCTTGAGGATGAGTGGCTGGAAAGCAGCATGGTGGAAAAAAAACTGGGAGCACTGGTTGACATCTGAACAGGAGCCAGGGTGTGCCCAGGTGGCCAGGAAGGACAGTGGCATCCTGGTCTGTATGGGCAGTAGCATTGCCAGCAGGATCAGGGCAGTGATTGTCCCTCTGTACTTGGCACTGATGAGGCCATGACAAATTCTGTGTTTAGTTCTGGGCCACTCACTACAAGAAAGACATCCAGAGAAGGGCAACAGAGCTGATAGAGGGGCTGGAGCACAAGTCTGTGCTGTGTTTGATGAGGAGCAGCTGAGGGAGCTGGGGTTGTTCAACCCGGAGAAGAGGAGGCTCAGGGGAGACCTCA
The DNA here is from genome assembly GCA_013396775.1 of Cephalopterus ornatus. Classification (NCBI taxonomy): domain Eukaryota; kingdom Metazoa; phylum Chordata; class Aves; order Passeriformes; family Cotingidae; genus Cephalopterus; species Cephalopterus ornatus. The sequence continues at coordinate 297,477 of VZRE01016354.1, read as the reverse complement.
TCGCTCTCTACAGCTGCCTGAAAGGAGGTTGTAGCCAGGTGGGGGTTGGTGTCTTCTCGCAAGTAACAAGTGATAGAATGGCGGGAAACAGCCTCAAGTTGCACCAGGGAAGACTTAGATGGGATGTTCGGAAAAATATCTTCACCAAAATGGTGATCATGCATTGGAACAGGAAACTGTTGGAATTACCATCCCTGCAGGTATTTAAAAGATGTATGTAGATGTGGCATTTGAGGACATGGTTTAGTGGTGGACTTGGCAGTGCTTGGTTAATGGTTGGACTCAATGTCCTTAGAGATCTTTTCCAACCTGAACAATTCTATGATTCTATATTGAATCTCCACTGTTAAATGACTGCAAAGAAATTAGTATGACATTTTAATGAGTTAGCTCATGTCATCATAGCAGCATTAACTGATAAAAAGACAACTTTAATTGTAACAAATGTGACCTAAAATATGAGCGTACCACATTTTTTAAGATTCAGACAGAACGGAAATGAACATTTAGTGTGGCTGCACTGAAAGCCAAACTGCAGTAAATTGATTGCTTATAATGGTATTCTCAGCTAATCCTTATTTTGTATTAAAATGTATTAGACTAAACATTGGTAGAAGTAGTGTAATCACAATGAACTATCGTGTTTTAATTTGTAATGGAATGGGCTGAAAGTGCACATGCTGGTAGTTGCACGAGCTTATCTAATTAGAGCTTGTTTGTTAAGCACCATATCGTGATTGTGTTCACTGATGTGTGTGAATCCTTGCATATAAATACTTCTAGGAGTTTTCTTCTATAACTCAGAGTGTTTCTAATGAATTTTTCACTACTTCTTAATAAACAGAAATTAAAGCAGAAATGTAACTACCAGATAATAATATGACCTGTGAGATTGCATTTTAGATCTGCCACAAATTTTCTGTCCTCATTCAAAGGATTGTTGGTGGATTCTGTTTATTCTTATTTTAAATTATATTTGAATCTTTGAGCATTTTAAATATCTTCAAACCAGTTTGAAGTTCACAGGTTGTACTACAGTGGGTGCACATTTTTATTACAAAGCTCAAAGAAGAAATGGCAGGAACTTAGGATCAAATTTTGAGTATTCTTGTTCTCTGCCTGGGGCTCATTTTGGCTTTTGAGACTGTATGGGAATCAGATGGAGATTACTATCTCTAAATTTAGTTGCCTACAAGTAGTTATCCAGCCTCCTATTACAGTAAGTGAAGATCCAGTCAGACCACCTACTGAGCCTAGAGAGGGAGTTAGGTGGCTTAGAGAGGTGCCACTAAGAATCTATTTTAGTGTGAGCTCTTCATAATGTGAAATCAGAACTCTAGACTAGGATTCAGGTGGCTAAACATAAGTAGCTGATATCATTTCATTCACATTGTAGTGTCATTCTTTGCTTGTTGCTTGCAATCCAGAAGCCAGAGGCCTCCTGTAGATACTGGCTCATGTCTTCCAGCTCCTTTTGGAGTGATTATGTATGCTTTTAAGTGAAAAGACTTCCCAGTAGAATGTGGTGTCTTGCACTTTTATGTTTGTGGTTTGTTCACATTCTGGCAATATGAAGAAATTACACTGTCATTATTTATTTCAAAGCATTTTCCCTGGAAAGAATCACTCACATAAAGCTGTTTCTTTACATGAACATATGCATTTCCCATCCCCATGCAGCATATTGTCAGTTAGTCTCTGAGCACCACAAAAATATTCCTTAAGCGTCCTGTCGGTTGACAGTTTCTATCAGTGTTAAGTAATCGTGTCTTTGCGCATTGGCTGTCACTTCAGACACGTAAGATTAATCGGTATCTTTCGTAACACCCTTCTGGAAATGGAAATTCTTAGTGCACTTTTATCTTTTCCTCTCGCTATTTTCTTCCTCTTTCTTTTTGTGCATGTCAGTGAGAGAGAGGCTGTCTAAAGACTTTAATGGAAGTGTTGCTGAATTAAATTAAATGCTTAAATAAACATCAAATAAGTTCTCTAGAGTGCAAGTGAGTTAATATTTTCTGAAAGCTGGTTAACAAAAAAGTCAGATTGTAGTTGGGCAGTAATTATAAAAACTACTCCATAGGAATAAAACTATTTTAAACTTTAGACATGACAAAAATGTTAGAGAAACATTCATTTGTAACGGCAAGAAGTCTTTACTACCTTAATCTCTTGATTATTACAAAATATTCCCAGGTCAGAGATTCTGGAACTCCTTAGAAGAGACTGTTTCATATTTAATCTCCACCTGATTCAAGAAAAGGTTGATTCTTCAGATTTCTGCTAAGTAAGGAGTGGATTAATTATTTCCTTTTTTTTTTAGTATTATAGTTTTTCTGTATAATTAACATTGCAAAAATGAATTCAAAAATTATTTTTACATTCACAAATATAAAGTAACTCTTCAATATCTAAGTCTGTGTTAATATGTAGGCTTTTCTTGACCTTTTAGAGCAAGTGCTCACAGAATTATTTATTGATAATGTATCGTACAGAGAATTTGTCTCTTTCAAACCATAGGAACTAGGGATATGTTAATCATATCCCCTTTTTTACCCATTTAGTATAGTGTTTATGTCAATGAGTAAATGTTTTAGGATATAACACTTAAATGATTCAGGTGGGACCGTGTCATAGAGTATATCAAGCAATGTGTATCTCCATGAAAAGGGCAGTGATTCCAGTCCTGGTGTACCTCAAAGAAACCCTAGATTTAATTTACCTCCTGCAGAAGTGAACAAAGAGAAATTTCCATACTCTGAAGTGATTTCCTCTGACCTTATCTCAATAGCAAGAAAAACGTGTGAATTACTCTTTCAGCCTTCATTAAAAGCATTTCAGCAGATGGCTAAAACAGGGAAATCCTGTTTCTGTCAGCCACTCTCTATAGGGGTTGGAAAAGACAAAAAACCTTAACTTATCTGAGCTTTAACAAAGGAGATGCTAAACATTAATCTCTCTCTAGAATCCAGTCAGTTCTTTGGAGTGTTTCCTGTTGAAGCTAAGGGTTCTTTTCCCATTTCTGGGAACAGAATTACTGGGAATTACTGCATTTTGGGGCATATCAGACATGAAAATCTCAGTGCACTCTATCAGTAAGGCACTATGCACTATGCAAGCTGTTTTCAAAGATGTGTAATCACACTTTCTATTTGTACAGATGCACTTTTGATTATGAATGCTGTGAGTGCTACTGTATTCTGCAGTTTAGCTCTGATTTGTAAGAGGATTTGTACATTCATATTGTGACTTTCAGACATTAAAAAGGTAAATAAGCAAAGTTTTTCAGTGTTTATTGTTCTATGTAGAAAAAACAGTGGTATACTCTTGAAGTATCTGCTTGTAGGTATAACCTACAAGGGAATTAGATGATGTAGAATAGTAAATTTAGCCCTTTTTATTGTAGTTTTGAACTAATTTTTAAGTGTACCTATGACCATATTTACATCTCCTTTAAAACCACATAAAACACAAGCTGATGCCTGTATGTCTCTGATTATACTTTTAAAGCTGATTTGAATTTTATCTTAAGTCAGAACCAATTCTGTTAAAAGAAATACGTGGTTGATTCTCTGAACTTCAGTGACTTCTGGACTTCTCAGTGAACTTCATTTCAATGAGCCATGTCTAACCTGACAAACCAGCATGTTCTCAAGAAGACTGCCATCCTAGAAAAGCGAATAAAAAGGATAATGAAATTAAATTTGTGTCTTCAGAAATGGCTATTATTATTCAGAAATGTTATTAGTTGTTTTCTTTTGTATGCGATAATTTGAAAATTGTAGTAATGACCAAACTATACTCTTTTAAGAGTCGATCTGTAATTCAAATCATCCATCCTATGCTGGTTTAGAGCTTATCATTAATTTGAGGCAAATAAAATATAAGTGAATTCATTTATAGTGTTCATTCAGAAGTAAAATCTATTCTTTAATTAGAAGGGAGAATCTGTCTGTTTTTGTTTTCAGCTACAGTACTAAAGCTGGTCAGAGGTAACAACTTCCTTCAGTCTGTTTTAAAACATAGATTTCTCCTGAATACACTGAAATATTTAATGAAATAATTTAAAAAAAAAGTGTTACTGGTGTATCGAAATAATGTTCTTGCCCAACACAGTGGATATAATGAGACCATGAGCAATATAATCTATTAGTAATCTAATTATGAGTCTTGGAACAAGCACTAGCCTGAAGCTGCCTGTACTCTTGATCACTCGAATGTTTCCTGGCATGTTTTTAGCATGTGACAACTTACCAAAATCGGAGTCAGTTTATGGTCATGGTTGTCACAGTGGCTTGAAAAATACTCCCAACAGCCAGTCTGGATGGAGTCATTCTGTTTTTGACAGAAGTGAATTTAGGGGGAAGGGATAGTAAAGCCATGAAGACAGGAGCTCTGCTGTGGCACTTGAAGTCAGTTTTAGAGGACAAACCTTGGCCCATTTGTTTTAAGATGTGACCATGGAGACCTGCCCATAAAGGAGAATGATGGTAAAAAAACATGAGTTGTACCTTGAGATGAAATCGTGTAACGGCTCAGCAGGTTACAGATTTAACATCTAAATTCCTTCCTTAAAGTGTTTTAGGATTGCGTTGTATCTAATTTTAAGACAGATAAATAAGGCAGTGACTTGTGTTCTTGAGATGCATGATTCCTTCATAAGCTGTAAAGTTAGTTTAGGGTAAGTAGCTCAGATATATTGTTAGGTGTTCCAAGTCAGGTGAGATTAATGTCCCAGTGACATCTGTTCTGACTCTTTTAGCTGAGATGGTGTTTGTACACTTGAAGAGGGGGGATAGGTTTAGAGTTCTGTGGTTCTTTGTTCTTTTTCTGAATTTTCCAGAAGAGAGGCTGAGCAGCTTTCAAAAGTAGTCTTTCTAGCATTTTCACATTATTTTTTTTTATTATCTTTTTTATTCAATACTAAACTGGGATCTGCCAAATTAACTATTAATATTATGGTGAGTCCAGGTGTAAAATTAGAATATTTCATTTTTATACCAAGCTTGAGTGGTTTTTGTAGTGACTACAGACCTAGAAGCTTAAAATTTGAAGGTAACGTGCATACCTATACTCAAAGCATTTAAAATGTTCTCTTAGCCACTGTGGGCTGAACAGATCAGAGGTTCTGCCCAGGAAACAATTTCTTTACCTGATAACATTCTGTATCTTAATTTTAAATCATCTGTTTACGATGAACTTCAACAGACCTATCTTAAATCACAACAATTCTCTAACAGTTCAGAGATGTTTCATGGGAAACACATAACTGGAAGATACCTGCCAGATTTAGTGGCATTTTCTTTTCCATTGGCAATTACTGATGTGCACTGAAGGACATTAACCATTTATGAATGTTACAACAGTCACCACTATGCATCTGTTCTAGATGTGTATTGTGTAAATCAGCAAATGCTCTTTACCATATCAAGACTGGGTAGTGTTTATCATCTAGAGATCTTTTTGTAGGTAAATAATAATTGTATTAAAATATTTTTGGAGGGCTAACTGGAGTTTGTCTGAGTTTTTTTCTTTAACCCTGTTATTTGGAATTGCCACATGGTCCCTAAATAGAACTAAAAAAAGGCGTTAGTAAGAGTTGTACTCATTGATGAGAAATGATCTATACATTCTTATCTGACACTTTTATTGAATACCATAGAAAACAGGAGTTTATAACATTTATCACCAGACTTTGGGAACATTTCCTTTTCTACCAAAATATAAAATCGGATTTCCTCAAAATTAATGTGAGCATAGAGGAAGAGGAAATACAGATGCTAGACCAGAGGTCAGTTTCTGGGCTTGTGTCTGGTTCACTACATGGTCTAAAATAAAACATAGCATCTCCAATTACATTTTGATTATTTCACAGAATGCTGTAATGGTCTTTTTATTTTTATGAGCATTGTGAATTAATATCTGAGCAGGACTCTGACATCATGAAATGAGCAAACTGTCTTAATGCAGCAGATCATCATCCCTGTAGGACAGGAGAAAGAATGATAGAGTCTGAAGAAGGAATGGTATTTTACAAAACATAAATCAGCTCTGCAGAAACTGAATGGAACTTAAAATAAATAGCCTAGGTCAGATGGAAAGACTAAAGAAAAGAGAGATAAATATTATTTATTTTCAACTTATCTGTTGTGGCACCTGATTTTCTTTTTTATTTTTTTTACCTGAACTCTGTAGATTGGCCTCATGTTTACTTATATTTGACATGACATTTGCATAAATTGGAAAAGGCCTCAGTTTTTCTGATGACACTTGTAAATCTCACCAGGTAAATGTGAGATTAAAGTCAGATACTGCTTATCTGTCTGGTGGATCTGTGCACAGAGTGATAAACTGTCAGCCATGAATGCTGATATAATTTATTCTCGTAACAATGATTGTAAAAGCGGTAGAAGATGGCAAATTTATAGTGCATTCTTGTCGCATAGATTGTAATGAGACCAGCAAATATCAAAAACTTAACTTCTTCTGGTGAAAATTGTCAAGCTGTAATGAGAACAGAAGATAGCACAAAAAATGTACCAGTTCTCTGAACTTCCTAAAATGCAGTCTCACTGTTGCCCTCAAATGGCATTTTCCAGGTTCCCTTGGTCTGCTTCATTCTACAGCTTTTTTTTTTTTGCTTCCCTTAGCTGTCTCTTAGTGGCTTATTAAAAATATAATGTGGTCGTGCAGTTTTTTCAGAAGAAGACATTTTAGAAGTATCTTATGCCTTTGATCATTGTAAAGATAATGTAGGATGATGACACTTTTCAGCTAAGTGTGAAGAGGTTAAACCAAGTAGAACCAATCTGGATTGGCTTGAGAAGGGTTGTGGGTGATTTTGGACAGCAAATATAAACTACATTCACATTTTTGAGTAGGATTTAAGACAGGTAGCCTGAGTTTGAAATACGGCATGATATTCAATATGACTTTTAATAATTTCTAGAGCTTAATTTACATCTTTTATCTACTTATAGTCTTTTTATTCAGAATGAGTAGGAGATGTTTTCTTATGTCCATAAATTCTGGAAACTCAGTGAACTTATTTCCTGATTGGTCACAGAAAAGACTCTATCAAGCATGCATGCTCCGGACAGTCCTTTTGACAAAATATTTTCATTTTCTGACATCTTGATTAAAACACATTCATACCAAGCTCTTAAAAAATGAACTTCTGTGATTGTGTGATAATTTGAACTTCTGTGATTGTGTGATAATTTTTCAACCTCTGCTATGGCAGACGGAAAGCTTTTATGATAGATTCAAAATGACATGACTTTCAAATCAAACTGACAAACATACAACTTCCTAGAGAGTTCATCTGGTCTTAGGGGAAGCTCTGAAGGCAGATTAGCCAGTCCTACAAATAAGCATTTTTCTTATATTTTACCATATTTACTGCTATTATATAACAGAAATTACTTACCAAAACATGATAAATAAATAAAGCAGTGCTCTTTCCCCCTTCTTTTTTTTTTTTTCCCCTGAGAAGGATCTTTATTGATGGAATGAGATTAAAAGGTGTTCTTTGTAAACTTGGAGTCACCTGAGTCCTCTGGGTTTCATTGTGCTTCACTGCCCAGCAGTTGGGTTTCCCAGTTTTTTTCCAGTGATGCCTGTTTGTGAGCATTTATCCTTTCACTGTGGTACTCTCTGTTTTCCCCAACTTTTGTAACTATTGAGGTTGCTGGTTTATTTAGCTTTTTGATAAACTCGTAAGCCATTTCCTACTTTTATTTGTGTATGTGCTTTTTAAATCAGTTCATGAGGTTTGCTGATTTATTTCAGTGAATGCTTTTACGTAAAAACACATAAAACCAGACTTAGTTCTTCTCTGTCTTCATGTGTTCAGCACAGTTTATTCTGCAATTACCTAGATATTTTTTTTTTGTCATAAACCACTCAACTTTGTTGCAGATACAGCTTTGTTTTTCTACTGGCATGATCAACATCACCGATGAAATTCAATAATGTTTATTGACAGCAACACTTTTCCCATGAGTCCTTTATAAGGAATATTTTGGCAATATGATACAACATATTTATTAAAAATATCAAGAAATTAGTTCTGTAAGATGCAATGTCCCATGAAGATTTACTGGGCAAATACTCTACGAGAGAGAACTGAAAAGAGCTGGTAATTTCTCTGTGAGCTATAGTTTTGCTATAATACATTAGAGTTGTAAAGTACATTTTTAACTATGATGGAAAAGTAGCTAATGAAGCATTACAGGATAATGTTTTTTCTAAGTGCCAATGAGCATAATCAGGGAGATTGAAGCAAAACATTGATAAATAACATGATAAAATGAATCTGTCAGATTCGTTACACAGGTAATCAGCAATAAGATCCCCTACATAAACTCAAGAATGCTGAATTTTATAAATCTAGGTAGGCATTTTGGGTATGGTTTAATTTCCCAAACATGATTACGGAATAATAGTCAGTTGAAATAAATATCATCACAAATTTATTGTTTTTTACAGATACCAGTGTAATTTAAACACTTTTCTGGTGGATTTCTTTTTTTTTTTTTTTTTAGGTGGCTTCCGTGCCACTGAATTTATACTGCAAAATAACTGAAAATGCAGCAGTAAAAATTCGAGCTTTTTTTAAAAAAAAGTCTGCTTAGTTGTTTTTGCAGAATAATTAGAATGGTTGTATCCAAGTGCCATCTTTAAATAAAAAAGATTGTTTCCGAAGTACTGGATTTATATTAAATGCAGATGATTGGAGGACATAATTTTAACTGCTTTGATGTACAAAAAAATTCACTTCTGCACACTGGAAACTGCTTCCAGTTCTGCCCTTGAAGACAGATGTGAACTTTCCACTTCATTGCTTAGAGATGTTTTCTGAGGAGAGCTCCATAAATGGCTCATTTTACAAGCACACTGCATATTATTCTACTGTCAAAGGCTTGGGAATTGATTACATGGACTGTAATACAGATATGGTAATTTCTGTTGTGTTTTAGGATGCAGTCTGAATTCTCTGTGCCATACATCTGGAGCTATGATCTCTGTAACACACTGTTCATGCATTTATGTCTGCAGCTCTCCATAACACATGCTAACACAGGCTCTTGCTGTCTGTGGTTATTTAAAATTTCTACCAAATTATAGTATAATTGATTTTTTTTTACTCAGGCAGATACCTATTTTACCAAAAGAGGGGTTTTGTTTGGGGTTTTTTTGTTTGTTTTTTAATTGGCTTACATGCTAGATACGATTGAAGGAAAAAATTAGAATGTAAATGAAAATTCCCACTGTGAGCTATGTAGTTGCATAAAATTATAAGTAAGTTTCTATTCCAAAGATATCTCTCTTTAGAAGGAAAAACAAAGCAATAGACCAAACACGTAAAAATTCTATACTGGTTTTATAAATGATTAATTAAGCTAAGAATAAACTAGCTAAGTTGTTCAAGTGCCACCAAGCCAAGAGCTGAACAATTATTTTGAATGTTTTTTACCAAAAAGGCTGTTAGGTTATTTGTTTGTTTGTTTCTGGAAATTGTGATAGTTTTTAAAAAATCAGAAGATTTAGAGATCATCACAAAGTCCATTCCACAGGAGGTTTTTTTTTTGGTAGAATGTCGTTATTTCATTGTTTTCAGACCATTCACTGTAGGAATATCCTGGGGAGAGTGGAGAGGTTATAAATAGCAAAGAAAACTCTGTGTCTGCTCTGAAGAAGAATAAAATAACAATAAAAATAGAGGTATAATTTTTCTCAGGATTTTTACATAGAATAATGGAGGTGCTATCAGGGTAAGACCCTCAATTTCCTTTAGTCACCAGAATTCCACTGGACAAATTTGGGCTGTTACACCCTACAGAACAAAGACGAACACATTATCTTCATTAACAAGCCTTTTCCAGGAAAAAAAAAAAAAAAAAAGCCTAATTTTGACTTTTCATCAAACCACTGAGAGCTATTGACTTCTTTGTCATTTTTATGTCCAGATGTTTGTTCTTGACTTAATAGGAAACCTACAATTAAATTAATTAGAAGCTGACATTAGTATTACTCTTCCTGGATGATTGCATCATGTTATGTTATCTATGATGCAAACAGGTTCTTTGAAGGAGTGTTTCAAGGGTTGAGCAAATGCTTCAAGATTAATTAAGACTTGAAAATTGACTTTTAATGAGAAAATAAGATCAATCTATTCTGAATAAAAGCAGCACATTTGACAACATAAAACTTCAAATGAATGTTGCTCTTTTTTGCTAATTATGTTAAGGTTGGGGGATTTTTTTGCCATTAAAATTTTTGATTGCTTTCTTGTCACAGATGTGAATAGTTTGGGTGTAGAACTGTAAAAGAACTGTTTACTTCTGAAAGGACAAATGGGTTCTTATCAATAGAGTAAAAAAAAGCAGTTAACCTTAGAACTCAGTAATATTTTATGTTAGAAGTATTTTAAAATTTTTCTAAAACTTTTCTACATTTTGCAATTTTTCTAAAAGTTTTGCTAAGGACATTTAGCCTCAAATACTGTTTGAAAACATGGTTGAAGACAGGCCATGCTTTCAAGATAAAAGATAACCTTCCATGCAGTTTCTGCTGACATTGTAAGAATGACACAAATGTGATGTCAACCACAAGAGTATGGTTTGTCAAACCTGACTTGAGGTACTAGGAAGTGTAAATACATAATGCAAAACAATAACATTATATTAATAATAATAACATAACAAATGGAAATAGAAAATGTGTGATTTCAAAGTAGAGCCATATTTATTATATTTTTAGCATTATCATTGTAGAGTTTTGTGTAGTTTAAAACAGAAGCTATTTTAATTTCAAAGTGACTGCAATATTTGTTGCCAAAAGGGTCTGTGAGTATAATATCCATTCACAGTTCAGCCACATGGTGTAGGAAAGGGCTGAGCTTCTATCACATGCATTTTGGTCTTGAATTACTTCCTTTAAAGTTTACATTTTTAAAGTTTTATTATATCCTTTAGGAAGACAAATATAACTAAAAATTCATATCTTCACTATTTTTTAATTTTATTTTTTTTCCATCTAAGAGTCGGCATGTAAAAAAATTTCTACAGAATGAATAATTATTGGAAATTTGAAGATAGAGAAATCCCTCCCCCCATAAATTTGCATGTCTTTCTAAGAAATGCTGTAAGGTTGAGAATAGAAAACTCTTGGTGAAACTAGATGGATTTTGACATTAAAGGATCAAATGTGTTGAGAATAATGGCTCCTTCTGGCCATAAGAATCTATTCATATATTCAGTGAGTTTATTTGGCTTCCTATGGCGAGCTGCATACATGTGCATGTGTGTGAACGTCTGTGTGTGTATCATTAATTTCTGTGTGTAAGATTAACGATTTGCCCCTGTCATGCAAAATTTAATATCTTGCTTCACTTGTTTGAAGATGTGTGGAGGGATCCTCTGACTTCTCATCCAGGGAAAATTCTGAATCATCTTAACTATATAAGTAGTAGTGTAATTAGTGTTAAAGCTGAGCTAATGTAGTTGGTTCGAGAGGATTCTTTTTCCTTCTGAAGACAGCAAAAGGTTGTAAAGGGGTAACTAAGGACTGCAGGGAGATGCTTTCGCAGGCAGTTCATTTTTTGCTATCTGTGTAGATTTTTTCCCCCCTTTGCAACCACTAAGGCAGTTCTGTCTGTATTTTGAGACATAACAAAAACTAAGCTTTACAAGGGTAAAACAAAAAAAAAAAGTAATTAATGCAGAATTCCAGGAGGTTGGAAATGTTTTGTATTTTTATTTAGAAATAATTATGGATTTTTAATTAAAATTTTTTCTGACTTGAAGAAACAAATATTTAATCATAAAATACAATAATCTTAATATTTTTAAAAGCTTCCATTTTATGGATGGTATAGTTTGATGTTTTACCCTACCTACAAAACCTGGTCATGAGGTAAGATTATAATGTGTCTATTACTTGCATTGCTAGTCCATTGGGAAATTGAGTACTCCTACTATAGTTCAACTCAATATTTTGAGGTGTTGCCCTTATGTGCTTTCAAGCAGCTATGTAAGATCTATTAACAGTAATGAGACAGAAAAAATAAGTTCCCTCTTTTCACTGACCTTTTTTTCTTTTTTTACCTTTTAACAGTTAAAACTTGTCCTCTTATAATTAATATTTAAATTGAGAGTTAGCAGTACGTTGGTTTGGGGCAGACTTACATGATTTTAGATTATTTGGTATTTTTTTGCATAATTTTATTATGTTTCCTGGAAGTAAACTCAAGTTTATTATGTATGATTGCTGGAGTATATAGGATTCATTTGCACTTTAACGCCAAGAAAACATCTGTTTTAGGTCATACTGTAGCATCACAGTATGTTATGCTTTTAAACAGATTGCAAGCATATTTTTGTATGAAATATTGAGAAGAATTTTTAATGAATATTGGTCTGAAGTTGTCCAAGAAAAATGTTTTATTTTCAATTCTTTCTGTACATACTTGCCAAATTAGGGAAGTACACAGCATGCTCCCCTTTTTTGAGTTACAGTGTTTGACAGGATTATCTTGCTGACTAAACGGCATATTCATTTTAAGACAACCTTTCCAATATTTCCTGTTGTGTGGCTGCACAAGGGCAGAATGGTAGGCAGGAAAGTGCAAGGTCAAAGCAATGAGCAGGACATACAGAAAAGTTTATTGTTACTTAAAATGTGTCACCACAGTCTTCCTGAGAGATAATCAGCATAAATGTCAAAGGAGGATGAAACCAAGAGACTAAAAAAGCTTGGTTTTCCCCTTTCACACCTGCACTTCATCTCTGCCTTTGCTTTTCCCTAGACTTTGGACTGCATTGCCTCAAAGCTTGAGAATTTGCCTCTTATCAGTGAAAATGGCCACACCTAATGATAAAGTTTTATTCTGACCCATATGTTGCAAAACCAGGTAGTGATTTTGCAGGAGATGACAAGTGTGACTGTTTCTGTGCTTCTGTGCTCTGCCATCTCTCCATGCTGTCCACGGCATGATCTTAAAGCAGGGAGATCAGTAGGGTTTTCACTTCCTCTTTTTGGGTGCTTAGGAGAGGTGTCCACTGGGAAGAGCTCAAAAAGTTACTGGAAGGTCTGTACCATATCACACAGCATGTACCATATCACACAGAGTCGTGGCTGTTCTGCACAGGTGTAATATCTATTTCCTTTGTTTACTTTTTTATCTCTTTACTGACATGGCAGCTGCCAGTATATCAGAAAATGGTTACATACAAACTTCTTGCTCTATCTGTAGCTAATAATGAACATAATTTTCCAAAGCTAGGAGAGGAATTTTCCTTCCCTTTCTCCTGAACCTTTTCTTCCCTTTATGCTGGACCTATGCTCACTTCCTTGAGAATAGTATGTTTCCTTCCCATTTTTTTTGGTCTGCTTTTTTCTTTTACTTTCCCCTTCGTTTTCAGGCACCTAAAGGATTCATATGTCAGTCACATAACACTGAAAGCAAACATACATAAATCATCGCTAATAAACTGAAATTATAAAGGCAAATAAAATAAACATAGGTGATGAGTCACAGAATCACAGAACATGTCAAGTTAAAGGGACCAACAGGGATCATCGATTCCAACTCTTGGCCTTAGCCTTTCACAGGACCATCCCCAAGAGTCGCACCATGTGCCTGAGAGTGTCATCTAAACACTTTTTGAACTCTGTCAGGCTTGGTGCTGTGACCACTGCCCTGGGGAGCCTGTTCCAGTGTCCAACCACCCTCTGGGTGAAGAACCTTTTCCTAATATCCAACCTAAACTTCCCCTGACACAGCTTCAGGTTATTCCCGTGAGTCCTGTCGTTGGTCACCGCAGAGAAGAGATCAGTGCCTGTCCCTCTTCTTCCCTTCATGAGAAAGCTGTTGACTGCCATGAGGTCTCACTTCAGTCTCCTCTCGTCCAGGGTGAACCAACCAAGTGATCTCAGCCACTCCTCACACAGCTTCCCCTCAAGACCCTTCACCATCTGTTGCCCTCCTTTGGACAGTCTCTAATAGCTTGATATCTTTCTTACATTGTGGTGCCCAAAACTGCCCCAATATTCAAGGTGAGGCCATCCCAGTGCTGAGCAAAGCGGGACAATCCCCTCCCTCCCCCAGCCAGTGATGCTTTGCCTGATGCCCCCCAGGACACAGTTGGCCCTCCTGGCTGCCAGGGCACTGCTGACTCATATTCAACTTACCATTAACCAGGACCCCCAGGTCCCTTTCCCAGCACTTCTTTCCAGCATCTCATTCCCCTGTCTGTCTGTCTGTACATCCAGGGTTGCCCCATCCCAGGTTCAGAATCCAGCACTTCCCCTTGTTGAACTTGTTACAGTTGGTGATTGCCCAGTCCTCTAATTTGTTGAGGTCTCTCTGCAGGGCCTCCCTGCCTTTGAGGAAGTCAACTCCTCCCAATTTTGTGTCATCTGCAAACTTCCTTAGTATCCCTCCCAGTCCTGTGTCCTAGTCGTTTACGCAGATATTGAAGAGCACAGGGCCCGAGACGGAGCCCTATAGAACCTCACTAGTGACAGGTCACCAGTCTGAAGTAACAGACATGCGTGCTGTGGTTCTGATCAAAAATGTTCAAATAGAAGAGATAAACTGAAAAAATGGGAGACAGTGGAAGTGCCTTCAGGTATTTAGAGCTTTCGAAAATCAGACCATGTATTTAAGGATCAGATTACAGATTTAGGTCTTTACTTCAAGTTGTTATTTTAAGAAAGGTTTGTCTTTGGACCTTAGTGTAGGCTCTGTGCAAATCTCAGATTCATCTTTGGAGTGAGGTTTGTGTGGAGCACAGTTGGCTGCAGTCACTCTCCCTGATCAGCAATAGGTACAGTAGTCAGACCAACAGTGGTGTTCAGATCTGGAGATAACATCCCATAGCCTGATGAGTGAATTTGAGTAGCCAGGTTCCTAACTTTAGCTCCTCAGTTAAGTATTTAAAATTTAGGTTAGATGAGACTGGATGGAGCTAGGAGTAAAAAAAGAAAAATCATCTTTTTAAAATTCTTTCAGTAATTCAGTCTCCATAGTATTTCACTTAGAGTCTCGATCAGCTTCTTCCATTTGTGTGAATTAGCATGCAGATCCCTCTTCATCAAAAGGACTATTAATGCATTAATAGATAAAATAGGGACAAAAGAGAGGCATATTTCAAGCTGTCTTACTCCAGATTTTTGTTTTTGCAAAGCATATTGTTGGAGTGAACTACACGTTAGTTTTAGGATTATCTGATTTGCAAGAGCAAACAAAATGCAAAATGACTTTTCAGAGCAATGATGTATATCAGTTGTCTCTGCATTTCTATTGGGAGTGACCAAAATAAAAAAAAGTTGTTAAACTGTTTATAAATATGATCCATTAAGGTTCAGATAAAAAGGTTGTAATTGTAGTTTATAATCATATATATATTGTGAGATTTGATAAAAAGAGCGGATCTTCTTTTTACTGCAGAATCTAGTTCCATAGCTAAGCCCTAGTTTTTGAACAGAACCAATTTCCTCTAGCTTGTTTGCAAAAGGTCAGCATTGAATACAGAA
Source organism: Cephalopterus ornatus (assembly GCA_013396775.1). Taxonomy (NCBI): domain Eukaryota; kingdom Metazoa; phylum Chordata; class Aves; order Passeriformes; family Cotingidae; genus Cephalopterus; species Cephalopterus ornatus. The sequence continues at coordinate 281,937 of VZRE01016354.1, read as the reverse complement.
GTGAATAGACCACAAACTCTTCAGGGGATGGTATTGTTTGTTGTTTTAGTGCCATCCGTGACACTAGACATTTTGTCAGTTCGGAACAAATAATAGCAATGATGGGATGGGTATACTCACGTATTCTGCTGACCAGTTGTGTGGGGAATAGTGATTCAGCTGCTAGAAGGCACAGAAAACAAGTTATTCTTTGAGACTGCTGTAATAAAGGATACAAAGAAGCATACTGAGGCTACTAAACATCTACATATAGCCAAGAAGGATTACAATACCCTAACATTTTTAAAGCTCAGACTAAACTAGTTTGTAAATTGCCATTTAATAAAATTGAATGTTTACTACAGAATTATGGCTTCAGACTCTAACACAACCGTGGATTTTTATGGAAGAACTACAATACTATCAAAGCAAGTTAAGAATAAGGAAAATAGAGGTCATATGCTTCTGTTAATTCATGCACAACAGCATGATCATTTGTCCTGTATGGAAGCAAGGTGAAATTGTTTTAATCATCTAATTGGGAATCTCCTTAAAAGAACCTGTGAAAGAGAATGTCATTGTAGCAATTGTCATATGACTCTGATTATCAGATATACACTGAAATATGTTTGTAGTGTAACTATTATCTTCTTATCCTTCAAGTAAATTCTCTATCCTGAATGACTTTTGTGAGTGAAATGAGATACCAAGGTAATATTGAAACCATGCTGAGATGGACTTTGTAGATTAGAATAGTGCTTAATATGAAAATTATATTGTCATTGATGTGTAAGGACAGAAAGCTGATTTTCATGCATATTTTCTTGTAGAAGCCAATATTCAAAAATATCCTAAAGGTTTAAAAAACAAAAGGTTGGCCTTTGAATGATGCCTATATTCACTCTGTTGTTTTTCCCTTCATTGGGGTTGGTTTTGCCATTGTAACAGAAGAAGTGGTCACCAGAGGTAGTAAAATGCTTGATGAGAATTTCTCTGCATAAGACTGAAGAAGGCTCATTCCTTTGTTTTGGGCAACAGCACCCCTACAGCTAAACTTACCAGGACAAAGGAGGACTTTTAATCATCTCGTTATAATTATGCATGAAAAAAAGCAACAAACATATCATAGTGCAGTTAGATGAAGAGTAAAAGCAGAGTGATGTTCCCCTTCCTCAATAAAAAAAGTTATTTTGATGTATATATACTATACATTTTTGTGCATTGACAACATAATTCTAAACCTCTAAGGGCATTCAACAAAATAACTAAAGGAAATATAAGTATATACAGACACTATACACATAAAAATCCCATTATCTATTAAATTTAATTGCTAAAATAAAAATTCCCAAACAACAGAGCGGTTGCTGAAAATAAACAAAATTTGAGCTTTTTCTGAAGGTGTTAAGATATATCTTGAAGTAAGGTAAGTACATATACATTTAAGAATTGTCATCACTTGAAGTAGGTCATCTTTGTGCTGTCATATTCTGTATTTCATCTGTTCATAATTGAGTGGAATATTCAGCAGTCGCAACCCTATTAAAATTAAGGAGCAGATAATTCCTGACACATGGGTGAAACACCAATTCCTCTGTAATTTTTTGGTAGTCTGCTACAGTATTTACAACTCTGTTCCTTTATCACTTCGTGTGGAAGAAAAAAGAGATAATTAAAAATAACTTATTTCATAGTTATGATGGCTTAAAAGTAAACTTATCAATTAGTGACAATGAGATGCTGAGATAATTTGGTCTTCCTCAATCACATACTGAAAATCTTTGTGTGAGAAAAAGGTAAAAGATGTTCAGATAACAGTCTCATTATTTCAACTTTACTGAATAAAAAAGGCATTCTTAAACTAAAAAGGTAATCTGTTCCTCCTTCTGTTGACAAACATCTTCATTTTACAGGAACTTTTACTGCTGTTTCTTATAAGTTGATGCTTTAAATTCACCTCGACCAGCTTTTGGAGATTTCTATGGCTGAAAGATAGCTTGATGTTTAAAGTAAAATAAATTCTATGAATCTATTTAATGCTAATAGTAAAAAGCATCCTGCTCATGAGTACTATTGCAGAAGGGTAATTTGTAAAACTGGTAGGATTTCATGAACCACTGAGTGACTTTGTTGGCAATCACATCATATATTGAAACCAAATGTGTTTCTCCATACCACACTCCTATTGTATCATAGTCCAAACTGCAAATCACTAATGGCAAGGAAGGTCTTCTAATTTCAAGGCTAAATTTATCCATGGACAATTTATATCCATTTGGTTTGCAGCCATTATGCCTTTCCTCCTGTATAGGTCGTATTTTGGGATTCATTTCCGTAGGTTAAATTAGCTACATTTTTCTAACCTTTTCTCAAAAAATCAACCATCTGACTAAGCGTTTGTTTGCATATTATTCTCCAGTTGGGGTGAAATCCAAAAATAAGTTTAAGTTCCTAAGTGACATTTTAGACAAAATTTATGTGTAAATTCAGGAGAATGAGCCTGGCAAACCTTCTGTGACCTCCACAGACACTGTATCTATGAAAACCTTTCTGTGTTTTTTCTGATTCTAGATGCCACAGAGGCTCCACTGTGGACCCAGTCTCTGCCAAACTGGCTGCTTTTAGTCAGTTACCTCCTGCCTAACATTGTTTAGGTGGAGAAAATGTGGGATTTTTGTATTTTATAATTTTTTTCTTCTGCCAGATCTACTCTCTGATTACATGGTCTTGCTCTGTTCCTTAATCTATGTGACAGCAGTGGTAACTTTTTTATATGTAGATCTAGTGATTTGATTATTTCCCCTAAAGGCAGGACATCTGAGTATTTGGAATGTGTGGGATTTGAATTTGTTGTTCACATATCACAAAGAAATGCTCAGGCCAGCATGGAACGTACCAGCCGACATTCGCTGTTGCTGCGTTGCGATCACCCTCTTCTCTGTATTTTTCTTTTGTACCTCTTCTTGTCAGTATATTTCTCCTTGAATTCTTTTTCCTGGGACACTCTGTTGTGTTACTTTTTTGTTTGTTTGTTTGTTTGTTTGTTTGTTTAATTTTCTTGCATTTCCTGGCTTTGTCTAAAACACCATCTCATATTTTAACAACCTTTTTCTCAATAAAACTGAGTTGAGGACTGTCAGCTGTGCTGCACCAGCCCAGGCCTTGCACCAGACATCTGAACTTCTGGACTGGGCATTTCAAGAGTTCCTTCTCTCCTTTCTGTAACAAGCAGGACAGGGACCTCACAGGAGAAAGCATGACTCTGACTCTGGTCTTATGCTACAAGATATCTCTCCAGGGCAGAAGGATATGGAAAAAATGCTTCCTTCCAAAACCTGAAAACATATCCACTTTAAAGTAACTAAAATGTAAGAAAAGTAATTGAAGTTTAAGCAGGATGTAGGGTAATTTCCCTCTATAGGAGGTGTGTTTTCTCTAGCTGTCAGTTTCTTGACTCATCTCTGCTAATTTGATTGATCATTTCACAGTGGCAGTTCTGGAATACAGCTACGCTCAATGTGTAATAGTTTCATTTTTTACCTGTAGAATAAATAACATTATCCAAGAAAAAAAATGCAGGGTTCACGTGATGCAGTCTTCCTCCTGTAAACTCACGTTGACTTTTAGTATTGGGCCTCTTTCTTAATTTCAGGGATCAGTTCTACTTTCTTGCAAAGTATTTTCTAACACTTTGTAAACGTGTGAATTGGACTAGCAGAGCTGTAGTTACTGGGAACACTTCTTCTAGATATTAAAAGTGGATGTGAGTTGGATGTGGGCAAGATATGTGTTGTTCACTTCTTGTGGGTTATGTATATCTCATGACTGCTTGATTTGGCTTTCTTATGCTGATACACTTTAATGAGTACTATCAGACTATAATCATGCATTTCCACGTTCAATATGATGATTTTTATTCTGTGTGCTCAATTCCTGTTGATGTTTGCTTGTGTTCAATCTCACTATTATAAAAATTTGAGATTAAAGGACACACTGCGTGTATCATATCTTTAACTCTGAAGCAATCTTAACTGCATTGTGGATATCTTTTTAATTGTCAGGTCTGTTTTTCTATTATTTCCTTAAGGGGATTAGCCATGTCAGATCTCAGAAATGTGCTGTACAAGCTCGTGAAAGTAAAAACAAAACCCAAATAAAATAAAAATAAATATTTAAGGTAAAATGGTCTTAGAGCCTCAGAACACCAAAGATATCTTACATTTAAATTTATGAGGGGGTGTGTTTATTTATTTTCTAAAAAACATACTCAAAACTATGCCTAGTAAAAAACAAGATTACAAATTTGAGTAACACAAAAAATATTTTAGTGCATTGATTCTCCCCCATTTTGTTTATGAGGTAGTTAGGGAGAAAAAAAATGTACTTTTCTTTTCATAGACATATTCAGGGTTTTTATAATTAGAATATGCTTTCTTATAAAGATTCTGTTTTGCAATGTGATTATTATTACAGTGAAATCAGAAGGATGTTAATTTTTCAGAGGTCTATTCACTAATGCTTTTTTCATTTCTGTGTTGATTTCAAAATTTTGTTTTATTGAAAGCATGGTGAAGGAAGAATTAGGAAGGGAAAAACATATAATCTAGCAATGACAAAGGAAGTAGTTGGTTGGTCTCTAAATGAAACGAAAACATTTGCCTTCTGATGTAACTTAGCCGTCTTTTATGGAAGAAGCATTTGTTTTCACCTTCACAAATATATTAAGTACTTTGAGTTACTTTCAGTTAGAGAAAAACTCTTTAATTTACCAAATATCATTTTCCAAGAGTGTCAAAGTTTATCAACATACTGCAGTACAAAACTGTTGACTGACAGGGAGCTGAAATAGTTGGCCTATTACTTTCAACTTAAAGTTATCTAACGTTGTGGTATGCAAATAAAAAGCAAAGGAACTGAAATTCCAGAGCTCTTGCATGATGACTGAAAAATAGGCGTGCTCAATGTATGTTAGATGTCTGCCCTTTTCATAATGGCATTCGTTTATTATGAAACTGAATGAGGAGAACATTGTGACACAGCTACTTTGTCCAGCGATATGGGGTTGTGAGGCTTGCTGAAAACATAGGGAGAGAGCCATGGGTTCAAAGTGTTAAAGCATTAGTATCACTTATAGCACCAATCATAGTGTCTACTGCCAGTTCAGGAACCAAAGTGTGTGAAGAATTTTGTAAAGAACTAAGAAGATTTATCTGGTGAAGACTGCTGAAAGAAGATGATGCCCATTTCCCAAGTCCTAATAAATTTGGGTTGACAGGCTAACTGAAGAGATAGCCTTAGGAAAAAGCTTGCATTCAGGGCATGAGGTTAACTGAGGAAAAGACAAGTCTAAAACTGAGGCATATGACTTAATGGAACAAAATTTGATTTTACAGAGAACCATTCTGACAGAGAATCAGGAGCTAGAGGGCTGGTGCTATAAGAAGATTTTTGTGGACTCTTTTGTGATCAAATATCCACATGATTATAAAAAACTTAGATTAGAATTTGAAACACATAGCTATTTGCCTTGCCTCTATGGCAACACTGAAAAATAAAGTGGTAAATATATGCAGATATAGCAAAAGTCCAAGAGGACCATGGCAAGGTTTATCACTGGATATATGGACAATTCCATATTGTTTCACTACCATCACTTTCATCAGTATGGCAGAAAAGCCATCACATTTTTTTCTCTCATGTTAATTGTCATTATTTTCAGTTTTAAGAGACTTGTTGTACCATGTGCTCAGTACAAAGCACAGTCCTTGGGCTGAAGAAATTTACTCCAGGAAATAGACACTGAATAGGGACAGTGAGCAAAGGAAACAGTAACTTGGTAACTGTTTTGGTTTTAAAACAGCTAATACTGTTATTGCTAAAGTTATGATAGGAAGTTCAGAGAACTGAGTCTGTGAAGGATTTAAATGAGGGGAAGGGAAGTGACTTGTTGAATCTGAGAGTGAGCAAGTGTAAGAGCAGTGAGTGGGTTGCAGCTGAAAGGTACTAAATGGGGTCTCCAGAACCAGCAGAGCCAGGAGAAGAGCCAAACGTAGATGTAGAGCCAAATGTAGATAGAAAAGAAACGAACATAAAGCCCTTACAAACTGGCTATGGATATATTACATGGAAATAAAAATAAAATAGGTCAAACAAATGGTACTGAGAAAAGAACATGAGCATTTAAAGTATGAAGTATCATTTTCTTTAAGAATCTCTGTATAAGAGTGATCCTTTGAACCATGGATTATTTCATGGCAGAAGAGCCACTTCATTATGTTTTTATGTAATTAAAGATGTTTAAGGCTAGATTCTGAGAAGCTTAATACATTTAAGTACTGTCTTATTCCCATGCGCTGAGCTGACAGAAGCTATACTAGCACAAATTAAAACGGCATTATTTCTGCTTATGTTGTGAAATGAGGATTTTTTCAGGCTGAATGGAAAAGGTAAAATTTGCTCCCTTTTTAGCAGGTTTAAAAGCTTTCAGGTCCTCCTATAAATTTCAAAAAAAAGATCAATGATAATTATCTAGTCAGTTTTGTATATTGGTCTTCAGAAACTTCACGAGAAAAGAATCAGAACTATTATGAAATTGTATCTTTTTCCTGTCGTCTATTTATGCTAAATGTTATCTAGTATATTTAGTCAATTGCAGACTTCTAATAATAATATCATGATTCTCTGTGGGCAAATTTGTTTCCTTGAGCATTGCTTCTATTTTAACCTTATGGAAGACAGTACGCAACATACTTATGGCTTCCAATATTGTTTACTTGGAAAAGAGAGGAAACTATAGTAAGAATTACAGATAAACCTATGTAATAGAAATATTTGCAAGACAACTAAGTTACATTTTGCACATTCATTAAAAAGTTACTTTTATTTGTATTTCTTAATTAGTGCTTCCTAGATAAACTATGTGTAGTTGGAACCCTTTAAGTCCTATGGAGAAGGATAACCTTTCCTCGAGGATTATGTTTTAATGCTTTTTTCAACAAAAAAATTAAACCTAAATTATATTTAATAGGCTGACACAGAGCCACATTCAGTGTAGAGTTCCAAAGGGTATAGTAACTGTCAGGGGAGACAGCTGATTCAGCCAACAAACTGCATTTATTGGGAAAATAATTACAGATACTATTAATAAATATTTTTTGTGTCAATTTCTAGGACTCATTAATTTGGTCTTTTCTACAAAAGTAGAATAATAAATATACAAGGTAATTCTTAGATGATCTGAAATACAACACATGCATTCTTGTGCATTTCTTGTGCCTGAAACAACATTTGTCAGACAACTAATTATATACATTAAATAGCCTCTCCTTACTTGTGTTTCAATAAAAGTAGCCCTTATGAACTTTTCTTACTAAACTTTTTTATCACTTCATCTGTGATTTTTTGAATTTATATTTCACTTATTATCTTTATCAGCTATTTTTTAATCTAAACTTTAATGTTCAGCACACACCTCTTATCCAAGAGTGAAGCTCATTTTGCACTAATGAAGTAGACCTTCATTACCTATTCTAGTATCCACAAGAATCTGGTCTGGGTTTTTTTTTTCCTTTCCTTTCAGTGCCTTTCTATGTTTAAAATTTTCTTTTGCTATTTTAAAGGAACTATACACCAAATCCCACTGGAAGCAGTCTGATTACTGCTCTCATGTAGTAGCTAGGCAACCGGCAACAAGATCTTTTGCACAGATAGAAGCATTTGCCCTTTTTCTGATTTTCTGGGAAGAAGAGTAAAAGGCGCCAGTGTGCAGCAGGGATTTAGCAGTAAAGTGAGCAGACAGGTGATCTTCCTTTTGAGTTACAGCCATATTACATTTATACACTCTACTGACATCTATACACAAATTCAAGAGGGGAAGGTGATTTCTGAAGAGAAACACAAAGAGCCATGAGTCCCAGTTGGTCCCCTTTTACTCACATTTGCAAATTCAGAGGGACCTACTGATAGATTATAGAGGCTTTAGGAAACAATAAATGTTTGAAATATATAAGCAAACTCTGTACATGCAGGTCATCAATTCTTTGGAAAAATGTCATTGCTGTTAGTTTTCACAGTGTCTTTTTATATTTGTTCAGCTTGGCTGTCTGGAACCTGACATGCTCCATTTCTGTTAGAAAGGTGTTATGGATCTTCCTGCAAGAGCAGGAAAAAAAGAAAACTTCTCAGCATGCATAGCATTCAGATTAAAAGAATTCAACCATATCAGCTGAAAACACTGTATGATTTTATTGTTACTTTTTCAAATAAGTAACTTCCTATTTTTGTTCTATCACAGGTACAGGAATGGCTGTGCTTAAACTGCCAGACCCAAAGGGCAATGTCAGGACAACTTGGAGATATGGGCAGGGTGCCACTTCCAAAAACAGGCCCTTCACAACCAGTATCCAAACCACCTGCTACTCCTCCAAAACACCCCATGCCTGCTGTCTCACATTCTCCTCAGAAGACTTCCACACCGCCTACTCCAGCAGCAGTGAAGCCGAAAGAAGAACCAGGCGTTCAGAAGGAAGCTCCAAAACTTCAGCCGGGGAGGCTGGAAAAAACATTGTCAGCTGATAAAGTCCAACAAGGGATTCAAAAGGAAGATGCAAAACTTAAGCAGGGAAAACTTGTCAAGACACCCTCAGCTGATAAAATGCAGCGTGTTTCTCAGAAGGAAGACCCAAGGATTCAGCAAACAAAGCTTACAAAGACAGCCTCATATGATAAAGTTTTGTATGAAGTTCAGAAGGAGGATGAAAAACTTCAAGAAGCAAAACTGGCAAAAACATCCTCAGCTGATAAAATTTTGCATGGAATTCAGAAGGAAGACATAAAACTGCAAGAGGCAAAACTGGCAAAAGTACCCTCGGCTGACAAAATTTTACAGGGAATTCAGAAAGAAGACCCAAAACTCCAACAGATGAAAATGGCAAAGGCACTGTCAGCTGACAAAATCCAATCTGCAGCTCAGAAGGAAGTTGCACAACTTCAGGAAATCAAAATGCCAAAGGCAGTTTCAGTTGATAAAATCCAACATGGGATGCAGAAAGAAGATCCAAAACTTCAACGTGAGAAGATTATGAAAACTTCATCAGTGGAGAAAATCCAAGAGGAAGATCGAAAACAAGAAACAAAAATTAAGCAAGAGAAACTGTCAAAGACACCTTCAACAGATAAAATTCCTGTAACAGTAAGTTCAGACCAAAAGAAACTGCTAAGCACATTGGAAGAAGATAAAAAAACTGTGCTCCCAGAAATGAGCACACCACATCCAGAGGACGAAAAAGAAGCAATTAGAGCTGAGATTAAAGACCATGTTGCTGAACAGAAAGAAGTTGAAGCACCTTATAAGGGACTGCAAGCTAAGGAGCAAGAGGATTTTAGGAAAGAGGATTTGACAACTGGGATTTCACAAACGGTTTCGAAAGCTGAAAAGGCTCAGGAAGAAGAAATTCCTGTTCAAGCAACACCTTTGCCAGGAACCGACCACGTGGAAGCAGTACGAGAAAAAATAGTAAGTGGCTTTCTCCCTCCCACGTCCCTTTCTCCCTTGCTGCAATTTAGAGTCTGATCCTGACAGACCCTCTCCTGTATGTCTTCCTGCTCTTTACTGTTATTCTCTGTACAAGATGATTCTAAATGATAAAATCAATGACTCACCTGGAGTGAAAGTTTAACCAGTGAGTACTATGCTCTACATCCACCTTTCAATACTTCTTTCCTGATTTTCAGTCTCCGGCAGTTAAGCATTTGAAACTAAGGTAAAAATCCAGTTTAATAATTTTTCAAATATTGATTGAAAATTTTCAATATTTCAAATATTGATTTTTAAACTCTACAGACTTTGAAGATCAATTGTTGAAATTGGATTGTTTTAATAGTTCTCAATCCCAAAAGGGAATAATCTGTGATGGTAAGGTGTACAGTTGTTTGCTGTACCAAATTATAATATACGTTTCAGGAATATTTTGAAGTGCCTGGACATGGTATTTGAAAGTATGCAACCTTTACATCTTTTTACAATTCAGTTTACTCCTCTCATATAGACGAGTACTTTCAGGTAGGCTTCTTGGGGGGCTCTCAAGACAGAGGAGTGGATGAGTTTATGACAGCATGTTCTAAAGGTCTTCATGTCTTAAATAAAGGCATTTGCTGGACATGAACTCACCAACAAGTCACTTTATCAGCTGAAGTGAATATTATGCACAATTTGTTGAGAAATGAAAAATTAAGGGTTTTTATATTGGCACCACCGATCAGGGGCTATGTTATGAATTAGGGGATCATGTTATGAAAGTAGCATGTTAAAAGAATAGGAGTAGTTTTAGGGAAGGTGTTTAACCTTTGCCAGAATTATGTTTTCAAATAAACCCAGTCAAAAAGGTCAAAGTTTTTTTTTTGTTTGTTTGTTAATTTGTTTTTAATTTTTTTTCTGATGGTAATCAAGACATTATTATCCTCATTTTTCACTACAAAATGAAAAAAAGAAAAAGGCAGCAACACCATGTGGTGTTTTTTTGAGTGACCTTAAACACTCATTCATGACAGGCCCCAACAAATCCCTAGAGGCATGAAGAGACTGAAGTTCTGATTTAGAACAATCAGTAGAACGATTCTTGGAAAATCATAGAGTCATAGAACAGTTTGGGATGGAAGGAACCTTAAATATCATCTCATAGCAACCCCCCTGCCATGCATGGGCAGGGACACCTTTCACTAGACCAGGTTGCTCAGAGCCCAGTCCAACTTGGTCTTGAACCCTTCCAGGGGTGGGGCATCCGTAACACCTCTGGGAAACCTGTGCCAGTGATTCACCATCCTCACAATAAAGAATTTCTTCTTTACATCTAATCTAAATATACTCTACTTCAGATTGAAGCCATTTCCCTTTGCCCTGTCCTTACAAGCTCTTGTAAATATTCTCACTTTGTTGTTTTTTTAGGCTCCCTTCAGGTACTGGCACAATCACAAATATCAATTGTATTTAGAGATCTGGCATCTGTTGAAAAAAAAAAGTGACTTTAATATTGAAACATTTTAAAATATTTGAGCCTTTAAGTGTGACTTAAGAAATTATGAAGCCATTATTTTTCTTCAAAGCATTTTTTTTCAGTAATATTTTAAAATGTAATGTCTTGAAAAATTTTTTTAAAGACTAAGCTGACTGCTCATGATTTACAGGCCCTTTTCCTGAGAAATCATCTTGTAATATTAGCACGTGCAATAGCAGTTAGCTGTTCGAACAAGGATGCCTGGAAATCTAGGAGGTTTATGACGTGATGTTTGTCAGCATCATCTCGGAACTCACAAATTAACACAGAAGTAATTCAGCTCATATCTACATAAGCACATTACCATGGTGTCACTTGGACATATGTTTACACCAGATCAGCTGTATTATTTATGTCGCCTTATTTACTACCTTCTTATGTATACTGAGGAATGATCATGTGCTTTGGTTGAGTAACTGGGTAAATATTAATATACTGTTAACAGGCGTCATTATTCTAACACGTGCCATTAGTGACAAAACACAGCCCAGAGAGATAGAAAAAGGAGGAAAAAACTTGTCTATAAGCAGTTTTCCTGGATACAAATAAAATTTTCCATTTTGAAAATATAAAATTGAAATCCAGATTAAATAGTCTAGTCAACCAAAGTCTTTTTTTTCCACTTTATGAAACTTTTTTTTGGATAATGTAAATATCCTAATTTCTTATATAAACAGAATGACCTTTTAAAAATCGTGAGTTCCTTTGCAAAATAATATTTCTGTTTTCTGCAACAGAATATAATCTTGCAAGCTATAAATATTTTTTAAAAACACTTTTTTCTTTTAGTCATAGTTTTATTTTAATAAAGTTCTGATTTGATTTGATAACCAATTTTTTTTTAATAGAATCATAAAGGTTGAAAGACCTCTAAGATCATGAAGCCCAACCTTCACCACTAAACCATGTCCCCAAGTACCACATCTAGATGTTTTTTTGAACACATTAAGCACTAAGTTTTACATTTTCAAATAATAGTAAAAGTGAGGAAGGGTAATGATAAATCATATTTCTAAAGCAAAAGTGAAATGTATTGACACTGACACTGTAGAAAAGCCACTAGAATAGTACAAATACATTTGACATTAGATCGTTTTTATCTTTCGTTAAAGAGGTTGCATTTGCTGTAATTAAAGTTTATCCAGACTGCAGGTTTTATAAGTCTTCTTCTTCCTCATGTCTCAAGATCTTCCCATCAATGTCTGTATTAGAGCTAAATTTGTTCAGTATTAAAAACTCACACTAGGCAAACTGTCAGAGCAAATGCCATTCAAATACTCAGAAAAGCCCAATATTTCAACATGTACCAAACTACTTCCTGCTTTACAAGAAAAAAGTGGATTTTTTTTCTCATTGATTAGAATGCATTTTTCATTCTCAAAGAATTGTGTCATATATATATATGATCCTTAGCAACATTATTTCTGCAGTATTTTGTTTTTCATCTAAAAATCTTGCACTTATGGTATGTTTATAAGTTTAACAATTATGCTGTCTCTTTGTGTGCTGTCTATGTGATGGCCAACCCTGTAAAAAGTAAGTTACCAGTCATTTAATAATAGATATAGCTAGTGACAATAGTTCTCAGACTGCAAGAAATAGAGGAAAAAAAGCCCAAAGACCAAATTTTATTTATGGTAAGTTACACGTATATTGATCTTGAAACATGATGTGCAGGATAATTTTTGCATGACGTACCACGGGGCAGGCAATGGTCCATACAAAAATTACAGAAAATATATTCATATTTTGGTAGCATTAAAAAGAAAGTTGGATTTTTCTCATCACATTTATTTCTAGTGATAAAAGGAGTCTGTCCTTATTGTAGACCTTTTTCTCCTCCTTGCCGTACAAATTGCAGACTTTCCCATATTCTGTTCCCTGTTTCTCGTAGCAGTCATGTTGTGGCATTCACTGAGGTTCAACACCAATTCATTGCCATCTCCTCTGAAGTTGTTCCTTGACCATTTGTTATCTCCCTTTTTCTGTGCTTAACTGTTCAGTTGACACCTTCTGTCTGTGCTTTACAAGGGACTGTATCATTTCATCTCCCTGTGGAGAACCAAGACCTGAGAGACTCACTTTCACTAGATGGATGCATTCTGTCCATCAGCTCCTAGGAGACCTCCTGAGCTTGAACAATGTTTGTGTTTTTCAGTAGCTCATCTAAATTGATCACAGTATGTTTTGTTGATTGTGTCTTTATAAGTATTAACATATGGGTCATAAAAGAAAAAAAAACAGCAATCAAGTGTCATAGGTGAAATTTTAGTGATATTTATAGAGGCAAAAATCCCTTGGTTTTAATTATATATGTATTTTTTAAACATAGCCCAATAAATTCCCCTTAAACACTTTCTTCTTTAATAAAGGTAACAAAAATGTAAATATAACATACAAAACCTGAATTTGAACTACGCTTCTTTACTGACTTTTTGTAAAGACTATACATAGTTAATGTAATTTTAGAGTGAAGAAACATTTGAAAATACTTGTAGTTGATAGCAACTTAACATGAGCTTAAATGTAACTTTATAACTAACATTTGTGATAATTTTCTTAATTAATTTATTCCACAGTATTATTTTTAAATTATTTTTCAATTAAGAGTATTGCCACTGAAGCTGATAAATTAAGGCTTTAAATAAATGGTTTGCTGTACTTCAGAAATCATTGACTCAGATTAACACAGCTGATAAATACTTCCTACTGGTATTATTGAGAGCCATAACTGATGTAAAAATTACATCATATTATTAAAAGAAGGAGAATTTGGGATGCTTTTTCTAAAATTGGTGATGGAGATGGGGACGTTTCATAATATTGTCAGCTAAGAGGGCAGCTAAGATGACCTATATGTTGGAGAGTGAGCTGTTTTGTTAAACGAATGGTGAGGTACTTGCAGTAAGAGTATTTCACAGCTGAGAGAAGCAGGAGGGAAACTGGTGCAGAAATATTTGCTGTAGGATATTTTTGGTATTTTTGTTATTTAAGGAAGGAGATAGAGGTGCTTGTCAGTCAGAATGGTGTAGAAGGATCTGGAAGCTAGCATGAATAAGGGTGTTTAATTAGGGATGGGAAAGAAAACATTGGTTCTGATGCTCAGTTAGGTGTGTGTGCCTTGTTTGCCTCCTTTGACCAATAGTTGACCATCCTGCTTTCTTCCCTGCAATTACACTTCCCTACTAGCAGCTTACCTCTGCAATTTACTGAGAAACTTCTTTTTTTATGAGGTACTCAGAAAATATTTGTACAGTGCCCAATTATATATGTGAGGACATTCCAAATCGTGTTAAATCATGCTTCAATATTTTATGTATTCTGTTGCATGTTACAATGTGTAATATTTCAATAAACCAAATTGAGTTTTGGGTCCAAAGTAGGTCTGAAATTTGAGAAGACTGACATATTGCTACAATTATAAAAGATTAAATGGGCAAAAAAAGGAGCGGACCCTAGAAATTCTGCAGACCTTTGTCAAGCCTTATTACTTTGTATCTAGAACCATGTAGACAGCTTTGAAGCATAGTAATTAAAATCTTTCTATCAATTAACCCCCGAACAAATTGTCCTATGGATATGTGAACAAATGACAGATTATCACTAGTAAATGTTCTGAAAAGAATTAAATACAGTAATTTTTTTAACTGAAAAATAGAAGATCATCTTGTAAGCAGTAAAATCAGTGACCAGAATGGAGAGCCATGCAAAGCTTAGTTAGATGCAGTGCAAAAAATAAAAATTTGAGGAACTTTTTTGTATTATTTTAACAGCTTTGAATAATGAAATTAAAGTTCAGTCTTCATCTGAGACATTAGCTCATCCTTTAGGAAAAAAAAGTCATGTGCTTAATTGCCAGGAGACATTAAAAATTTATCTATAAGTATATACATACGCGTATGTATTTATTTTTTTAGGAAAAGGAGGATGAAAAATCAGACACATCAAGCTCTCAGCAACAGAAAAGTCCACAAGGTCTGAGTGACACCGGGTATTCTTCTGACGGGATATCAAGTTCACTTGGTGAAATTCCAAGTCTTATCCCCACTGATGAAAAGGATTTATTCAGAGAAACTAATAAAAAAGACACTATTTCACAAGAAAGTCCACCAAGCCCCTCAGATCTAGCTAAACTGGAAAGTACTGTACTGTCAATTTTGGAAGCTCAGGCAAGTACTCTTTCTGATGAAAAATCTGCAAAAAGCAAAGAGCTTTCTGAAACATATGGTGAACAGACAAAGGATCAACATAAAGCAAAGCCTTTGCCAGTCACTCCAGAATCTTACAGTTCAGAGGAGGAAGACTTAGAAGCTATTAAAGAAGGTGAAGGAACCATCATAGAAGAGGCCAAAGGAAGTGCTTCCTCCCAGGCAGACTACAAGGAAGAACACGAAGGAGATGACGTATCAGCAAGAAGACAACGTTATGACTCTGTGGAAGACAGCAGTGAGAGTGAAAACTCGCCTGTCCCAAGGAGAAAAAGAAGAACTAGTGTTGGTTCTTCAAGCAGTGATGAGTACAAACGAGATGACAGCCAGGGATCAGGTGATGAGGAAGACTTCATTAGAAAACAGATTATGGAGATGAGTGCTGATGAAGATGCTTCAGCTTCTGAAGATGATGAGTTCGTTAGAAATCAACTCAAAGAGATCAGTGCAACTGAAAGCCAAAAGAAAGAAGAAGTGAAAAGCAAAGCCAAAGGAACAGCTGGAAAACATAGAAGAATGGCACGGAAAAGTAGTGCAGGCTATGATGAGGATGCAGGAAGAAGACATTCTTGGCATGATGACGATGATGAAACTTTTGA
Organism: Cephalopterus ornatus; assembly: GCA_013396775.1. NCBI lineage: Eukaryota > Metazoa > Chordata > Aves > Passeriformes > Cotingidae > Cephalopterus > Cephalopterus ornatus. Next base: position 266,100 of record VZRE01016354.1, on the reverse strand, counting down.
TGAAAGCCCAGAGCCAAAATACAGGGAAAGTAAAAGTCAAGACAGTGAAGAACTTGCAATAACTGGAGGAGGAGGCCTTCGACGTTTCAAAACAATAGAATTAAATAGTACAGTAACAAACAAATATTCTGAAGTATCTGAACAACAGAAAGGTATTTTATATTTTGATGAAGAGCCTGAGCTAGAGATGGAGAGTCTTACAGATTCACCAGAAGATAGATCTAGAGGAGAAGGATCTTCTAGTTTACATGCTTCTAGTTTCACACCAGGTACATCTCCTACTTCAGTGTCATCACTTGATGAAGATAGTGACAGCAGTCCTAGTCACAAAAAACTGGGAGGTGAGAGCAAACAACAGCGCAAAGCCAGACATCGGACACATGGTCCTCTTCTTCCAACTATTGAAGACTCTTCAGAAGAAGAAGAACTACGGGAAGAGGAAGAACTTCTAAAGGAACAAGAGAAACAGCGTGAATTAGAACAGCAACAAAGAAAAAGTTCTAGCAAAAAATCTAAAAAGGACAAGGATGAACTAAGAGCCCAGAGAAGAAGGGAACGTCCAAAGACTCCACCAAGTAATCTTTCTCCCATTGAAGATGCATCTCCAACAGAAGAATTACGACAGGCAGCAGAAATGGAAGAGCTGCACAGATCTTCCTGTTCTGAATATTCACCCAGCATTGAGTCAGATCCTGAAGGATTTGAAATCAGCCCAGAAAAAATAATAGAAGTACAAAAAGTTTACAAATTGCCTACTGCTGTTTCTCTATACTCACCAACAGATGAACAACCAATTGGACTCCCAAAAGAAGAAAGTGGTCAAAAGACATTGAAAAGTGCCGAAGAGGTATATGAGGAGATGATGCATAAGTCCAAATCATTTCAAATTACAAATGAAAAAGATGACATATTTGAAAAAGAATCTTTATATGGTGGAATGCTTATAGAGGATTATATTTATGAATCATTAGTAGAGGATACTTACAATGGAAGTATTGATACTAATCTTGTCATGAGACAAGATGAGAGCAGTGAATATATGCAACAGAGAGGAAAAGAGAAAAAACCAAGAGCTTCAGAACAGGTCTATGATGAACCCCAGAAAGTTACTGATCTAGAGAAAGACTACTATAATGTTGAGACTTTACATACTATTGTGCCTCAAGAAGATATTGTTTCTAGTTCTTACATTATCCCAGAAAGTCATGAAATTGTTGTATTAGACAGCACAGTAACTTCTACCACTGAGGAAAAGCACTTGTTAGATGCAGAAGCTGCTTATGAAGAGCTTATGAAAAGACAGAAAATGCAGCTAACCCCCAGCTCCGGTCCAACACAACCAATTTCAGATTTCATTCCCACAACTGATACAAAGGTATCTGGTGTTGGAGAGATAGTGGATAGCACATCCTTAACATCAAGCACTACTTCAGCAATCTCAGATGTTTCACCTGTCAGTAGCACAACACTTTCTATTCCAGATGTTAAAATAACACAGCATTTTACAGCAGAGGAAATTGAAGATGAATACTTAACTGATTATGCCAGAGAAATTCAAGAAATAATTTCTCATGAAACATCAATATTGACATACTCTGAGACATCTGAAGTTGCTGCATCAGTTTTAGCTTCTGATACAGCTTCCTTAACATCATCTACATCTTCAGTTTGTACCACAGATAGTTCATCACCTATAGATAGTGCAACCACAGGTTTTGTAGGTGCAGCAGATGCTGTAAGTAAACCAGCAGATGCTGAAGATATCAGTATAATAACCCAGGTTCCCCTAACATCCACAAAAGAGTACTCTGAAGTGAGCATGCCTTATAAATCTATTGATGGAACCACTAAAAAGCCTTCCATAGCATCAGATAAGGAGAGTGTGGATCAAGCTGCAGTTTGTTTGCCTGAAACTACACCTTCAGTAGTGACAACTACAGTTACAAAACCCAAGGAATATGTGGCTGATACTGTTTCCTTTGATACTACCAAAGCAGAGAAGGAAGCAGCTAGAAGAATGAAAAGTATAATAGAGGCTGGCAGTGTCAAAATGCATCAGGAAGAGCCACACAAAGAATTAGGTGTTGATATGGCAAGGATTGATTTGACTAGTGTTACATCTGAGCAACCACCTGTATGTATAGCATCATTACCAGTTACAGAGCCTGCATCAGAAACATCTTCTGTACCCACTCCCAGTGTTGTAAGTAAGACCAGCATGGTCTCTGTGCCTTCCTCAGCTCCTGCTGTTTCAGCCAAAGTATTCTCTCTTTTTAGAAGCTCTTCTTTGGATTCTCCTACACAACCTTCTCCACCCCCACCTCCTCCTCCTCCACCACCACCACCACCACCTCCACCACCATTACCACCTCCACCTATTTTACCCAAGCCAGCCATTTATCCCAAAAAGAAGTCACAGATTAAGATTCCAGCAGCAACAGCTCCCGCAGTGGTCCCTTCAGTCACAACTGTTCCAGCACTAGAGTCCACAGCTGTATTAAAGAATCATATCACAAAAACATACACCCCAACACCACCTCCTGTACCACCTAAACCATCTTCCATCCCAGCAGGGCTTGTTTTCAGTCACAGGCCCACTGAAGTAACTAAACCTCCAATTGCTCCTAAACCAGCAGTACCTCCACTCCCAATAGCTGTTCATAAGCCAGCAGAAACACAGCCCAAACCAGTAAGTTTGTCACTGACTTCAAGTATGACTCTGAATTTGGTCTCCACAGCTGAATACAAAATACCATCTCCCACTTCCCCTTTGTCTCCACACTCTAACAAATCTTCACCAAGGTTGGCAAAACCCTCACAGGAAACCTATGTTGTCATCACATTGCCATCAGAGCCTGGAACTCCCACAGAAGCTATAACTAGTCAGGCTGTTACCAGCTGGCCTTTAGAAGCACCTCCTAAAGAACAGATTCCCCAGCCTATGCAACCAGTTTTTACTTCACCCATGAAAACTATGGAAATTCAAAGTACGGCAGGTCAGAGTATGTATATTTCAGGTGCTTTGCAAGCTATTCCTGTGACAACACAATTGGCTTTTGAAAAAATACCTAGTTCAAAACCAGAAGTAGTAACCACAGAGGTATCCAAGACCACAGTGTCTGTGGTTAAGGGTCCAGTGCCTGGTTATGGTTTAGGTAGTGTTGCTATTACTATACCTCCAGAGCCACTGCATATAGTAGATCAACCCAGATATAGAGAGAATGGAAGATTCCATCCTTTGGGTGATGTCATAGATCTTCGCACTTTAGCTAAGATGGACATTGAAATGAGAGACAGCTGTATGGATCTGTCTGCTGTTTCCATGGACGTGAGAAGGCAAATGCCAGCGAGTGACATAGGTGGGCGCCCAGTAAGTACTGTCCAACCATCTATAATAAACCTGAGCACTGCGTGTGTTGCTGATCCTTCCCTGTCTGTAGTCACTGGGACAGTAACAGTAGTGACCTGCACTGCCACTGTGAGCTACACCACCAGTACAGACAGCCTTGTGGATCTGGGACATGCAATGACAACACCGCTCCAGCTGACAACATCAAAACATTTTGAGCCTCCATACAGAGTAACAAGCAGCCAGGCTTTCTCTGCAGGTAGAGATGAAGTGCCAATAAATTTATCCCTAGGTACTTCAACACAGGCAGTGACATGGGCTACTACAAAGCCTGTTACTGTACCACCTGTTGGTGTTACAAATGGTTGGACTGATCTCTCCACTTCTCAGGAGCCAGCGGAGAGCGGAGCAGTTGACCTTAGCACTACAAAATCTCACAGAACAGTAGTAACAATGGATGACACTACTTCAGGTATCATAACAACAGTAATAGAAGATGATGAAAAGCCTGTAGATCTGACTGCAGGGAGAAGAGCTGTCTGCTGTGATATGGTTTATAAATTGCCATTTAGGAGCTGTGCAGCACAGCAGCCACCTACTACACTTCCTGAAGATCGCTTTGGCTATAGAGATGACCATTATCAGTATGATCGTTCGGGGTCATATGGCTACCGAGGAATGGGAGGTATGAAACCATCTATGTCTGACACAAATTTATCAGAAGCTGGACTGTTTGCATATAAAAGCAAGAATAGCTTTGATTATCGAGTTGGGGCAACTGATACAGCAGTAGATCTTACTTCTGGAAGAGTAACTACAGGTCAGTATGACACAGCAGCAGATCTTTCTTTGAAATATAATTTTGATGTTCCTCACCTCATTTCAGGATAATTTTTTTATTGTTTTTCCCCTCCTTCTGTTGTTTTGTTTTCTTTTGGACAGTGTGACAAATTATGCTGGATTACACATGTTTTTCATTTCTTCATTTTACATATGTGTTTGCACAGAGGTGCCTGCATGTGCCTGCATGTTCAGAAATGCTGTTTCCTTCACATCTAAAGTAGATCATTAACCTGAAGATTTGCATGCAGTTTCCCCTTCCCATTTATTTCATCAAGATGGGATGACTTTCAGAATCCGCAAAGCAGCATTCTTTTGTGGGACTGGACTGTAACTTTGCCCTGTAATTTCAGGTGAGGTTATGGATTACTCAAGCAAGACTACTGGTCCTTATGCAGAGACTCGGCAGGTGATTTCTGGCCTCGGGCTCAGTGCACCACAGTATTCCCAAGCAAGAATGGTATCATCTCTGGGTTCCCAGTTTGGCGTTGGAAGTGTTTTAAGATCATCCAATGGTGTTGTTTATTCTTCAGTAGCGACTCCAATCCCATCCACATTTGCCATCACTACACAACCTGGTTCTATTTTCAGTACAACTGTCAGAGATTTACCTACTCTCCAAACAATTGACTCGGTGCCCTCTTTATCAACTTTGCAACAGAGTCAGCCTCTCCCAAGATCATACAGTTTCTTAACAACTGTGGCAGCTGAAAAAGATAGTGCAATTACTGCCATTGATATGGAGACAAGGTTGCCACCTCATACTATAGAAACTATTACCACTGAGCCAACCAGCTTGATACCTACTTTAACTACAGCATCTGAAGTTTATACAGATGTAATTGATGATGAGGTTGCCCTTCTCATTGCCCCTGAAGAAGGCAAACAGCAGCAGCTTGATTTGGAACGGGAACTTCTTGAGCTTGAGAAAATTAAGCAGCAGCGCTTTGCAGAAGAGCTGGAATGGGAACGTCAGGAAATTCAAAGATTTAGGGAACAAGAAAAGTTTATGGTGCAAAAAAAGCTTGAGGAGTTGCAATCTATGAAACATCATCTCTTATTTCAGCAGGAGGAGGAACGGCAAGCTCAGTTTATGATGAGACAAGAGACATTAGCCCAGCAGCAGTTGCAGCTTGAACAATTCCAACAACTTCAACAGCAGCTCCACCAACAATTAGAGGAGCAAAAACTTCGTCAAATATATCAGTATGGTTACGACCCTTCAGGAACTGGCTCGCCACAAACTACCACAGATCAAACTCTTTTGGAAGGACAGTATGCAACCGCAGAAAATGGTCAGTTTTGGCCTACTGATGATGCAACCACTACAGCTTCAGGAGTTCTGGGTATTGAAATTCCACAAAGCCAAGCATGGTATACAGTTCAATCTGACGGCATTACCCAATACATACCTAGATCTGGTATCCTAAGCTCAGTTTCAGAAATGTCTCTTAAGGATATTGATGTTAGAGAGGAGAAGCAATTGAAAAAGAGAAGTTCTATGCCAAAATTACGTGGTCCATATGAGGAGTTTGAGGAGACCCTGGAAGAAGAGCCTCGGTGCTTCAAAAAGATAGTGGACAGTGGAGTGCAAACTGATGATGAAGATGGAGCAGACAGAGGTTACACAAACAGGAGACGGAGAAGTAAGAAGAGTGTTGATACAAGTGTTCAGACAGATGATGAAGATCAAGATGAATGGGATCTTTCTAGCAAATCCAGAAGGAAGCCTCGTATAGGCAAATACAGTGAGACTACCACTGAGGCAGACAAAGCTAAACCATTCTCCAAAGTCTCTAGTATTGCAGTTCAGACAGTGGCAGAGATTTCTGTACAAACAGAACCTGTAGGGACAATAAGAACACCTTCAATCAGGGCCCGATTGGATGCTAAGGTCGAAATCATAAAGCACATTTCAGCTCCAGAAAAGACATATAAAGGAGAAAGTTTGGGATGTCAAACAGAGACAGAGTCAGATACTCAGAGTCCCCAGTATCTGTCAGCTTCATCTCCTCAGAAAGATAAAAAACGTCCTACACCATTAGAGATAGGATACTCATCCCACCTTCGTCCAGACTCCACATTGCAGGTAGTCCCTTCCCCTCCCAAATCTCCCAAAGTTCTCTATTCACCCATTTCACCCGTTTCACCAAGCAAAGTTATAGAGTCAGCATTTGTACCCTATGAAAAACCCATCACTGATGACATCAGCCCTCAGAAGATGCTGCATGCTGACATTGCCAAGGTTCCTCCAAGCCCAAAGGCGGCAAAGATGATGCAACGCTCTATGTCTGATCCTAAGCCCCTGAGTCCCACAGCAGAAGACAGTTCCAGAGCTCAGTTTCAGTACACTGAGGGTTTTATGGTAAGAAGTATTTGCTTGCTTTTTTTTTTTTTTTAATATGCAATTCTACAGCTATCAGTACAGCATGAGGGCTGACACACTCATTTCCAATACCTGTGCATGTAGGCTTTTTGCACACCCTGCTGAGAAGTCCAGAGGAATGTCTGCTGTCTAAAGCAATGGTTATTTCCTTCATTACTTTGCCTGGAAATAGGGAAATCCATATTACATATTGAACACAACAAGTTCATGTTCAGAATTTGGAAGAAACTTTGTGTTTTTCATGGCAATTCATTGGGCAATATAGGGGTTACCTGACAATATAGGGTTTACTGCCAATTGTTTAGAAAAGTAAAGCATTTTCTTTCTAATTATACAACATCCAGCTCTTGTGCACAGTCTATAGTGCGTTTACCTTGAAATTACATATGCCTTCTGAAAGGCAAATAACACCAGATTTATAATTGCCTTAGTTAGCTTTGACTAAGCTAACCCTCATGATGTTCCTTGGCCATTTGTGATTCTTTGGATAATCTTGTGTCCCAATGTGTACATCTTTTATCTTTCCCAGACCAAAAGGTCTCATATCTCAAATCCATTTTTAATTTTTTTGTTTTGGATAATGAGGATTATCAAGCAATTATGCAAGTTTTGAGGGCTGTTTGTATAGAGGTCAAAGGAGGCTGACATCATTTGGTTCAAAATTTTTAATTTCTGCAGTATTTCTCTCCCTTGAGAAGTAAGACTTAGTATTTGGGGACCAGATCGTTATTTCTGAATAAGAGGAATAAGTCTTGGCTAAAAAATACCTTTGTAATTTGATATGTTCTTGGCTGTCCTTTTGTCTGAGACCATTCCCTTCTGTCAGTTGCAGGGTCAGTATTTACTTGTCAGAACTCTGGAAGAGTTGCCACTCAAGTTCTTCAGCAATATTTATCTTTTATGTTCAGTTATCTGTGAATACAGAAGTGATTAGTATAGACTGGATAGGATAAAGAGTGTTTGATATTTTGTGGTGGCTTTCAAATGCAGAATTAGCTGGTTATACCCTCCAAGGCTCCCACTGTAAGCAGTTCTGCAGCTTCACATATTTGTACAGATATTAAATACTTCCCACGCTGTTACTGCTTGGAAAAGAGTACTTAGAAGTTTGAAGGGAGAACTGCAGTCATGGCATTGGCACTCCATATAAGCATCATTACTTAATGCAGGATAAGCACATAGGGGGAAACTCGCATGAGGACTAAAGTTTCATGTAGAGGATTTGGAATAGCATCTTGAAGAACATTGCTCACAGAATTTGAGAAAGTATTTGGTTCTACTCAGCATTGGAGAGTATGTATAATATTGTAAAATAACCATCAGTAGAGTGAAACTATTTCTGAGAACGAGTTATTCACTTATTTCATAGATACATATATATATTTGATATGAATTGTATGCTTTGTAGTATGGATGATAAATTCTATAAGCAGCTGATTTTTTAAAGTCCTTTACAGTACAGTTTGAACACACATACAGTATTCATTTATGAGACATGGAAACAAAGGGCTTGTGAACCATTGTTTCTTTTTTAACCACATGTTCTTTACTGTCTTGCCTTGGGCCCAAACAGCAAGGAGTTATATTGTTGTCAGTAGTATGCAGCCATCAAAAAGCAAATAGCCCATGCCTCAAAGTAGTTACAGTCTAAATAAATGAGGAGGACATTTTATGAAACCTGGGGTGCAAGTAGACAAGTGCAAGAACAATAAAAAACTTCCATGAATATAAAGTGGACTGCATTAACTGTGCCATGCAGCACATGGTGAGGAAGCTGCTCTGTAAACCTGCCATGACCATCAGGGCTGCCGTCATGTTATGTTAGCTATTAAGCTTATTATACTCTATGATAGAGTTTTGTTAATTATGTATCTGAGGTTCAGTTATCTTACATTGAGATCAGGTACATGGAGTTTAAGGGAGGAAAAGCCACGTGACCCTTGCAGAAGGTAATCGATTGACCTCATCAGCATCTGGAAATAGGGGTATAAATTACTTTTGCAGTTTTTATATCAGTTTAAGATCTCGACTACTCAGACCAGTTATGTTGTGAAGAAGAGTTCTTCAGTATAAGATTTAAATTATGTTGTTTCGATAAGACTTATAGTATTCCCTCCAGAATGTCCATTTATTTATACCATGGGTTTAGGACCATAGCACAGGAAAGAGTGGACAGTGATTTCTTATTTTGTACATTTTATCACACTCAAAAGTTCTCTGAAAGCATACAGTGTCACTGTTGGCAAAGTGTAAACCTTGTTGACATTTTTTCAATTGTAGATCTCTGTTATTAGAGCCATGTTGTTATGTTGTTATACTTAAGTTTAAATACAGGATCACTTTTGGATTATCCCACTAAGTGTGATAGTGAGATGCTACCTCAACTTTAAAATATTTTTGTCACTGGGACTGTTTTTCTCATTCTTTGTTTGCACAGTGCCCACAACAGCTAAAGTCTTTGTTAATTCTCTGTGGACACTTTTGTGCTTCCTGACTGAAGAGTTCCTAATTTCCTAGTTATAATAAGAGAAAGGTAGAAGGGATTAATTCTGTCATTCAAAACAGTGAAGTTCAGTACAGAAAAACTTAAAAAACAGCTCACTCTGGAAAAGGGAATTTACTAGAGCTGAACATAAAAGAATAAAATGGAAATGTAAGATTGATCTTTCACTACCTTAGGGAAATGGAATGTGTATATGAATATTTTTTGCATGGATGAATATCCCATCACTTTTTTAATAGTTCATGTTTCAGGTTTATGTCTTTGTCTGCATTCATAAACACTGCAGATGAAAAGGGTGTTCATGTGTTCATGTACATGATCCACAGGTGGGTTTTTTAATGGCAGTTGAGCAAAAAAGTTGATCTTTATGCAATCGGTGGGACTAAAAGAGAAAGAATAAAATTAGTTTCTCTAAGATTTACAGTGAAATGATACCTTGTCCTTCAGACAGTGCACTTTTATCATTCATGCATTTCTTCCAAGGGAAAATGTTTTTTTACAACACTTTTACAATATTTCAAGGAAAGAGATTATGGAGACTATGGCTAAGATAATTAAATTATCTATGTCTTAGAACTGCTTTAAATATAATTTTCTTCTTTAATGCACCTTTTAAAGGGAATTATTGCAATGTTTTATCAAATCTAGTATAAGTGAAAGGCTGAAAAGTAACCTCATAGCTAATCAAATAATAATAAAAAATTCCAGATAACACTGGTTTCAGTGATGGCACATTTACTTTTCAGATAACAAGTTATGTGTTTACATTACCTTTTCATTTACCTGTCTATCATAGTCATTGTCTCTGTGAACACTTGAATGAGCATAGATGGTTGCTTCATATTAATCCTAAGTAACAATATGACTTACCATTATGTTTCCTTTTGAAGTTGTCATGTGCTGTATGTTTCTGTGATATATATTAGTAATCAAGTGTAGCTGAGCCAAAAAAAAAAAAATTGGGAATGGTAGCTTGTCAGCACCAAAAAAAGTTGTGAAAGCTACCCATTTGGAATTGACATTTTGCAAAGATACCTAATTTTGCTGTTTCTTGAGCTTTGTGTTTCTTGAGCTCCCCATGTCAATGAGATCCCCTGCACTGACTTGGATAGACTGTCCAGTAGTCCAGCATGGTAGGATTCCGTGGAGTGAATAGCCATACGAGTGGTTTCCACGAGAGCACCAGGAAGTGTCAGTAGAGTTTGGAAATGGGACTTGAAATTCATCCATTCAGCAGTAACAAAAAAATTGTAAGCACCTGTCTAGCTTAATAAATAGCTTGACACCAGTGAATCACAGAATCAAGTCACATGCCAGTCACAGTCATCTTTGGCACTTGCATATATTGCATATGTGTAATCAAAGATGGAAGTTGTCTTCCTTTTGCCTTTGGATGCAAAATGCCTGCTCAACTAACTGAAGCAAATTGCAGAAGATGTACATGACCTGTCACACATATAAAATGTCTACAACTAAGTAGTGCACAGACTCAACAGAAGTGTTTGTATTTGTGAAAGTAATGCAAAGACACAGCTGTCAACAGCCTGTCAGCTTTAGGGTCGAAACTGTGCATTTAAGCTTTAACACTTAGAGTAAATTCAATCAGTATGTTTATTAAGACAGTTAACAGAGACTTTTCTTGAAATTTTTATCTGATGTGATTTGTCATACTTGAAAGGCAAATATAATTCAAATCTGTATAATGTAGTAAAAAAAAGATAATTATTTCAAGCAAAATCCACCCAAAATATGTGTTTATTTAGGTAAGAAATGCAGGACTTCATCTATTGGCGTAATAAGAGCAGAATTGATTTTATACTGATTTTAAGAGTGTAAAATTTTTAGATGGCTTTAACAGCACATTAATAAGTATCTTATCTTCTATGGTATTCTGAAGTTTTCAACTTTAAAACTTAAGGTTAAGACTTCAATGATTTCACAGAATCATAGAATCATAGAATGATTTGGGTTGGAAGGGACCTTAAAGATGATCTGGTTCCAACTCCCCTGCCATGGGCAGGGACACCTTGCACTACATGACGTTGTTGCAGTTGCCATCTAACCTGGCCAAGAACACTTCCACAACAGACCTTTGTAGTGTCAGATGTGATGTACATCTGGACACTGAAGAGGGAAAACCAGGTAGTTGTTCCCAGTAGAATTAAAACCTTCCATATATCATATACAGATGTTTTGCTTGTTTATGCAGGACTAAGCTGATCACCAGACGTATAGCTCAGCGAGGAATGTTCTGCTTAGGTAATGAATAAAGAGTAGGGATGGTTACCTGGTTTGAAGTTGGGTATTTCTGTTTGCTTACCTTCCTCAGAAGCAGGGAGTAGGTTCATTTCTTGGTGTCATGCCAGAATTTCACGTGACATGGTTCTTTTATTGTTAGAGACCAGGACATTGCTCTTTCCCTTGTGTGGTGGTTTGATACTGGCTGGATTTCAAATATCCACTAAAGTCACTCTCTCACTCCCCTCTGTAGTTGGACAGAGGAGAAAGGAAAAAAAACAGTTGAGGATTCTCAAGTAAAGAGCTGGAAGAAGGTCACTTTAGTAATTGGCAAAACAGACTCAACATTGGGTAAAACTTAAATTTATTACTAACAGTGTAAGAGCTAAAGAGTGAGAAATAAAACAGTCTTAAAACACCTTCACCCCCAACCCCTCTTTCCTTCCATGTTCTCCCTCCTCCCCTCTCAGCAGTGCAGGAGGACAGGGAAGGGGGGTTGTAGTTAGTTCCTATTTCCTATGGGGTGCAGTCAAGTCTCTGCACCCTGATGGTCCTCCATGGGCTGCAGGGGGACAACTTGCTTCACCAGGGTCTTCACCACAAGCTACAGGGGGGCCACATCTCCGAGTCCTGCCCCTGCTTCTATGGGGTCCCTCCCAGGGCAGACAGTTTTTGATAGACCTCTCCAACGTGAGTCCATCCCTCGGGCAGCAGTTCTTCCTAATCTGCTGTCCTGTGGGTTACTCTTCCATAGGGTGCAGTCAGGTTTCTACACCCTGATGGTCTTCCATGGGCTGCAAGGGGACAACCTGCTTCACCATGGTCTGCACCATGGGCTACAGGGGGGCCACAGCTCTGAGCCCTTCCCTTGTTCCCATGGGGTCCCTCACAGGGCCACAAGTCCTACCCAGAAAAAACTTGCTGTAGCGTGGGTTTCTCTCTCCACGGGCTAGAGCTCTCCTGCAGGACTCTGCTCCATCTTTGGGCCTCCCACGGAGTCACAGCCTCCTTCATGCATTTGCTTGTTCCAGCATGGGCCCCTCTGTAGGCTGCAGGGGGGTCTCTGCACCCTCCATGGGCTGCAGGGGCCTCAGCTCTAAGTCCTTCCCCTGCTCCTGGGGGAGATGGGGCCCCTCTCCCCCTCCTGCTGCACTGGCCTTGGTGCCTACATTGTTGTTCTCAAGTTCTCCTCCACTCTTCCTGGGCTGGAATTTCTTCTGCACAACAATCTCCTCTGTTCTTAAATATGTTATCACAGAAGCGTTCAGTGCTAATTGGCTCAGCCTTGGCCAGCAGCAGAAAGTCCCTCCTGGAGCTGGCTACCATTGGCTCTTCATGGGACAGGGAAAGCTTCTAGCAGCTTCTACCAGAAGCTACCCTTATAGCCCCTCCTGCTACCAAAATCCAAACACATAAACCCGTGACATCTTGGTTCCTCATTACCTGAGCTTAAAGGAGTTGGTACTTTGTTGCAGCTCTTATAGTTACTGTAAAATATTCAAATGTGTTTTGTGGCCTGAGGCATAGGTGATAAAGTGGTTGTTACTGCAAATGACTTAATTCAGTGATTTTAATTTTCCATTTTAGTCCCATGATTGAGTCCAGAAGAAGGGAATAACATTTTGTTTTCTGTAAAAAGTATATTTCAATATAAAGAAGCTCTTACAGAAACAGCTGTTATTTGGGTTAAGATGAGTGAGTGAGGAACCATCTTTGCTAGTATCTAAATTTAAAGTGCAAAGTATTTTTTTAACTTTGCTTCTAAGAGACATCTCTGGGCTGTGGCTTAATGAAAATTTTCCAGGCATTGGTGGCAACTGGTCCTTCATTTCGGCCATGCACACACCAGTCTGGGAGCAGCCTGATTTCCATGACTTATAAGGTTTGCAGGCAGTTTGTGAACTGCATGTGCAGATCCGCTTGACGGTGTGTAAATACTTTGCTATTTCACTGCTTATGGACAGGAGACCTTATTTTGAGATTGAATTCAGGCCAGCAATCCAGAGAAGGTGTAGATGTTCCCCGTGAGTTCCTTTTGTGCTTGAATATTGTCACACTTTTTTTTTTGTGTGTGTGTGCTTCAAACAAATTCAGTGGGAACTGAGTTGAAAAGATGATCTCACTCACATCTAGAGACTATTATCAACAATCTTATCCCTGTGTAAAAAGTAAAAAAGGACTAGTCTATCTTCCCCCTTAGCATGTGGTTTTAGCTAGATTTAAAATTATTTTTTTCACTAACGCTCTGAATTATTTAAAATTTAGAGTCCTGTTAACATTTCAAGCTATTGCTTCCTGTGCAGTATCTGAAATCCTTTGGAATACCATTTTTGTGACTCAAATGAGGCATCTTTTTTCCATCTGTCGGGTCTTCAAAAGAGAGAGAATACCCCATATTTGGTCAACATGTCATATAAACATTATTTTCTAAAGCACAATTAACTGGGTCAGTCTTTCCTGCCTGATACTTTTATATTAGTTGATTTCACACCTTCTCTATTCAACCAAGGGACATTCATGCATAATAGAAAATTGTTTAGTATTCACTCTTTTTCCTTAACTACCATTTATAAAGCATGAGACTTATGGCAGAGTTGACAAAGAGCCAAGGTTTTATGTCACTTGGGCCTTTTCTCACCTGCTGTCAGCTTATTCCTCTTCCTCTTAAGCCAGCTCTTATATACACATTAAAAAAACCATCACTGTCCCCAAATCCCATCCCTCAGTCTTGTATCTTCCATAAACACAAAGAATGAAGATACAATAATATTTTTACACTTGTTTTCAGTTGACTTGGTTGTGGTGGTTATCTATTTTAGGAATACTTGGAGTTTTGTGTGTGGAAATAGGTAAATATCTTGTTCCTGTTTTAATAAATACAGTATACAACAGAACCAAACAGACACTGAAGAATGAGGGGCACATATTGATGAGCAACTTTTGGCCTACATCAGGTTTAATTTGCTTCAGATCATCCTCTCCTATCAAGCCACAGATCATTGTAGTTAGTGTGAATATGCAGTAGGAGGGTAAAATTTTTACTAGTGAATTGTCTGACTGAAATAGATAATTTCTTTCATATGTTCCGCTGATAATTTTGTCTTCCTGCATTTTATTCTGTCTCCACTTTTATGAGCATCTGTGACTGAAGCTCTGAAAATTGTGCTGAGGAAATGAACGTACACTCTCCAAAAGGAGCGGAAGACCAATGTCTATAAAATCTTCATTAGAAAGAAAACTCTCTCTGTGCCTTGTTAGCGAGTTGTTTGGAATGGTAAAAGCAGAACAATAGATAAAATTAGCTGATGACAAATTATCTACAAGTATACCGTGTTGTTGTCCAAAAGGAGCCAGTCATCGGTTTGGACTGTTTTTTCCTACTGGGATTTGAGCCCACTTGAGATACACTTAGGACAGAGCTTCCTACTGAGTTTTCTCCAGATGAAAATTAGTTTGCACACAGGAAAACTTCGCTGCAAACTGTAGCAATGTGCACTAAGTACAGAACATCGATTTGTTCCTGTTGAAGTAGTCCATCTCATAAAAAAATGCAACCCATAATTTCAACACTTCTCCCCATAATTTTATTAAAATATTTTTAAGTTTATAAATTGTTATCTTGATCATCCAAATGTGATTAAATGTTTCTTGATAATCATCCAAGACTGGCAAAAAACCATGATAGCTCATATGACCTAAATAAAGATTGCTAAAAAAACCCTGCCCTAGAACCATAGTACATCCAAAAGTTATTATCAGATATAATTAAATACGACAAAATACTCAGAACACCAAAAAGGTGTTCTGTATGCCTCTTCATTTTCCACTGTGTGAATGGTTACCTTTCCTCTCCGTGAGACCTCTGGATGCTTCTTTAACCCACATCAGTTCATCTAAGATTCTCTATGGTTTTGGTTTTGGGTTGTTTGATTTTAGTAAAAGTTCAGGGTATGCCAGTATGGAGATGAGTATTCTGTATCATCAATTCCTTAGAATTTAAAGGCCTCAATCTCCATTAAATTCTGATACCTGGGGGTATCAGAATGACCTTTCTCCAGGGTCCTGCTTATCCCTAATTTATTTTTAACATATAAGATACAAAAAAATTCAAAACTCTACATTTTTCCATAAGGAAAAATAGGAAAAATATTTGCAGAGCTAGATACACCTCATGTAATCATCCCCAAAAGTAAAAATGATAAAAAGATGAGATGAATGGGGCCCAGTAATCTTTGGGCTAGATATGTGTGTTTGTAGTAGTCATCACAGCATTATTAGCTTTTTAAATTGTGTACCAAAGCTCTGAAGTTTTGCATCTCATCTGTAGAAATACTGGCTAGACCAGTTGCTCTTGTGGGCTAATGACATCTTACAGTTTGGGTTGAGTTTTGTTTTTTTTTTTGATTAATGAAGCCTCCCTATGTTAGTTCTAACTTTACTTTGGTTCTGACCTTCAAAATCCTTCTATTCAGATCTTGCTTTTCTGAGTCAGTGATTTTACATTAAAAATAATTTGTTAAGATAGACAGATGGTTTTTCATATTAATGCTGCAAGATCAAATTTAACTATAAAATACTGAGAAAAAATAATCCCATCTTCTGTACTTCTTTACTTTCTTACTCCAACACAACATTATTTATTGATAAGCTAATTTTTTTCAATGGCAATTTTTAAATGGAAGTTTACTTTCTATCTACCAGCTGGAAGTAGATATCTTAGGTCAAATTGGTCACTTTCAAACTGGAAACCACTTTTAAGTGGGTCAAAAAAGGGCTTGTCATAGGTTTGACTCTTTAATAATTCAATTGCAATTTGAAATATGGAGGAAGCACTCACACAGCATTTTGAGATCACTATAGGAAACACAATTACTTTGGAAAGCAGAATTGCAATTCAGAGCTATGTTCCAATATTTCAGCAATGATACAGACACTACACGTAAAAAATCAAACAAATCAAAAAATCAAACAAATATTGCTGATTAGGCAACAGCAATAGTGAAAATGCTCCAGTGTAGTAACAAAAGGTCAGACTTAATATGACTTAAAAATAGGAAGTGTTTGCATGATAGGTAGTGGTGTTCCTGGGAAATACTGACAACTTGTGCATGTGTAGGATATGTGGCTGGCGAGGCTTCAGCTATAATACTACAGCATCACTTAAGAGCTAGAGAGGCTGAGACATTTCAAAGTTGAGCAAAAGAGAAAGGATAAAAGGTTTAGACAACAAGACATTGATTAGAAAGCTGAAGGATCTGGCTGGGTTGATCTAGAAAGAAGATCAAAGCTGGACAAGATAACAGTCTTCCACTGTGTTAAACATTATTTTAGACAGGACAAATATTAACCACTCTTCATGTCCAGCGGAGGCACAAAATCTCAATTTATGGCTTGGGATTCTTAGTAGATATGAACTTTATAGCTGCAATAGCACAGATTCCTTAGAATTGATATATTGTATTGAAACTGTGTTATATCTGAATACTGGGAATAACATAAAGGGATAGATATCCTGCAAGACTGATTTCCCTTCCAAGCCAAGAATATCTTGAGCACTATGAGTAATAGCATTATGTTTAAAAATTGAATTCTAAAATTAAATACAATTTTCTTTAGTATTCATGGCTCTTCTTACACAGTATCATGTACATCATTGCTGTTAATTTATATTGATACAGAATTTGTTGCAGATTGCTTGAGTAAACCAACCACTCTGGTTACATAGGGGCCTTCATTTAAAAGATAGGAAGCTGAGATAGTAATAGGTCCATAATTAAATAGACTAAATGCCCTGTCTTGTTCTTTCTATCCCTTCTATCCCTTGGCTAAAGTGGCATTTATTCCCTCTTACCATTTCTCTTCAGAAGCCTCGGGGTCTGTTGTCTTTCTTGGCTGACACAAGGACGTAGGCTACCTTGTTAAGCTGTGAAGTATTGGAAATAACAGGTTTAACGTTAGATATTAGTGGTAAAAATCCCACCTGACCTGTTCACTGTAGATTCCTGTTATAATCTTCAGGCAGAAGTATTTCAAGGGAACAGCAGTTAGTCTACTTATTTTATGGTTTTACTTCAGAATATGTTTAATCTCACTCATTTCTCAAATGACTACAAAAAGGTTCTAGATGACTGAGAGTGCTTTTGGTCAGGTGAGTCCTGTGGTCATTCAAAAATTCTGTGTTCTGAATCTTCTGTGTTCTTATTTCCTGCTTTATCTCTCAAAGCAGTGGATTGTTACTTATGTACTAGTTTCCTTTTATTAACTGCACAGCAAAAGTTGTGATTCAGTTAAAGTTAGGTTAATAAATTGTTTTCGAGCTGATAAAGCTCAGTTAGAAGTAGTTTTAAAAATTATTAACTTTCATTTAATTCACTGAAATGTCATTACGAAAAAAAGAATTTTCAGTATTTTCTGGTTTCTCCCAGCATGCTTTTAAGATGAATGGCTGCTGAAAAATCGGCACCATGGTGCAAACAAACCTTGTATTTATAGAACAGGGTTGGCTCTGTTGACACCAGTTCAGACTTTCAGAAGCTAATCTGTCAGTAGTTCTCCAGTCTCTGGAGAGAATGAGTTTTTCCTTTGTGCTTATCTTCTCAGTTCAGTTTCTCCAAATAATTTCCAGTTGTGTTACCAGGAAGGAGCTGGACACTGGTAAAGTTTTTCAGAAACTCAAAGAAGTGATTTACCTGCTGCAATGTTTATCTCACGGAATGGAACCCATAATGGCATGATAAGTGCTTACAGTCTCTGCACTTAGAATGAAGTTACGAGACAGGAATTAATAGTAGCTTGTTTGCTCGTGCTGTGATGCCTAAGTCAAGTGGTTAGAAACTCCAAATACAGGAGTGAGTCTGAAAAACTGTCACAAAACACAACTTAGACACCTCTGTGAAACTTTGATTCAGAGCCTGAAATTTCTCCCTCAGTGCCTTTTGGCTCTCCTTTAGAACTTCTTGCATTTTGTGCAGAATGAATTTGGGTCTCGATTCAATTTCTGTTCACATTCTCCATCTGTCCATATCTTCCCTCTAATCTCTTTGCTAAACCCGACTTCTGGTTCCCAGCTGGTCTTTCTCTGACACTTTCTCTCATCCAATCTAAGTGGTTCCTATCAAAATACAGCTTTGATTATCTCACCTTACTCACTTTGCAAGCTGTTTGCTGATGCCAAATCCAGCTCCAGCAGTGTGTGCCAGTGCTCTTACACCACCTGGCAAGCCTTTTCCCTGGTGCATAATGGCCAAGCAGGCTAAATGGGCTACCCATTAAACAAGAGTGAAGGCAGGGTTTGAAATTTAATAACTGGTATGGAGGAAGGCCTGAAGGAGGATTAAATGCTGAGGATTTCTTTAACGTTTGTGTGTGATGAGAAGTTTAACAGGTTTGATTTCCCTAACTCTGAATAACTCCTTGATTTAGGCAGTCAGCAGCTGCCAGAGATGAAAAGATAGTCAGGAAGGGTGACAGATGCAGAGATTCAGAATGAGAGTTACCCACCTAAAATTTAGGTCTAATATAGGGAAGTATAATTTGAGACTGAGTGGTTATTTTTAATGGCTGTATAGCATCAATAAAACACAGTGACATAAGCTTCAGGAAATCATGAGGTAGCTTGGAAGTAATATTTACTTCATTTGTTTGTGGAGCACATTTTCTGTAACCTCTTTCATAGCTGTGTTTTTGCTGTAGAAACATGATATAAGAGGGCAACAGTGAAAAAAAGAAAATGCTTCTTATCTTATTTTAAGTTAAAAGCAATGACTGTCATTTTTCAGAAATTTTACTCTCTGAGTTAATCATTTATATCATATGGATTCTGCTTTTATGATTCCTGAGTTATAACCAACAGCAAAAATGTCGTGGCCTTCTGGGAAGAACGGAATGGAATCTGAATTTGTCCTTTGATCATTTGATCCGGCATATTGTAGTAAAGAGGATTTTATAGTAATGCCTCCAGATATTTCTTTAGGCAGTAAAAGTGATTCTTGTGACAGCGGGAGTGTAGGCTGCTCTGATTCCTTATGTTCTTGCAGCCTGTTGGAGCACTGCTTGTCTGAGGAACCATAACCCAGGCACAGGGACCCATTTTTATCTCTTTCTGTTTCTTCATCATTTGGCCCAAGAACTCACCAAAGAAAACAGGAAGTTTTGACAATGTTACAGATGTAGCATTTTTACCATATGCACACACACACACACACACACACACGTACATATACAAAAGCAAATGGCTTTTTCTGGAGGTTTTTTGCAAAGGCGCCTGATAGTACTTTTCGTCTCAATGACTCTGCAGTTATGGAACATTCTTCCCTACATTAAAGCTTTTATTTAATTAAAATAGATGCTGCAGTCTTTACTCTTTCATGCCTTACACAGTATTTTGGCAGCATATCCATCAAGATGTTGGTTGCTTGTATTGTGTTTTGAAAACATTAACAATCTAAACTCCTCAGTCTTCAAGGACCACCAAAAAAATTAGGTTGGGAAGGTGCTGTGGATGTCATGCAGTTCCACCTCGACCTCAAAGCTGGGCTAATTTCTAAGTTAGATCAAATATCTAGAGGGTTTATCAAGGGCAATTTTGAAAATCTCCAAGGATGGAGATTTTTTACTTTCCAGAGAAAGTATCCTATTCTGGGAATTCACTGCTCTCACGGTGTGAAAAATGCTTCATTTCCCTTGTGCAACTTGTGCCGTCTTTCCTTCACTGTGCATCCCTTAGAATAGTCTGAGTCTGTCTTTTTCAACAGTACTGCATTTGAGAGTTGAAGACAGCAATTAGGTGATTTTTCAAACTCAGTTCCTTTAGCCTCTCTTCCTTGAACAGCCACTTTCTCCCTCAAGGCCTCACCATCCTACTGGGCTCTCTAGCCAGGATTTTAATGCTTTGTGTGGATGTAAAAGAGAGTGGGAAGAGTATGGGAACTCTCCCATCTGAGTCTTGCTCTTGTAGTTAGCATTGTTGATCTTGTTAGCTCAAGTGCAGACACACTCAGACTGCTGTGCTGCTTCACTTCAGGAGAAAATTATGTTCCCTCAAGCACTTCCTGTGCAGTACAGCTCAGGAAACAACGGTCTATGCACCCCATTAAGCTCTCAAATCCCATTATTAGGTTAGAATAATTTGGGAAATTGCCGGGGTATTTATTATTTGTTTCTTATTTTTTTGGTTTTGGATTTTTTTTTCCTAGTTGGCTGTTTGCTTGTTTTTTGTTTGTTGGGGATTTGCTTTGTTTTGGTTTTGTTTTCCCACTAGAAGCTCCTCCATTTTTTCTAGATTTTTTTTAATACACTGAAGTTTTAGGAAGTCATGTTTCATATTAAAAGTTAGTATTTGCTTGAGTGCATGTAATGCAGAGGTGGTATATAAATTCTGAGGTACTAATATCCCAGTCTCTGTCACCATTATAGAAAGAAAATCTTTTATGAATCATTTCTAGATTTTTAACTCATTAGTTTAGAAAATTAGATTAGAAAATGGCTCTTTCCTTTCCATGTTATGGGTGACTAGACTTGAAAAAAATATCCCCAAAATCCCATGACAGTATTCTGTAAAACATATCTCTTTAAAAAATATGACATAAAAATGTTTGCATGTTTTATACAAATATAACAAGAAGCTACAATTGAAGGATAAACGATGAAGCACTGCCAAAACATTTCTAAGTTACATCAGCATCCCAAAATCTACTTGGCACTCCTTCATGAATTTTTATTTTGAAATTTCTTAGAACATGACTTTTAGAATCTTAATGTTGTAATATTTTGCTCTATTTGGGAAGATTTTAATAGATACTTTTACAGCATCACTGCTGAACTCTTTGTGATCTTTTATGATGAATTATTTTCAGATCTGAGTATTTCTATTGACTTTCGAAGGCATAGAGGCTTGTGCTTGTGTTATTGTAGAAACATTAATTAGATAGAAAATATAAAATTCTCTGAAGTTAATGATACATTCTATTAATTCAATCAGCCATGGATCATGTCTTGAGAAAATTAGAATGAATTTTATTCTTTGAACTGGTAATTCCACTATTTCCAGTATGGGGAGGCTTTTTTGAATTTTCTTTAAAACAAAATTTCTTAGTCCTGATTATTATAAAAAAAATGGAGTCCCTAAATAGACCAAATGTGGAGAACAGGGAGGAATACTGTTCATTTAAATGATTGAATTAGTTAGTACCACTGTAAATTTTCTAGTAGAAAATAATCTTTAAATCTGAGTTTTACATTGAAGGTATTTGAAATTTTCACAGGAAGAAAGAAATGAGTTTTGTATGGTAGAAAAAAAAGTTGATAGTTTGACAGCTCCCTATGGAGAAAAAAGTAAAGATAAGGTCCAGGCCACTCTTAAGCTAAAATAATAGACAACGATTATCTTGAAACACTCTTTTTCCTATCCCATTTAAAAGAAAAACAAACAAAAAAACAACCAAAGCAATACCCCACCAAAACCAAAACCAGAGAAGCATGAGTTTTCTTTTCTTCTACTTCTGATCCTGTGGGAATATTTTGAAAAGAAAAAGAGAAAAAAAAAAAAAGAACATTTTTGTTAATGGAGAAGGATTTTCAACTGTCTGAGTTGTTCTGGAACTATTGACAGCACAGTCAATAAAGTAAATGGTGGAATGGGGAAAAGTGACAGACAGTGATAATCAGCTCCATTTGCTTCAAAGCCCAGAAGGGATTCAATATATAGAATAGCTCTGAATGTGTGTATTGAACTGCAGATATTAATAGAATAGCTGAGATTGTAGAAGTCTCATTTTGCATCTTATTTGTGATTCTCTTTTTACCAGTCTCTAGTCATTTCTTTTGATGTGTATCTTAACCATGCCGATTTGTTGTCTTGCACTAGAATTAGTGAGAAATGAAGAAATAAGGTGAAACAAGAACGGTGTCCTGCTTACAAAGAGTAGACATTTAAAATAAAAGATGTTTTATCTTCATTGTCCTAAACTGCTGTGGAGAAACATGTTTATGCTTTAAAATTCCAGTATATTTCTGATCCTCATTTCTTTGTCATCAGTTGTGAGTTTTCTGCAGAAAGTATAGGATTGCTAATAATTTACTATTAAAATTCAAAGTGTTTTTAAAGAAATATGTTTAGAGACTCCTGCAGTTCAGAGTATTCAAAGTTTCAACATAGTTTGGAAATATAGTGGCAAAGTGACAATGAGCAAATTGAAATCAATGCTTTATATTTTCTCCTGAGCTGGTCATACAGAAGGAATGAATAGACTGAAGAACAAGTTACAGGTTTTCAGGTTTTTTTTTTTTTTGTTTTCTTCACATGCAGTTTAACAACTGGAAAATAGTTTCATGAGGATAGGATTTGAAACACAATTTCAGATCAAACCCCATCTTATTCGGCCTCTTCTCCATGACAGGGACCAAGTCATATGTTTGCAGTAAAAAACGAGATCATCAACTGATACAAAGTCATTTAATATTTTCCTGAAAGAGAGTAGAGCAGATAAAAAAAAAATGTTTTCTCATTAATTCAGTGCTTAGTGGTTATATGCAAATTGATGTTCAAACAACATGGTAGGGAATTGCACACTAATACACAGATCTTATAGATAATACTGAGGTAAGGGCCCTTAGTTATTTGTCATTTGAGATACCCTTCACTGTTCAGCCAGCCTGGCTCCTGACTGCTGTATGTACAGGACAGTACTAGAATGTTTCCTGTGTCTTCAGAAGAGGGATATGAGAATTAAAGGTCTTCATATTTCCTGATAAAATACAAACAGCTGGTGCTGTAAGTATTGCAGGTTCTGTAATACTTATAATAAGGTTCTTTTGCTTATAGACTTATCAAAGATCTATGAACATAAATACTATATGAAGTAAAAGCATTTAGGTTCCTGACTTGATGATTTAGAAATTAAATAAAAACAATGTTCACTGTGGGGAATGACTTCACCATCCTAATCTGTTAGGGGCTCTAAAATCAGTGCAGGGATTGATATTAAACAATAACCTTTTGTTGGCCTTAGCTCAGAGGCAAATAAATACACAACTAATAAACCTGAGACCCTTTAAAAAGTAACTTTGTTGCAGGGTCGAAATATTTCAGCTAAGAGATGCTGCTTTGATTAAATAATATAAAATATTTATTTAAATAATATCAAATTAATACCAAAATTATTCACAATTTGCAATTTATGAAATAAAAATAATTTTATTAGGTTTCTCATTTAGATCTAGGTGCTCTTAAAAGCTAATAATCTTTAGATGTGCACAAAATCAGATTTGGCTTGAAATGAGAAAAATTAAAACAAAAGCTCTTCACCCATTGACTTTATATAGGTGAACTACTGAATAAGACCATTTTCCCCACATCAAACAATGTCTGGCATCCAGGTATATAGTGTTTCCAGTAGGCACTCCTCATCTCTGCAGTGCTATTAAACACACCGTTATAGACTGTTACTGAATGGTGACTTTCAGAAATCAACTGATTAAAGTCTGTGCTTCTCACCTTTCCATCCTGTGACTTACTGTGTGTGAAAAGTCAAGACCTTTTTCCATGGTGGTTCTTACCTTGGGGATAATGGAGTTGCATTCCCACCTGAATTTTATAAAACTAGCTAAAGTTCTCATTGTGCAATGAACATTTAGAAGAACCCTTTTCATTCTTAGACATTTTTTTCTTCTTTTCCATCTAAATATTATCAAATAAGTGTATTTGTCTTGTTTATCCTGATACTCTAAAGCCCTCACTGATTCTGTTTTGTGCAATACTGTTTTCTCAAACATTTTTTGTGTTGGAGGTCTATGTCTCCAGCAACATTTCCTTCTGATATCCTCACCAGCTCCATTAGTCACTTCTTCCTTTTTCTGTCTTTGGGAGCACATCTTTGACAAAACACACTTGCATCCAACAGTTCTGCTTTTAGCCCATAAACACTGTTGTTTCTTGTTTGTAAGAAGATGTATCACTACCACTGTGCCTTAGACTGCTACAGCTCACAGTGAACATCAGACTACTTGAGACTTAAAAGCAATCATTTCACTTTCCATTAGTATATCTGGACCCAAAAAATACCAAATGACATGACTGTGAAGTCTGGTATTTTTTGAAGATAAGGTGTCACTAATTTATTCAGTAGCCATTCGTTTTGGGTGGTCTGGACTAATTTTTCAGCCCTTCTTCTTCTACTGGTCTAGAGTGTGCATTTGGATGATTACACACATTTCTGGGTTTATTTTTTTTTTCTCTGTAAATTCTGAATAATAGGAGATCTGAAAATGAGGGGGAAGAAAGTATATCCTAGGTTCCAGGTCAACCATAAGAATTTTCATTTTTATGTCATGTCTTGAAACATTGCTGTTGCTTTAAGTTCTGTTTCTCCTTTTTTTTTTCTTTTTCTTATATATGTATGTTTAGAAACTGCAAATGGCACATCTTTCACATTAACTTCTGATTTTTCTGAGGCCTTCTCTTTATTTTTAGCTTCATTAGTGTTTAAAAGTAAGCTTTGCCAAATTTCTATCTTCCTGTCCTGCTTGCCACAATAAGCAGAAATGGAAGAGGAAGGTCACGATTCTAAAATAGTGTAATTGCTATTAAAATAGTAGGAAGAAAATTCATTAAAGGTTACTGCTTTCTTCTTCCTCAGCCCTACACAGTTGGATTAAATATCACATTGCGTGCAAGGCTGTCATCTGATGTAATTTATCCAGGAGTGGAACACTTCCTCCTCTGAAAATCAATGTAGATTTCAGTGTTATTAAAATAAATTATATTTAATAATTGCTAGAACAATCAGATATAACTATTATCTCCATTTATGCTTAAAAAGAGAAGACAGAGGATGTTTTAAAAATCAGAACTTTATCCCAGTTGTATTCTGTTGAGCTAATCAAGGCTGAGTTGAGTGCCATGTCTGGATTGCTTTGGTGAAGAGCTGGAGCTGATATCCAGTCTGGTTTTAAATACTTACACTGCTCTTTCCCAGCACCGTGGATTAAATCTGGTGTAGTAACAACAGACAGTAAAATACATGTACAAGTAAACAAACAAAAAAACCGCCAAAACCAAAATAAAAACCAAAATTTTCAAAAAACTGGCTTCATGTGTTTTTAAAGGCTTTTGTCTTGAGATGATGTTCTGTTTTGTATCAGTATAGCAAATTTCTGTACATATTTATCCAAGTGTTAATGCTTTCTTTGAAACGTTGGCTTTTTGAAAGTTTAGGGTGGGGTGGGAGGAAAGGTTAATTTGGTTTTGTTTGGCTTGTGTCACTTGGAAATGGGTTTGTATCAAACTGGAAATGCCATTCTTAGAATAAGAATAGGAATATGGAGTTTTGTGTGGTCTGGCTAGTACAGGTTCTTGCTGTAGACAACGTGTAATGGAAAATCTGGACATACTGTGAGTAGTTTTCACACTTCATAAGCTTAGCCATCTGTGGCAGATGATCTACTCTGTGTGTTTGTTGTCAGGTTCAGTTACATTTCTTTAAAAGGGGTGAGGATTACACCTGCCCTTGGATCAAATGAGCATATTTTAGGGGAAATTACTATGCTTTGGAAAATGAGGGATGGAGGGAGAGGGGAAACAAAAGTTTCAGGCAGAAGAAAGTTTTAGGGAGACACTGAGAAACTGCAGAGAAGAGAGAGAAATGTACTCACAGCCTGACTGATGGAGAAATCCACTTGTCCAGCTGAAGCAGAGGGGATTATGCAGTTTTTACTGCAAGACCAGAAAGCTGGTGCATTGTTGGAATAGAGTGAAGCCTGGAAGGCAGGTATCAGCAACCAAGGAGAGTTTCACAAACTTCCTTTTATTTCTATTCTATTCTAATAGTGTGTAATACTAGGATTTTGTCAACTGTGTAAGGACTATTGTCAACCATGAAGGACTATTGGTCGTTACAGCTCTTGAAAAGCCTTACAGAGCTATATGTGACAAAGAGCAGAGAAAGAAGTGTTTTCCTTCAGCAGAATGTGTTGAATTGGTAATTTTAAGGTACTTTTGGAAAGAGGGGGAAAAAATTTGATGCAGGCCATTCTACAGGTGCACAGCAGCATGGATGAAGCCAGGGCTAAGCAGAACAGACAAATAGAAGGCTTAGCTGTGATGGATATAGAGAGGCCTGAATTAAGCAGGTAGGCACTTGGTGAGTTTGTCTAATCTGTGCCTAACAGCAGCAGTTATATGGCCATTGTTCCCCAGCATGAACAACATTTTAGAGAAGGTGATTAATCAGGGCTCTGCTCACTGTGCCCTCTTTAATCTTAGACCAGGGAAGTAAAGCATCATGAGTGCAGAATAAAATAAATACAGCCTGAACAATCAAACTGAGCCAAACCCAGAGCCTTTGATTGCTGAGGAGAGGTGTTATTTCTGAAGAACTACAGAGGTGGCGACACGGAAAAGAATTAAAACTCTTCTACAAAGCAGATCTTGCAGGAGGAGCCAAAAGCAAGAATTGAATCTGCTCTAGTTGCAGGGAGTGGGACTGATACCCTCTGTCTTGAGACATTTACAGGTGGCATTTGTGTTACGTGCAGCTGTTTCCACAGGATGTAAGAGGCACAGGTGTTACTGTGCGAGCTGTAGAAAAACTGCACTTTCTTTCCGTTCAGTACTCTGGAGGACTAGCTCAGATTGACTGCACATTATGCCTGTGCTTGGGCAGATGAATCCTCACTCTTGTGAATAAACAAGGGCTGTGGTGCAGCATGTGGTGTCTCATCAGCTACCATTCTTTGGAGAAAGTCTGGAGTGAAGGAGAGGCAGAAAAAGCCAAGATTTTCTCACACCTTTTTTATTTCTGTGTTTTTTCCTGTAAAACAAGATTAATATTTCCTTTCTTTCAGAGATAGAGGGGTTTTGGTGTTGATTGTTTCAGGTTTTTTTTTGTTTAATTGTAGCTGAAAGTTTGCAAAGTAGCCTGATATCAGTTGAAAACAGATGGTGTTCAGCATATGCATATCATACTGATAAGTATAAACTGTTCTGAATTTTTCTCACCAGTATTTTCTGGCCAGGATTCTTGGGTAGACTGCAAGAGAATTTAAAGTATGTTCTCATTGACTGGGAAAATATTCTTTATACTCCAGTAAAATTTTCCATAGATGAGATCTGAGTTTCAAATAAAATGTATTATTCTGACTGAGGGGAATGACGCACAATGATTTGTGTGGTTCGTGATGAGAAACAGTGTATTATTGATTTCTATGAGTGAATGAGCCCATGTTAAGGCTATTTCATTACATGCAGAAACATTTATTCCAAGGTTTTTTTTTATTTGAAGATAAAGTTGAGTGATGTCTTTCTCTATTGCCACAAATAGCTTCATGATTAACAAATCCCAAAGCTAACATTTAATATTTTGGTTCAATATCCTTTAATATAGCTGTTTTCAATTACCAATAGAGAATCACATTGCCTCTGTATCAGAACATATTACTAAGGTACAGTTCTTTGTCATTGGTCAGTTAAATCCAAAACTGGGCTGTGCTGGAGACAGGGCTCATCACGTGCTAACAACATCTGTATCTTGACCTAGCACAGGCATCGAGTTGTCCACCTGCATCACAGAACTTTTGATAACTTTCCACAGGTTAGACAGAGAAGTTCTGAGTATTTACAGCTCTGTTTTTGTTTAAAATGCCTTTTAAAAAGTCAGTGAAACAATAGAGGGGGAAAAAAAGAAGTGATGACTGATAAAGAAACACTAATTATGCTGTAGAGTAGCTTGCAATGAATCTACAGGCTTTGTCTTAATCTTGTTAAGCAACTGCCTCAGAGGAATTCTAGCTTTATCATTAGTATTTCTCCAGATAGTGAACCTTTCTCTTGTCCAAACTATTGTTATGCAGTACCTAAACCGCTATATACCTTATCTTCTCTTTTCTCATTTGTTTCATAATCTTTTGGGTTGTCAAAGCAGAATATGCTTCAGAAACCTCCTCCTCAGAAATTTTCGTGAGTCATGAGGAAGATAGTGCACAGGAAAAGCTATTAATTTTTATCCTTTTTTGTTTTAAACAAAAATTCGGCTATCTTCTAAAAAGTAATTTACAAATGACAAAAGATTTTAATTCACAGACAAAGGTATTTATTTTGAATTCTTTATCAGAATCAGGCTTTGGTCCTGGACTAGCACTGAAGTACTTTAGCACTCAGAGTGCTAACTGGAGTTGATACTGAAAACACAGTATTGTAGAAATGGTAGAATAGTGTTTTTTCTTTTTGTTAAGTCCCTTGATATCTTTTGGTATACTGACATATAAATAAAACATTTAAGGATATTTAACATATCTTAGAACAAAGCTTATAAAGACAAACATTTAGGAAGCATCAGTAGGTATTGCCTACATAGCAGCTATATATTTCCTGCAATGTTTTCAAGCCTTTTATATCAAAGTATAAATGTGTATTTGTCACTCAAAGAAATTTGGACCATGTTCCTCTGTTTTGAGGACAGGGTCTTCCCAACTTCTCTGCTTTCCCCCTTTACCTTCCATTTCCCTATTTTTCCTTCCTTTTTTGTTTTTCAGAAATTGAATAGTGAGAAAAATATTGAGCCCATTTGGTACAGAGATTTCAATGCAGATGCAATACTCAACTCCGACAATTTGACTCTTTCCGTTAGCTTTACAGATACCCATTGCCTGAGTTGATCTGCCAGAGAATTTTTCCCCATTGCAAAGTAACTGAGATACATGCAATTCTGTATACATTTAATATAATTGAGCACTGAATTTCTTACATAAACTGGTATCCCAGAACACCTTGCAAAGAAGAGTAATATGTTTGCAAAGATAAACAGGAAAGAATAACAGGTGAAAAAAGAAATTAGGAATAAAAAAAGAAAATAGTGGTTTTCAAATGAGTTTTAGAGGTAATGTTTCTATGAGATAGCCAGAAATGTTTCCCTTTTGTATAGGGCTTAAGCCACAAAAGAAAAAAAATTACTAACAGTGTTGAACTGTACTAAGTCTTCAGTGAGCAGAAGCAGCAAACAATATAGATATGGTTTATAGATACAAGGTAAGGGAATTAAAACATAAGCTTGTGAATAATGTATATGTTGTCTAAAATCTGTTAAATGCACATACATGGAGTGTTGTTCCAAGTACAGTATTTAAAATCAATGTTTCAAAACACTGGATTTCATTTTTCTCGCAAACTGAATTTCCGCTGGTATATTCCTGCTGATTGAAAATGCTATTTCTAATTTTTACAAATTGAGGAGGGAATTGCCCCATTGCCCTTACAGGCAAAAGTTGTCAATCCCGTTCCACATGAATCACAAATCAGTGTCAAACTGTGTCTTGTATGCAAACAATTGGGAATAACTATTATGTCTGCTCTCATAAAGTAGATGAAACGTAGATTTAGATCTCTCTGAAAATCACTGCGTAAGGGCCACATCTGTCTGTACTTTGCATATCAAATTTCCTTTAAATTTCTCCTTTCTCCCCTCAAGATCAAAAGAAGCATATGGCTTTTTATGTGTTTAACTGAGGAAAGAAGTTGATATCTCACGTCACGTCAGCTGTTAGGAAGTGCACTATGCTGTTCTCCTTGCATTTGAAGTGAAAATGGCAATTTCAAGCAATTTCACAGAGAAAATGAAAGGAGCAAGAGGATGGAAAGTACAAAAGTGCTCATCTGATGAATGAGTGACTGACATGAAGGAAAGCAAGAAAACTCTGAAAAATTCTTATTGTTTTGGAATAGACTATTTCTAAAAAATTTATATTGAGGCTAACAGAAGAGAAATTTATCTTTACAGGCTTCCAAAGGAGTGGGGGGGGGGGGGG
>VZRE01016354.1:0-235977 GCA_013396775.1 Cephalopterus ornatus | reverse complement strand
GGGGGGGGGGGGGGGGGGAAAGTTAGAGAGAAAGTCAGACTGACTGGCATCTCAGTGCTCCTGTGTAGTGGTTTAGAAACTAGTTTTCTGCCTGACTGCTCAGTCACCAGAGCAACATACTTGCAGAGAAGAAAAAGACAAGAGTTGCATTAAAGGATAGCTCTAGTATATTACTCATG
Source organism: Cephalopterus ornatus (assembly GCA_013396775.1). Taxonomy (NCBI): domain Eukaryota; kingdom Metazoa; phylum Chordata; class Aves; order Passeriformes; family Cotingidae; genus Cephalopterus; species Cephalopterus ornatus. Next base: position 235,798 of record VZRE01016354.1, on the reverse strand, counting down.
GAGCATGGTATTTCACTCCCATACAGAAGGCCAAACCCAGCTCATCAAATTAATCTTCCACTCCCCTTGCCAGCAATGGGACACAAGCCAAGGAAGTGCTGGTTGTAGGATAAGGTTTTACTGATGGTTAGAATGTGTTCAGAGCACGTACTACTCCATTCCCCAGCACTGGTTGATAAGACTAGCTTTTATAAATACAAGTTTTAATATATTTTCCTTACCTTGCACAACTGATCTACTTCCCTTTAGCTGTTTTACCCTGGTGGGTTCCCACACTCTGTGGTTCTTCATGACATGGAAGTGACCCTATGTCAGCCTTTGGCACTGGAGAGGAGTTTCTCAGTATTCTTGTTCTAATACTTTTTACCAAGATTTAACAAAGCTGGTCCAAAGCTGGTCAGTGGTTACCAAATAATAGATATTAAGTCAAGAAAGGTCCGTAAAAACTTAGATGAGAAACTACTCCTTTGCACAGGATAAGCTATAAAATATCATTCAGTACCTTCGCCTCCATCCTACAAGGAGATGCAGTTAAGGATTTCGTATTTACAATGAAGTAATCTAATACTAGTGTATCATGTTAGTATCTTTAGAAATTAGGTTTCATTTTCAAGCAATTGTAAAGATACTGTTAAATTACCGAGAGGTCTTTAATAAATGATAACAGAATCATATGGATTCTTTGTAGTAAATTAAATGTTTAAAATACTGAATTCCTAGAATCTCTAGCTGTTCTTTCTGATGCATTTCTAAGAATAAAGAGTACATGTTGTAATACTGAGTAACACATTCCAAACCTTTATAAGTACAACAGCTTCATTACAATTGCAATTTTTACTTTATGTTTTGAGGCTTTGGAGGGGTTGCGTTTGGGAAGATTTTTGTTACATGAAAAATCCAAGCTGTGATAGCTGGAGCACACAGAGCTACAACACAGGCTTCACCTTCCATTCCATTGCTGCCTTAACAACCTGCATTGGTCTCCACCTTAAGTGATCTTTCTTCCTGATTGGGAGAGTAATTTCTATCCCTTCCCTACCTGACATCTTATCAGATGTGAACAGTTTATTCCCAGTAATTTTTTTTTAACATATCCATGTTCATCTCTCAAACTGTTGCTAGTCATGAGTTTTCTGAGCAAGTTTATTGACTACATGGTCCTTGTTTGAAGATAAAAAATATTATTTGCATCAGGGTGCAGCCAACTTCCTACTGACATTTCAAGTTTGTTGCAAATGAACATCAAATGCTTCAGGAAACCTAGCCCTGCAGAGAGTGAGTTTTTGTTCCTTTACCGTGCAGAACAGGATTTCCACCATGCTGTTGAGTCTTCAAGGGATTGTGGAAGAGGGGTGGTCTCAGCTCTGACCCACTTTACCTTTGCTTTTTGTAGCATCACAGACTATAAGTCTGACATCACTGTATATTACATAGTCTAGTGGTGGCAAACTAATAAGGATGCTGCCATCACAACTGTAATTGTTTTGTACTTATGCATACATGTATACATATTGTGTACATCATTTGCAGGATTTTTTCCTACTCATACCAAAAAAACACCAAAAAAAACACACACAAAAAAACCTCAAACACAAAAAACCCCAAACAAACCAAAAAAACCCACAAAAAAACCAACCAAACAAACAAAAAAAACCCCAGGTCTATTTTGTCAACACTAAAGAGGACATGAGAAGAAGCTGAAGTTTGCTTGTGTTGTGATCACAGAAAATGTTAAAAGAACAATGAATAATGAGGGTTACATTTTTATTACTATAATTCAAACCTGCAAGTATGTAAGAGTTGTATGCTCAAGTGTGAAACCTCAGTTCTCTGAGCAAATGAAGTTAATATCCAAGCATGGCTATGTGAATGGAGGGAGTGGGGAGGATGCAAGAAAAGCAGCATATCATATTCAGAAATTCATTTGACGAGAGGACAAAAAAGATGGAGTAACTAAAATCCAAACCAGTATTTAGAGGGAGAAATTTATCACAGATATCCTGAACCATTTAGTCCACCAAAATAAACTATCTCTTTAAAACATGAAGCAGAAAATAGGAGTGTTTCCTAATATTTGACTGATTCTTGTAGTGGGTTCGAGTCTTTCTGACCTTGTCCACAATTACAGTAAATTGGAAAAGACAAAAATAAGTAGAAAAAGGTACTTTTACAAAGATTCACAAGGAATAGGATGATCATCTCAAAGGAGTTATTCCAAAGTCACCGCACAATTTAAGAGGGTTCACAAGCGTTTGTCTGGATGACCTCTATAAATTAAAACTCAGAAGATAGCGCACATCAAGACTAATTTGTATTGGCAAGGCAGAAAAGAGAGGTTTTGCTAAATCTGTTTGCATGCAACATTCAGGTCAGTGTTTTGATTTCCTCACTGTGATGTTATCTTGTCATTGAACTGCAAAACTGAGGATTCCTTCTGCTCAAAACATTGCTAAGCTTAAAAAATGGTGGAGGGAGAGGAAGATAGTTTGTTCTTCCGTTCTTTAATTTGTAATATTGAGGAGAACATCTCTGTAGCTTTTTCTCAAGCACAAGCTTCGGGCTTATTTAACAAGGTCAGCTTTGCCTCAAAGCAGATCTGATTATCATTAAGTCCATCTTGAAGGGATATCCCAGACTTGTGTGAAATTATACAAGGATCAACAATAAGATAATAATGTTTATATGGGTGCTATGGTGAAACAAGAAGCAGAATAATTTGCTTCTAGTTCTTAAGATTTGCAGTCAACATTTAGAGTGATGATTTGCTAAACACGGAATGATTTTTAAAAATTAGTGAGGGTGATCATAGATAGCTACAAGTAAACTGATTAGAATTAAGATGATGCAAAATGTGATAAAATATGGTAGAAAACTTCGTGGCTTCTTCAGGCAGAGAGCTTGCTAAGGTAATCTGTCTGACATCTAACTTAACCTTTAAGCAGTGATTTTAAGGCATAAGAATGCCTGCCTATATTTGGTAAGTTTATGTGACTCCAGAGTAGTCTCATGGAGGTTTCTGCTCCGTCTTTCATTTGGCTACTTCGAATGTAAAATGAGTATAACTTTATAAATGTGTTACGAGGACCAAAAATACAGGGGTAGGAATAGACAGCACAATTATTCCCTTCCACTTCCAATTACTTCAATAACGAGATTAGAATTTGGCAAAGATCAGCCCTATCTTGTCTTTTTCTTTTCCCTGCTATTTAACAAATTAAAAGGAAATGCAAAAACTAATAACAGCTACTTTAAAGTTGTCCATCAAAATGCTGCAGGTGAACTTCCCTTGAATCTGCTAACACAGCTCCCGGGTAGCATGCTAACATAAGTGATGATGAAAATATCCAGGAAGAAGAAAAAGCCACTCATTTTATCACAGTACTAAAACAAATTTATTTTTTCTTGTCCCAATATAAATATCAAGTAAAAGTAATTAAGATTTGCCTTTTGTGAGAATAGCAGCTGAGAACTAGAGGTTATCAATACTTTTTCAAAACCAAGTGCTAAATCTTCCTGTAATGTCTATTAGTCTAAGATTCTTTAGATATAGACAGAGATATAAAAACAAGATAGAGGGTTTTTTGTAAAATGCATAGTAGACTGATACTGGAATTTGTTAATCAGCACCTTAACTATCATCTGAAAATATTAATTACATAATTTTTTGTAGACCTTTTAATGACTTTGTTATTAATAGCTCTTCCCAATACCAGTGACCATCTGTGACTGCTCCACCATCTGCGATTGCTATTTCAGTTCAGGAGGGGGAAATAGCGGTGGTATTACACTGATTTTACAATATAAATTATTAGCCAACTAGACCTACTGTAGATGATTAATTTGTCTTTGCTTATAAGTACACACTGAGCAAGAGAAAATTAGTTCCTTTGATTTGTTGGCACAACATGGGTTTGGGAAATGGCCATGGGAAGCTGAAAAGATTAAATTGCTTTTATTGCAATCTGAAACATGCAAAAGTTGATGGAATTTAGATGAAGAAAATGAAAGAGCTAAAATGGTATGTCAAAAGGTAGTGAATGTTTCTTTAAAGTTCCATGGCAAATGATTTGTTGAGTGTTGTAATTTGCTAAAACTAGGTAACAGGAGTAGCAAAAGAGGATTATCAACACCTTTTTTAAAAACTTTTACAGTTTGTTGATGCCATATTAGAATAAACAGAGAAAATACTGATTTATAAACTCCTAATTAAAATTAATTTTGTTGACTGCTTATCTGAGTGAAGTAGCATTTATTTTAAAAGAAATTCCATTTTTAATTAAAAACAGTTAATGCTTGCCAAAATGCTGTCCTTGCCTGCAAATGCAGAAGAATTAATTGGTTAATTTTTTTAAAAAATTTTTTATTCTTCCCTTATTAAACTTGGATAAAATGCTTCCATATTTTGCTGTCAACATGTCTACATTCTGTAATAGTTGACCTGATTTTTTTTTGGTGTATAGGTGTAGATGAATCTGTGTTCCTTTGCTGAGGCAAAATTTCTACAAAGATATTAGTGAGATAGGATATAATTTCAAAATCATTCAGATGCCACTTCTTAATCCATCTACATTGCGTGGAACCTAAACTTACTTCAAAACTAAACAAACTTTACAAAACCACTAGTAATTTAGGGTGCAAATTAAATAGCATCTAACCAGTTGAATTGCCTACTTTCCTTGTTGATTGGCACCTAAAAAAAATGACTCATCAGCCTAAGGCAGATATTTCTCCTAAATCAGGATGAATCACTCTTTTGCCATTAACTGTGGGGAAATCTGAACGTCTGGACAGAACTAAATTTCTGTAATCTTATACTGTTTAACTTTTTTAAAGTTTTAAACTAGCTTTCTAACTGGAACAAATTTCACTTATGAAAGTCTTCAGTGAACTGAAGAAAGCTCATGCCATTTTTGTAAAGCATAAGGATCTCCCCTGAAAATACATATATTTAGCATCAGAGGTGAGGCAAAAATTAAAAGATTATGTAACAACTGCTGTTGTACCAAATGTGTTGGCACCAGAAAGTCCTGATTTGGTGTCTGGATTTCAGTACAAATTATAGCTGCTTTCTCTGTGCTCCGTGTCTGGCTCAGAGTCATCTATTTGACTGCACAGATTATACATAAATTTAGATATGAATGTGTATATATTTTTAATTATGCAGATTTTTAAATTAAATTTTATATAAAAAGGAGGTATATATGTATGTGTATTCCCATCCCATACACACATGCATTGAATATGTTTATGTATGAGCATATGGAAATTAAAAAAAAAAACAAACAACAACAAAAAACCAAAAACCTTAAATTACAGTCAATTCAATTTCAAGAATATAAGGTAGATTTTTCAATCTTAGGCTGACCAGAGTCCTGATGAGTGTCACCCTTTTTTTGCATTAGATTGCTCATCTTCCTGACCTTTAGCAGGCTGACAGCACTTTTTCTTGCCATTTTCTGCTTCACAGATACCTCTAGCTTTCCTCTCTCTTAGGGAAAGTATGTGGTTAAGATATAAAGCCATTCCATGAAAAAAAATGTAAACAATTTGGGATTAATTTGCCTCCCAAATAGTGATTCAGTCTTGTTTCTTCTATTGCAGACAAAAGGTCCTTCAAGCATAACTCCATCAGGCACTCAGAAGAAGGTGAAGAGGACTCTGCCCAACCCACCTCCAGAGGAAGCAACAGCAGGAGCTCAGTCCCCATATACTTCTGTGGGATCAGTTTCACGAAGAAGGATTTGTAGGACCACCACTATGGCCAGAGCCAAAATTCTTCAGGATATAGACAGGGAATTGGATCTGGTCGAACGTGAATCAGCCAAGCTTAGGAAGAAGCAAGCAGAGCTAGATGAGGAGGAAAAAGAAATAGATGCCAAGCTGAGATATTTGGAAATGGGCATTAATAGGAGGAAAGAAGCCCTACTAAAAGAGAGAGAAAAGAGAGAGCGTGCCTATCTCCAAGGAGTAGCAGAAGAACGTGATTATATGTCAGACAGTGAAGTTAATAATACCAGGTCAACCAGAATAGAAACTCAGCATGGCTTGGAAAGACCACGTACTGCACCCCAGACAGAATTTAACCAGTTTATGCCACCACAAACCCAGCCAGAAACACAGTTTGCCCCTGCTACAAGCCCATATGCTCAATATCAGTATTCATCTCCTGCCCTGCCAACTCAAGCACCAACTCAGTTCACACAGCAATCACATTACCAGCAACAGCAGCCTTTGTATCACCAGCAGGTTTCACCCTATCAGACACAGACAGCTTTCCAAACAGGAGCTACTATGTCCTATACTCCACAGGCTCAACCTCCACCATCTCAACAGCCATCATACCAACTCCCATCACAGATGATGGTGATACAGCCAAAGCCAAGACAGACCACATTATATCTGGAGCCTAAGATAACAACAAACTATGATGTAATTCGCAATCAGCCTCTCATGATAGCACCAGTTTCAACTGACAATAATTATGCAGTTTCCCAGCTGGGCAGTAAATACTCTACCTTGGACTTAAGGATAGGACTAGATGAGAGAAACAGCATAGCAAGCAGCCCTATCTCAAGCATATCTGCAGATTCATTCTATGCAGATATAGATCACCACCATACACCCCGAAATTATGTGCTGATTGATGATATAGGAGAACTTACTAAAGGAACAGGAGCACTCGGTTCCAGTTTTAGCCTCCATGAGAAAGATCTGACCAAAACAGATCGACTGCTTCGCACACCTGAAGCCAGGAGAGCACAAGAGGTGTCAGACTTCTTAGCACCACTGCAGACTTCCTCTAGGTTACATTCCTATGTTAAAGCTGATGAAGACCCAATGGAGGACCCCTATGAGCTCAAACTTCTGAAACACCAGATAAAGCAAGAGTTCCGTAGAGGTGCAGAAAGTCTTGATCATCTGGCTGGCCTGTCACAGTATTACCATGGAGAGGGCAGCTACAGGCATTTTCCAAAATCTGAGAAATATAGCATAGGTAGGCTTACTCTTGAGAAACAGGCTGCTAAGCAGCTCCCAGCAGCCCTCCTTTACCAGAAGCAGTCAAAACACAAGAAAGCTTTGATAGACCCCAAACTAACAAAGTTTTCACCTATCCAAGAAAGCAGAGACCTTGAGCCTGACTATTCAAGTTATATGACTTCTAGCACTTCAACACTTGGGGGAATTACTACTAGGGCAAGGCTTCTTCAGGATGATATTACTTACGGCCTTAGAAAAAACATCAGTGACCAACAGAAATACATGGGGCCACCACTGACGTCATCCATTGGAGCAGGCCTTGGGACTGCACTAGGTCCAACAATGAGATCCACACTACAAGATGAAGCAGACAAGTCTTATAGCAGTGGTAGTAGATCTAGGCCTTCATCTAGACCCTCCTCAGTGTATGGGCTCGATCTGTCATTGAAAAGGGATTCTTCCAGTTCTTCTTTAAGACTGAAGGCCCAAGAAGCTGAACCCTTAGATGTTTCCTTTAGCCATGCTGCACCTTCTGGAAGAACTAAACCCACCAGCCTACCTATTAGCCAAAGCAGGGGAAGGATCCCGATAGTAGCACAGAACTCAGAGGAGGAGAGCCCACTAAGTCCTGTTGGACAGCCAATGGGAATGGCAAGAGCAGCAGCTGGACCCTTGCCACCAATATCCGCAGATACCAGGGACCAGTTTGGATCGAGCCATTCATTACCTGAGGTCCAGCAGCATATGAGGGAGGAGTCACGGACTCGAGGCTATGATCGAGATATAGCCTTCATCATGGATGACTTCCAGCATGCCATGTCAGACAGTGAAGGTAATTTAGGCCTCAGACTGGTATCTTACTATCACAACCAAAATCCTCATTTCTATGCATGTGTCTAATTTTTGTTATACTTCAAAGACTTGTTCTTTTTCTGTTCCTTGGTGCATCTTCTGTGTATCTACATTTTTGGGATTTGATTTGCTTTGTTTTATTTGATATTTTTTATTTTACCCTAACAGCAGTTTCTGGATGGTGTTAAGCTACTATAGCATGCTCACTATATTGTTGTTGATTTGCTTTCCTTTTGGTTTGCTTGTGCATTTTCCTTTTCACTTATTTATGTCTACTTTTCCAATGCTACTGTGTAGAACACTCCATGTACAATACAGACCCTACCATCAGTCTTTATGTGGAACTTTCTCCAGTGACTGTGAATCATTGAACTTTCTTGCAATAGTTTTTGTTGGGATTTGGAAATATTCTCCCAAATCTCTAAAAAAACTCTAGTAATTTTATTTGCATGAAATTTCATAATAGAATTCAAGAACTGATAATTCCATCTCCTGATGCACCAATTTAGATCTGTGTTTATATAGAAATAGTCTGTTCATTAAGTACGTGTTATATGTTAGCACCATATAGAGCTTAACGTGATAGCAAAATAACATTCCACATATGGTTTGTTGAAAGCATCCCATCACGTGGACTTCTGTGCATTCAGAATTGTGATTATGTAAGATAATTTGCCATTTGGATGGTTCAAGACAATCTCATCCTTCAATAAACTTGCATAAAATATTATACTTCTATTGATGGGTTATGCAGCGTAGCTGGTTTTATATGCACCCCATACATATGTCTGCCAAATAAGCACAAGAGTTTATCTCACTTAGGTTCATGAAAGGAACATTTCTGATGTATTATAAATGGTGCAATTAAAAATGCTGCCTATGAATAAGTACAGCAGAATGTTAAAGCTGATGTTGAGTACTTAATAATTGCAAATTATGTATCAGTTTTGTTTGAGTCAGTTCAGGCTTAATATATGCTAAATTGTTTAAAAATCATAAAGACAGTTTGAGAGAAAATGAAATGAATATGTTCGAAATTGTATGCGCTCCCTTAACTTTTTCTTATGTGTATTTACTGCACAATAAAAGAGACTTTGCATGCGCTATAGTGTCTGTAAATGGCAATGATTGTCTCAAAAGACACATTTGCATGATTATGAAGTAGAATGGTTTATTTTTCAGGTTTATACTAACCTCCATTCATTATTACATTATTGGTTTTTAACACATTCTGAATCTTTCATAAGCATTAGGAAATTTAATCTATTTGCCTTTCTCATACTACATATTGAGGTCTTTGTTCTGTAAGTTTCTTTTCATATTTCCTAGATATTTACAACCCCCTCATGAACTCTGTGTTTCAGGAGAGACTCAAGATCATTAGCTTTTTTGATTTTTATCAAAAATTTAAGAGTTTTCATTGTCCTTAAATTCTTAGCACGCAGATTCCTATAATTAAATGTGAAAGAAATTGAAAGGAACTCCCCAAGTTGCAACTGTATAATTATTCCTAAATAAGTAGATGCAATCATGTCTCATCTCAAGACTTTTAAAGGTCGTTCTGGAGTGACATTGTGAAATATGAAGCACTTTTCCTCCTGAAGACTAAGGAGAACCAAACTGAACCAAAAAATCCAATTTGGTGCTATTCTAACTCATACAAACAGGTCATAGGGAATTATACTTTTACCCTACAGTGCAATACATTTCACATATATATTTGAACAAGACATACATGTTGCACTTCAGGGAGAACATGTTTTCATTAGTCTCTGATTAGTTATACCCTCTCAGAAGTATTCTAACTCAATTCACATATTCTGTATTAATCTATGTCACTGATATGTCACTGAACACCAGGGCTTCCTCTTTTAGCAATCTTTTTCTAATTTTTATTAAGGTTTCATCTTCAAAAATAGCTTATTTCTTGGCAAATGAAAACACTTTATGACATTATTTTCAAATGCGCTGTCTAATAGCAAGTAACCTGTATCGAAAATAATTCATGCAATTTGGATGTAAGACAAAAAGTGTTCCAAATAAGCAATTACAGTTCTATAGAAAGTTCTGGTCTTCTTTTTTCTGAACTTCTGAACTGCACTCTTCTCTGTAGTGCCCTGTTGCCCTGACAGTGAACAGCTATTCTGGCATGTTTCATCCAGCCTTTTAACACAGTTTGCTTTGCTGCTTCTCTTTTTCTTTTTTTTTCTTTTTTTTTTTTTTCCCCTAACCAACTGCTGCATGGTGTTGATGAGATTTCATTAAAAAAAAATCAGTCTTGGGCTCTGCCTTAGGCAAACTCTTCTTGTGCTACAGCTTGATTTATCATTTTAGGAGACTTTTAAACATGAATTTAAGTTAAAGAATTAAATTTAAAATGTTTTTCTTCTATTCAAACTGAGAGATATGCTTGAATTTCTGTTCATTTTTTATAAGTCACATGCCAACAAAAAAATACCAGGAGAGAATACAAATAGGACTTTGAGACTAAACCTTCTGATTTTCACTAAGTACACACTGTATCAAATCTTAAAACCATGCTTCAGCACATATGTAGTTCTGACACTGGGATTCCAAACTTCCAACAGGTTAAAAAAACACCTTTAGTATCAAAAAAGCACAACATCCAGAGCTGCTCATTGAAAATAAATTGCATTTTGAGCTTTTGAAATAGCTGGTATTTTCTCAGGGTTCCCTATATCATGAATGCTCTGCTCTGAGCCAGTAAATAAGTCTCTATCAACCCCCCAGCTGCCAGTTTTCACACACTACTAAGTACGTTGAAGACACTAATTTTCAAGAATGCTGAAGCTAGTACTCAATTTTAGGAATATAAACAGTCCTTGCTGGTAAGCCTTTATATCTGAAGACATAAAATGTACCTTTTATCACCTAAAGGATTTTTTTTTCTACTATACACTAATTTGGTAATTCTATAATAGGGTTTAGAAGTTTAAAATCGAGATATGAAGACATCAAGACATCAAAACTGACAATGCCTTGTGATTTTTCATCTGTGGGATTTAGATTGATCATTACTACTTCTCTAATCAAGTTTTTTGGACTCCACAGCCTGGAGTTCAATACTACTGTGTTAAACTGTTTGGAATTAACAGTATGGGACCTTATTGACTCCAGGAGGAGTTTTTTTACAGGTGGAACCATCTGGCTGCATACTGTTAGACTTAGAATAAAAGGATGACCCCTCTCAGGCTGTCAGTGATTCATCTTGGCTGTTCTCAGGTTTCCAGCTGTAACAAATCCCAGCTGAGCAAGCCAAAACCAATGGTGTGCGTATGTACATGTGAGTGTGGCGTGTGTGTGTCCATATACACATACATAACTTTTTAAATTTCATATAAAATACACACATTTACAGCAGTTTGATAAAAAAAGGTAGGCTGGTCTGAACTGCAGTATGGAATTCTACTTTTTCGAAAGAAGATATCCTGCAAAAGTCGTTTCAACTGGGGCAGGAGGAGAAAAAAACTATCGTTCTTTCATCTGCTGAGCTAATGACACAGATTGTGATAGTCAGCATTGACATCTGGGGTCAGTAAAATGCATTAGGTTCTTCATGCGTGCTTCAGTAAGAAGTTCTGTCAGGGTGAGTTATGAACCAGCCTGCTGTATGCAGGCACTAGTCAATTGGCATGAATTTGTAAAGCATAAAGGATTTGTGTTTAGATCATAATGGTTTATTGAGAGCAGTTATTCAATAACTAATCACTAGCCAGACAAGCATCAACCTTTAATAATGTTAGGTAATATATATAGGTATTAGTAATATAGAGGTAATTCCTATATGCTGATCTAAATAATATTTTTAAACCATTTCTTGTTAGGTTAAATTTGTGCACAGTTATGAAGGAAGAGACTGCATAATATCTGAAACAAGAATAAGAATTTTCTGAAGGCCTAGTATAATACAGGGTGTTGTTTTTACCACATAAGAAATATTTTTCCCCAAATCATGCATAGATATTATTTTTTTTGAGAAATTTAATAAAGTAATAATAATTTTGTCCCATTTTTTTTTCCCAATTATTTGTTAAACCAGCTAGATTACGTTTATTTTCACAACTAAATAGGAAAGATTATGCACACTACCATTTTTCCTTTTAAATTTTCTTCTGTGTCATGTCAACACACACTTGTTACTATGGCAACAACTGACCTTATTTAAGATTTCCGATTTCTTGTGGTTTTGCTAAAACAAATATTGTCTTTCTTTGATTTCCAAATTTATCTTGCTTAATAAAGCGTAAAATTCAAGCTTACATTGCATTCTCATTAACTGCACAATACTTTGGTTTACACTCATGGGCAACAGAGATAAAAATCTATATATTGTATAGTGGAAATATTATTAAACACATAGGACATGATTCTGATCCAATGGAGTGACACCTATGTCAGCTGACCTGATAGTCAGTAATATAAACATATGCATTTGCAAAACTGATTTCAGGGAAATGGTGTTATTTGATCACCAAAAGGGATTTTATACAGATTTAAAACTCTTACAAACAGAAGAACAGTCGACTTATAGAATTATTGCAGAAAGGCCATGCTTGCTAACAATCAATACACAAAGGTTCATACTGCAACACCAGGGGATGGAATTTAAAAAGAGAACACTTGCAGTATTCCTGCTTACAATTACAAAGAGTAATTGCTTCCAATCTTCTTTGATTTGGGTTGATACTGATTTCACAAAGAATTCATAATTTTCCTGTAAGTAGTTCTAGATTATTTCCAAAGTATTTTGAACAATATTCAGTTCAGAAACTTGGGAATTAGTGGAGTTTGGGTTTTGAGGGTTGGTTATTTTGGAGTTTGTGTTGGGTTTTCTTTTTTTTTTTTTTTTTACTTAGTCTACTGCAAATAACTAATTTGAATAATTTTTTTTTCAACAAACTCTTTAGAGATGTGTGAAATTGGCAGTGTATTTCTGAGCTGCCTGAAGGAAGATGACTATAGCACTCAGCAGCAGGTTTCTTCTGTATTTAATATCCATAGGTTTGACATAAACAGAATCTTCTCCCTTTGCTGTATCACAGCTAAATAATGCTCAAGTTCAATGTCTCAAGTCTCACCTGTAACTCTGCTTTAGCTGCATGGCCAACTGATAACCACTCTGCATGTTTGCTCTGCACAATGCACATTATTGCCCTTTGCCCAGCCCCGGATCAGAGCATTTGACCTGTCCTTGGTTTTCAAAGCCTACCATCTCCGTCGTGAAGAAACAGATTGGTTTGACAAGCCCAGAGAGTCTCGTTTGGAGAATGGACACATCCTCGACAGAAGGCTGCCAGAGAAGTTGGCCCACTCTCGACCACTAAGTCAACACCAAGACCAAGTAAGCTGTCAAGTAAGATGTGCCTTTAGTTTTATAAATGACTGATAATTTGATCATGCTGTCCAATACTGTAGGGACTTCAGAATTAATCAAATTCCAGTACATTCAGCTGAAATGCTGTTGAACTTGTATTCATCACCAATATTTGATGATGAAATTAAATTTCCTCTGCAATTCAGTATTAATTTTGCAGGCTGTTTTTTGATTTTTGAAATATGTCCTAAAGGAATTAATCTCCTATCTGGAAATCTTTATACATTAAGTATTCATATTAAAAGAAAAAAAGAAAACAATTAGTGTCATTTCACCTTACCATTCAAATTCAAGTCCCTTCTTTTAGCAGTTGAAGGAAAAGAGTTGCTTTATCCTGTTGACACTTTTTTCCACTTTCAGTTGGTGAATATAATTCCAGCAGTTCGTGACCAATTATTGAACAAATCAGCAAGAATTTATCAAGCTAATAATTAGAATATTCCATTTCTTAGAGAAAGAAAAAGGCGATATTCTGCGTTTCAAGTTTGCTGACTTTGAAATCTACTCACCTTAATGTACCATCCCATTTCATCTTTGTATTAGCAGAGTTTATGTATTTCAAGTATCTAAGGTCTTCAGTCATTTCAGTCACAATTTTTACTGATTCACTTAGATTATATTCTGATATATTCTTATATATTGATTTAGATTATATTTTCCCATGAGATGCCATGGATGCAGTTGGGGCATTTCCTCGGGACAAGAGGAAAAGGCCTCCAATTGCACCAGAGGAGGTCTAGATTAGATATTAGGGAAAATCTCTTTGTGGAAAGGGTAGTCAAGCATTGGAACAGGCTGCCCAGGGAAATGGTGGAGTCACCATCCCTGGAAGTGTTCAAGAAACATGTGGACATGGCACTTGAGGACATGGTTTAGTGGTGAACATGGTGGTGGTGGTGGGTTGATGGTTGGTTTTGATCATCTTAGAGGTCTCTTTCAACCTCAACGATTCTATGATTCTAAGAGAAGATGTGATATTTAACAGCTTATATTTTGTTAGTTCCTCAGAAAACATACAAACAGGAGTATCCTACTGTCAGGCAACCTTCAAAACTTTTATATTGGTGGGCATTTTTACTGACATTTGACAATTGAATGTAGGTTTTGTGAAGCAAGGATGTAGATGTTATGAAGTAGGTTTTGAGATACCTTACATAAAAGCTGTCATTTATTTTTCCCTCTTTTCCTATCTCTAGTTTAGCATATATTGAGATGTACACAGCCTTAGGTTGTACTAAGTCTACCCATTTCTTGTTCAGAAAAAGGGTTTTACCAGATATAATTCTTACAGGAATCTATTCAAATAGATCATTCTATGAACCAACTTTATTGCAAGATAAAGGATGTTTTTGAGTCTTCACAGCACTTAATATCACTGGCAATAGTTAAAAACTGTCTCCCTGATCACTTAAATCCTTGTGAGAATCATTCATTATTCTAAGCATACATAATTGTATTTGACCACTAAAGTGTTCTGAGGTAAAACTGAAAATTTCCCTGCAAAATCAGGTGTATCCAAAAGGGTTACTGTTACCCTGAGCCCTGTGATAAAGAGGTGGTCAATAAGATGCAAGGTCTTAGTCACAGACGTCTGATCTTTGGGTTTTTTCTCTCATATAAATAGGACTACACTAAGACTGGTTGAAAAACTTTGATTAAAATTTTTCAAGAGGAAGGTTAAAGGGCCTAAGAGTTCTTCTTTTCCTGAATGTTTCCAGGAGGAAAATATGTATTTTTTTCTCTGCCGGAAGCTGTTTTTGTATCCCCATGCTTGTATGGAAATAGAGATACTGCATTAAAATCTTGACAAAGACATTTTTTTAAGGTTTTGTAAAATCTGGGATGTAAATTGGAGTGTGAACATGTTCTAAATAATTCTGTCTGGTGCCATGTAAAGCCTCTGCAGAAGAGAAGTGATGTGTAAGGAGAAGCTTTACAAGAATTCCTTCATCTGTTTCCATCTGAGTTAGCTAGCAGTCACTCACTGGTACAAAAAAGTATCAGTAAGTCTGTATAAGGGTGAAATGCCAGTGCTCACCAACTCTACATCATCTACCTTATCAAAAACCTACTCAGAGCCTGTTTATCTGCGAACATTTGTTTGAGAAAACTTTAAAAAAATACATATTTTCAGACACATCCAGAAATTGTTTCATGACAAGATAAAAAGAATCAGAGGAATTTTAAAAAAGTTTCATTAGCTCCACATTGAATTCTGAAAGTAAAACATTTAGCAATAGAAGCAAGTAAGTCAGTATTAACATCTCTCTTTTTTTTCATTAGTTTTATATTTTAAAGTTACCAAGAGAAATAAACCATTTCAGGCCTCTGAAAGTGGTGAGGCAAAGTAAACACTCCCTAAAGGCTTTTTCAGCCCTGTGTGTAACAAAACAGTTACTGAATTCATTGTGCCTGTCTCCTCTATCCTTGACTCAATCCTGCACAGGGAGCTGTACTGTGCAAGTATAATGTACTCTGGAGCTAAGAATGGCAAATCATTCTGCATCCTGAACCATCTGAACAGGTTCACCTTCATCCAGAGCTTCCCTTGCTGCCGATGATTTCCTGAAATCAGTTAGGAGGGAAGTTTCCTAGTTAGCATAGGAATTAAGCCACTGCAACTCCTTTAATATCACTTACTGAGCACAAACCAGCCACAGAAAGAATTATAGCACAAATCTGCTTGTAATGTGTCAATCCATGTTTCCAAATACACTTATTGGCTGTAAATTTGCCATTTGTATGCTCTTCTTTGTAAAAAAAAAAAAAAAAAAAGAATATTTTACTGACTATTGTGTGTATTCCAGAAGATTTTTCTTTCACATATATGAAACATCAATTTCCTTACTAGATGAAATCAGAACTGCTTGATTACATTCCACTGGGCTTGTACAAATGAAAGTAATAAATAAAGAACAATCCTGTGCTTTTGAAGCAAGAATGCAGTGGAGCAAGAACTCTGAACTTCCAGGTTTCCATGGATTCCGTATAACCTAGCAGATTAAGCTCTCATACTCTATTATAAATATGAAAAAATATATTTGTTTCTATAGCAACTTCCATGGTGCTATATAGTATTCCTAAATCACAGTTAGGTTACAGTTCAGTTGAATATCTTGATAGCCATTTTCCAAAATATTGATTCTGAACTCCTTCCTTGAGGAGGGTAAATGTGGTTAAACCTAATCAATACATAATGTATGACAGATTTCCCACTGATCACTGTTTGCTTAGTCACTGCCAGTTGACCAGACCTTCTTTAAATCTCCACACATCAAGGTTTTTTTCTTATTATTTTCTGTGAAAATTATTTGTATATCCTAAACTAAACTGGCTGTTACAAACAGTTTGGGAAGGAACAATTGGAGGAGGTACCAGGGCAGTAAAACTTCATGACAAAGGCATGGACAGTGAGAGTACATTAGCAGGCAATAAGTGGTTTCTCAGGAGGGGTTTTAAATGCTTCCAATCATCATAGGTGGGTCTTTTTAAGCTCTAAATGAACATTAAAATCCAAAACTCATCATAATATCAGTGTATTGTTATCAGTTCACTTTGGCAACCATTTTCTAGTCAGAAAAAGAAGGCAAGAGTTCTGGACATGAAATCTTTTGAATGCAATCCCCTATTTTTAAAGGCTGTAAAAAGTATATCTTTCTCATGAGGCTCTACCATTCTCTTAAAATTTAATTCATACCTTTTTAGGGTCACTTGGATATTTAGAAATTATGAAAAAATGGGTCATAAGGTGAGCAGTAGGGTTAAAATGAGAAAATACCATTTGTGACAGAAATGCAGAAGGCTACCTGCAAACTTTTGATCCACATTTTTTAAGTCCATCCTGCTTAGTTTTGATTGTTTTCTGTCTAGCGAGGAGATTTTATTTTAAATTGTAGTTAACTGTTAGAGGCTTGAGGTTGGAGGCATTTTGTGATTCAGATTGTCTGGAAATACTATGAGAAACATCATAGTGGACATTTCCAAACTTAGTGTAATTGTTAAAATATTAAATTTAATGAGTGAATTGTTAGCCACCCTCTCACTGTAATTCAAGATGGAATTCAACAGGCAGTGCCTCATTTCTTAGTCACCCAGAAACGTTCTCAGTGCATGCCAGAATGACTTCTAGATCAAAAGTCAGTGCTGTACTCACCTAATTGCAGAAGCAAATGCAGCTCTTTGCAATTTATTAATGAGCAGTGTATTTGTTAAGTTTTTCTTCAGTACATCTTTTGCAACTCGTCTTCAGCAGCAGCAGAGAGAACTTTCCACCCTGAGGATTTCTAGAGAACTTGACATTTGTGTTCTGCACAGAGGGAAAGTGTGAGGATTCAAAGGGGCAGGATTACCACGGCTGTGGAAATTCTTGGTGGCAGCTTTTACAGGCCTTGTGTGCTCATGCAAGTACTTGTGGTATTCAGAAATTAGAATAGATACTAACCTACCACCTTGAGCGTCCACCATCCTGTTCCTGGTATACCTAACTCAGGTAAAGTTTCCCTTGAAGATCGCATTTCCTAGAGGACTACAGTCAAGTGTAGCTGCTGAGATTCACCTCGTCAGTCCCTGTCTAACATTGGTGGAAGGGGAGGTGCAGCACCATTTAAAAACAGGAATTACCATGGCTTTAATGATCTGATCCAAACACCAGTTAATACATTATAGATGTGGCTATGGATTCCACCTGCAATACTAAAATGCACTTCATGCATTTCATTTCTTAAATGCAGCACTAGAGAAATTTATTCTTCTGGATTGTCCTCTTTACCTTATAAAATTCTCCTATATATGAGGCTTCCATAGAGTTTCTTTATCAGACAAAACATTGAAAGACAACAAAGGGAAAATACAGTGCATATTTAAACTGATCCTCTGTGGCAGTCTTAGAAAACCTCAGCACATTTATTTGCCATTCATTCCACTGACTATTAACATTAAACACATGACCAGAGCTTACATTCCTTGAGGAAGAAGATGACATTACCAGGGCTGAGCTGCAAGTCGAGTGTACTGAGTGCTCCTAGAGAAGTGAGGAAGGATCTTCATGACAGGGACAGAAATCTCTGGACTTTGTAGCAAATAAGTGGGATCAAGTCACCTTTTGCCCTGTGACTAGATCTGGGCCTGGGGGCTTACATGTCCTCTGTTCCTGGAGCCGTGCAGTGGAAGGAAGGCCCCTTTGCACCGTACTTTGTATTTGTGGGATCCCTCAGTATCTTCACTGGGGAAACTGGGAGAAGAGTCAGCTAGAAAGGCCTCCTGGCATACATTCAGATGAAGGGAAATCAACATCAGTGAAAGTTAGAAGATGTGGACAATTGGACACACAAAACAATTTATACGCTAGAGTTTTTCAAATATTCAATAGATTTCAGATAAATATGGGCATTAGTGGTTAAAGCAAAAGCATCAAGAACAGTGTAACTGTTCTTTGCATTATCTATTTACAGCAGCTACTGTTTTTTCCTATTTATTCTGCCACTTTCAGCCACTTAGAGGTCTGAAAGTAAATGCCTAACAACACATTCAATTTAAGTCCCACCTATGATAAAAAAATAATATGCTACCCTGAATGCTAATAAATTTTAATGCTTTTATTCAGATCTATATGAATCACCAAGATTTATTCTTCTCATAAAATTCTGGAAGTGTAAGTAATGAGGAAGTAATAGGCTAACGAAGGAGGTAGTATATATTTTCTGACATATTTGTCAGCAGTCATGTACTATATGACATTGAATATTCTTGGATTATTATTTATTTTAAAAATGTTGCTAAAGAAATACAAGATAGAAGTATATGAGTTGAAGTTTAAGAGCTTTAGGGTTCCTCAGTTAGATTGAATTGCTCCCACCAAAATGGATCTCAGCTAAGGATCTATTCAAAAGTGTTTATATACTTCTTGTGAACTGCAATATTTGTATTTTTTAATTTAATTCCAAAGAAAATTAGATACATTTTTTCTCAGATTTTGTACAGTTTAGTGCAAGCTACACATGACAAATATGTTACTTTTACTGCTATATTTCACTTGCTGAATTTCTGGTAATGTCATTAAAAACATAACATTCTCCCTATCCATTTATAAGCATGGAAGCCTCATGGCGCTTTATACACTTCTGGTAGTGTTAGACTCTGTCCTGGCAAAATTCCATGATAAATTCAAATGTCTGCCTGATCTCATGCTCTGATTTATTCTGGAGTACTTGTCCACTACCAGATCGATGATCTCCTTTATGTCTAACATAAATTAATTACAGTCAATACTACTCTCAGTGTGTTATAGGAGGATTTCAGCCTTCTAAATGCAACATCATTCACTGGATGGGAAACTGAATTACAACAATAGATGTACAAACTCTTATACTCACTGTGGGGTTGAGCTAAGCAAGTCTCTTGACTTCTCTGTTTCCCTTCCCCATTATTTACGTGTGCTATCCATTAACTTCATAAACTCTCCAGGGCAGAAACTGGGTTTGAAGTGCTTAGTTCAGGAGGAGCTTAATCCCCTTAAATGCTACTTAAATAATAGTAATAAACTCTTGGCAGGAGGCTGCTGGTACACTCAGGCTGCTGCACTGCCATGCTGAATAATATTGTCCGTTTTGGCTCCTTGAATCTGCCTCCCCAAGGTCCCATCCTGGAGCAGTCACAGTTGTGCTCCCTCCTCTCTGTCTGGGTGCAGCACCCAGACTTGGAACCGACATGTCAGAGGCAGAGAGGTGATGTGTCCAGCTTTGCTACCAAGAGACCAGAACTGCAGGCAGAGAGGGTGTGTGACAGCTGTGAGGTGTGTGTTGCAACCAGCACTCTTTCTGCAGAGGCGTTTTGGTATGGGCTCAGAGTGGGCATCCCTGGCAGGTGGGTCCCTGCAGCGTGGCCCCTCCCATGCCCAAACCATGGGGCAGGTGGGATCATCCCAACAGGAAATCTGGCTCTTTAGAGTCTGTGGTAAAGGTGCATTGCTTTTAGCTTTGTCACTCTCTAGAATCAGCCCGGGTAAATGTTGTCCATTTTTGTATGGAATGTTGTCCTCCAGGTTTTAGTTTGGGTTTTTCAAAAGGCTTTTGGAATTTAAGTCAAGAGGTGCATTGGAATATGTGGTTTTGCTGAAACTAAAGAAGTAACTCACAGCTGGTTACACATTCAACCAACATTTTGTTTAGATCTTTATGAATAGAATTTCATAAAAAATACAGCAATTATGTTTAATTTTATTCTTCTCTTAAACATTGCTTGAATAAAGGATTAATGTTAAAAGAAACTACAGAAGACAGTAGTAGGAAAAATCAGAACTAAAGCCATATTTGAAATTCATCTGGAGTTGTGGAAGCAAGTATTCATTCCCCTGTAGAAGGATTTTGCAGTCAGAAAACATCTTGAAACTTGCAGGCATTTTTGAGTTGTGAAGTTATGATATTTTCCTGGATGAAATGTGTTTGTTTGCTTGCTCCTGTTTCAACTGTCTGAAATTATTGATACAATTTTTGTTGGTTTATCTTTTTATGACATGCCTATTTGTGTTCCTCAGATAAATGGGAAGCCCCTGCAGTACATTTTCCCTCATACAAGGCTCAAACTACTGAGAGACCCAAAGGATCACACAGTTTCAGGTAAAAAAACAACCCTCTACCAGACATGATAATTAATTTGATTAGCATGAATTATACAAAAGATTTGCAGTATTAAAATTAGTTCCTGTGTCTATGCAGCAGGAAATTCAGTGGTCATTTTAAATCGTGCTCGTTGGTTATAACAGAAAGCAGTGGAGCATAAAAAAGGTCACAATATCTGTTCAAGATATATAAGCTATACAGACATTCAAAACAGAGGGAAAATCTGTTGTGTTATCCATATAAGCAGTCTATTTTGCTGTTGCTTTTTATATAACTCTATATTCTCTGCATGAGTTTTTATAAAATAGGCCCGTGTAGGTGTTCAACATGTACAGAACTGAGAATTTTATTCTTTCTGTTCTGGAACTGTACCCCCCTACACAGGGGGTTAGCAGAACAATCAGATCCCATTTTTCTGTGATATCTTCACATGGAGATATTTATCACAGGACTTCAGGTTTATTCTTTTTCCCCTAACACTTACACAAAAGTTTGTGTAAGTAAGAGTCTGCTTGCAAAGGAGATGAAAGTGGCAAAGGTGATATTCATTCACCTCGCAGGCTAAGAGAAGGAACGCAGTGTGACATTTTCATGTATGAAACTGTAAAAGGCTGCCCATTACCAGACCTAGCACAGGTGAGGTCTGTCTGCCTGAGATTTTTGGAATGGCTCTCTTTCTCACATCTAATACTGATAAGGAACTCAAAGTTTTTTTAATACACTGTGTGCCTTCTTTCAGAGGTAGATGCTTTAAGGGATTTTGTTGTGAAACCGTTAGACTTTCTTTTAACTCTCTTAAAAAATTCTAGTAGTGTGTGTCAAACTCTGTTTCTGCACTGAAGTAATTACCAACTGCCAGCCCTGGTGTTCCCTTGAGCATTAAGTAGAAAGTGGCATGAACTTACTTGAATTGCTAAATATTGTTTTCACAGGATTTCTGGCAGCAAAGTCTTGATAATTTCCATCCTCAGTATCCACCTCATATTTAGGGTGTTAAATGAATGTTCTGTATGTATTATGAGGTATTTTCTTGTTAGTCAGCGTAACACCCACTGATGATTTCAGGATTCAGAAAGACCCCTCCACCCACACAGAACAGTCTGAAAGGAGCCCTTGGCTCTGCTGTGTGTCAGCCTGCACTGCTCTGGGTCCTCACAGACCGCAGGAACTCCTCGGCATCCTCATGGGGATCTTTGCCCTGCAGGGTGATGAGTAATGCTGTGATACAAACTGCTCTCTTACTCAAAAGCAAGTGGAATTACAACCACACAACTGTAAAACTCATGATTTAGTGATACTGAATCCTGCTCTCCTATGCAAGGTTACTTACCCTCATGCAATTTGAAATGCCTGTTCCAAATTTTCAGCTAGCTCTCGTGCTGTCAACCACAGCAGCATAGTGTGCACCAGGGTAAATGCCTTGTGAGCAACGATGGGCAAAACCAAGGTGTAGATATTGACTTCACCTTTACCAATGCCCTGCACACCATGAGGTCACACAGGATCAAAAATTTACTCAGGATCGTGCTAAGGATACATAGCCCCATACACTGGGATTGCTCACTGCTATGGCTGTACAATACTGTACTTAAATTCTGATTCAAGTAAGCAAGTTCGACTCCTGTGTCTACAAGCTGCACTCACACTTTTGTGTTTTAGTCCAGATCCACGCTTGGAGACCTGCACAGACATATTTCTGTATGATGTACATATAAATTATAAATTTAAAAGGCTTAAATGCAAATTGTACAGAAAAGAGGCAAAGGTGGAATATTCTACCAATGGGGAGGACCTGAAACAGAACTAGTTGTAGTTTTCACTCCTTATACATCTTTGAAGTACCATAACTCCTTGTCTGTGTACCTCCCTTCTTCCCCCTCTCTCAAGTGTCTGAAGGATTAAAATACACAGAAACTCTCTTCAAAAGTGCAGTGCTTATGCTTAGCCTTCAGCTTTCCAAATGACCTCTCCTAGAGATACATACATGGTTTTTAAAAATTTAATTTTGATTAAACATTATCTGCAAACTATTATCAAATGTCTTTGTTTATTAGCCAGGCAATGACTATTAACCAGAGGAAGACAGAGTTCTCCAATGCAGCAAAAGTTACTTAAAATACTGGTAAATTAAACAACATATACTTTTATATCACTACAGCTATGTCACTACAATAATATTGGATATTCATCTAAATGCCATGTTGGTTTGCTTTGCTGGCTGGTTTCTTTCTATTTCTTTGTTTCTTTTTATTTCTTCGTTTCTTTTTATTTCTTCCTTTTATCTCTTTCTGTTCTCCCTTTCTCCCTGCCCCTCTCTTCCTTATTGAAAGTATCAAAGTGTTGAGTCCTTTTGTTTGCTATACTTGTTGCATAAACACAGGAAGAGTGTATATCAAAAAACAAAACAACCCTCGGTGAAGCTCACATGGGGAGTCATATCTCTCCAAGAGAACAGCCAGTTGTCCAGGTGGCAGTGGAATCTCCGTTGCAACCATCCTTTCAGTAGCATCTTCAGCTGAATTTTTGTGTTGCTGGATTCTTACAAGCCAGCTGGCCTGTGGTCCTGGGTGACCACAACAGCATATGCATCATCCACTGTCTCTGATTACCTCACAGTATGTACAAAACAGCCTCTGTCTTAGCTATGCACAAAAGCCTGTCTTATGTGATCATTTCTGCACAGGCAAGAAACGTTTTCTACAGATGTTTTAAATTATCTACGTGCAGTTTGGTCAGTTCAGCAGCAGGAGCTGCCTGGGGAGGTGCCTGAGACACAGGTTCTCCACTTAGGGAATTAATCAACACATCTTCAGTATACAATTAGTGTATCTTAACTGGAGTGTGCATAGCATAAGCTACATAAGGAGATGTCCCAAACTGTCCACAATTCCCACGTGGAAAATTCCTGTAACTGTTGACCAGCTGCTTTGCTGGGAAACTGGCCAGTGCTTCAGCCCATCATCTCATCTCACTGGAATTCCTGGGCCAACAGGCACATTAAGGATTCAGTATGCTGGGTCAGGCCAGATAACCAGCTATCCCACAGCTGTAGCTGTAGGACAAGCTGGAATTTCATCCTAATATCACCATTATAATTTGAATTCCGCAGGTCTCATCTCAATCTTACCATAGTAGAAGTTACTGCCAGTTACTATCCAGAAATTGTCACTTCATGGGTATCGATATTGAGTAGTCCCAAATATTTTAAAACTAAGACTGCATCACTACATATTGTGTGCACATACATTGGGTTTATTTGCTTTCTTGATTAATAAAAACTGGCTCTGAGGTACAGATGCCTTTGATGCCTCTTACATAATCTGGCATAATTTTGCACACAAAAGCATATACTGTAAATTTTGGCATGTGAATGAGGTGTTTAAGGAATGAGGAATTGGGCCAAAAATCTGATTGCAATAGAATAGTAGCTCTGAATGAAAAATAAATGTATACTTGCTCAAGGGCCTCTCACTCAAAGGTTCTTGTTTCTTTATCATGTGCCATCATCTAGAACTCAAAACTCTTCTATTCAAGGTATGCAATGTCCCCTCCTCAGGCAATGCTGATAAGTGTGAGGGAGTCGCCAGGGATTTTCTCTGCAAAGTTTGACTAATAATTTGCAATTAAAAAAAAGAAAAAAAAAAAAAGTTGGCATTATGGTTATGCTGAGTTGCCAAAGCAATGACAGCAGTGATCAGTGAATGATAATATAGCAGTGTTTTACGCTCCAGAAACTCACTGTTTGTTTTCACTGAGAGTCCCTTGTTCCTGTTGGATCCTTTAGCAAAAGCAGAGAAGCGCTGTTTTATACTGCCAGAATTTTCCCTTCTGTTTTTTAACATGCCATCCACCATTATATTCGAAAAAGTTAATTAGGGACATGGCTACTGAAGGTAATGAAAACACTGGTAATACCTTTGGAAGTGTTGCAAAGATAACTTACACTGTGTTATTCCTGATCAGAAAGCTGTTTAGGCACACTCTGGGTGAAAATCCAACAAGGCAGGCACATCTCAATATGTCTATAGGTACAATTAGTGCACTCAGTCAAAGGTAATTTTTGCTGCTTTACCTCGCTTTGTCTGAGTCACATGCAATTCTTCCTTTTTGAAAGGAGGGATGTTTTTTGTTTCCAAGGAGAAAAATGTACCTTTGAGCAGCCAGACTGTCCATGTGGTGGAACATCCTCCTCAATTCTGATACCAAAAAAACAACAACAACAAAAAAAAAAGAAATCTGTGAACTTTATAGTGGAGTAAAGAAGAGTCCCTAATCTCCACTTCAGCAGTGATGTCAGTGAAACTGCTAAGAGGATGACAGGGTACCTGTAATGATGTACACACATCAGGCATGCCTCATTCTTTCCATAAGGATTACTAGTTCCTGCAAACAACACTACACTTCTGCAGCATGCCAGCTCATGGGGTGCTTATCCCGAGGGAAAGAGAATTCAAAGAGTTTTTCTATATCAAGACCTCACTGCTGTAGATAGTCTCTAAATAAACAACCTCTATATATTTAGAGTTCTTTCACATGCCAGTTAAGCAAAATCAGTTCTTACAGCAAAATACTCAAGTGCAATGAATATATGATTACTAATCAATTAAAAACACATTAAATATAGTCACAGTCTGTGTGGAATGTGATACAGTAGTCATACTCTTAGAGGATTACTTATCCTATTTGTTTCATTTAATG
Organism: Cephalopterus ornatus; assembly: GCA_013396775.1. NCBI lineage: Eukaryota > Metazoa > Chordata > Aves > Passeriformes > Cotingidae > Cephalopterus > Cephalopterus ornatus. Next base: position 210,259 of record VZRE01016354.1, on the reverse strand, counting down.
TTGTGAAGAACTGAGATAGCACTTTTCACAAAAAAGCAGTACCCTCCTCTAACATTCCTTTGTCACTGGGGAAGGATTTAATCCCTAATTAATGGCCATCATTGCCTCAAACACTCACTCCTTATCAGAGACATGGCACAGAAGGTAAAACCTGTTACAGCCAGGCAATCTCAGAGGTTTTCCTGGGAAGTCATATGATAGGAAATGAGGATAGGACTGGAAATAAAAGGAAGGAGAGATGTCTTTTGATGCCTTAATAGCAATTTTAGAAAGAACTCAGTACCATTAAACTTTTCTAAATTAAAAAAAAAAAACATCAACCACAAACAAATTTTTCTCTTTGTTAGAAATATTTTGCAGAGATACAGACCATATATTCCATGTTTCTTCAGGTCACCAATGCAAGCAAAATGTTCTTTGTGGATTGGTAGGGTTCTCTGAGGTTCTGATTGTCTCATAACATCATTGCAGCAGCTGATTGAGGCGCAGTATTGTCAAGTGAAGCCTCTGTTCTTCATTTGCCATGTTTCTAATATTTATTTTTTTTTCACTTTAGCACTGTTTACAGGTAATATGCACTCAATGCCTGCATGTTTGTTTGCTGGTTTAGTTCAGTGAAAAGAAATTGGAGTAGGGAGGCTGTCAGCAAGATTTTCTTTATATAATCTAAAGTTAGCCAGGAAGTGTTCTCATTTCTGAAGAAATCTGTTTGTCGAGAAAGGGAGTGAATCTGACATTAGCCAGTCAAGGCTGATGAAGCCAAAGCTGTCTGAGGATAGACACCCCCAAATTATGTGAAATTACTCCCAACACACAAAGTAAGAAATCAGCCCCCACTCGGTCACTTCAATACACTGTTTTCTAAGAGATACAATTTAAGAAGGCAAAAGTATAAGACATGTCGAAGGGCTAATCTGCATATTAGATTAGAAATTGTATTTTTGTTTTCTGCGAAAAATGTTTGAATTCTACCGCTTGATGATGCCTTGGACAGTGGTAGTCATTAGCTTGAGAATATAATAAGTAAAATACATATTTTATACTTAAAAGACAAAATATTTCCCTCATTTGGCAGCTTCTTCTGGTGGGTAGAAAAAAATTATCATACCATTCTCTTGAAACAGAATTGAAGACTGAATTGAAAGACTTAATGTCAACAAACAGCAGGCAGACTAGTAAATTATTATGCCCTTAATTCATATGCTGGGTTTTCATTTTTTTAATAATCAAGTTATAATAAGAAATATTCATTTTGTGTGAGACATCAAATGAGTATATCACAAATAAGATATGACATAAGAAATCTTATGACATTTATGCCTACTCTTAAAAAAAAAACCCAAAACAACTAAAAATCATTTCGTCAACTCCCCAACTTTTAAATGTGGAAAAATTATTTGTCTATGATGCTTCCTTCTTACATTTTTTTAGTACCCTAAAATGGGTACAACAGAAGTAAAGAACTAAGTAGTCACTAAGTTGTGGTAGGCCAGCAGTGCATTGTGCATGTTAATCCTTTTTCTCCAATGACTGGATTTCCTGATACTCTGGAGGAAACATCAATAAAATCTATTCAACTTTTCCCGCTCATTGAGAAGAACATTAATAAAAAGCTTTGAGATAAAAGAAACTACTGTAGCATTAAATATATGACAAAGATAGATTTTTTTAGCGAAACCATGAACGATTGGCTGACATAGTGGCTGAACAGACCACAGCTTGTCTTTTGTGGTAGATTCATCCTCATGTAATGGTTTGGATTTGGCTTTTTTGTCGAATGTTTAAATTTTATAGTTTGTAGTTTTTTTTTCTTTTTCTTTTGAATATAAGGGAAAGGGAGAAGGGAAAAATTATTGAAATATTGAAATGGTTAAATTAAAGTTGTATAAAAATATATGTGTGTTTATATTTATATATAATTAGAATATTATGTATATAGAAGAAGCGATTTTGAATACTTCCCTCCGCCCCGAAGGGAAAAGGGAAATTAAAAAAAAAAAAGGCTTCACTAGGCTTCACTCCTCCACACGAGAAGAGCTGATAGCAGAGAACTTGCTCCCAGATCCACTGGAAAGGAAAGAGAGGGAAGAGGCTTCTCTCTCTTCTTATTTATATTTTGGTTTACGTAAAAAATCGTATGGAATATTGGGAACATGACTACTTCCTCAGTTATAACTTGATTACCAAGGAAGGCCTAGAATCAAAACCACTACACCTCATAACATTCCTTAAAGTTTTGTGATACTGGACTGAAATGGCAATATTGCAGTAAGCCGAGAGAGACTAGACTTCAGGCATTTTCATTCATTAACTTTTAGCCTGGAATAGGGATGTAAAGGTCAGGATGTCTGGGCAACTGGATGGGTAAAAAACTGGTTAGGTGGTTGGGTTTTGAAGGCAGTGGCTAATGGGCTGTGCTTTTCCTGGAGGCAGGTAACGAGTATCACAGAAGACCCTATCATGGGACCATCTTTGTCAGTGACATGAAGGAGGTGATGGAGCACATTCTTGTAACATTTGCCAATAACATCAAACTGGGGCAATATCCTTGAGGACAGGGCTTCCATTCAGAGGGACCGAGGCAGGATGGAGGAATGGGCCAACAGAAACTTTGAGAAGCTGAACAAGGACAGCTGCCAATCTTGTACCTGGAAAGAAAGAGTCCTGGGCAGTGATACAAACTGGGGACTGACTGGCTGGGGAACACGTCTGTGGAAGAGGCCCTTAGGGGAGGTCTCTGCTGACAGCACATCATGGCCCTTGGCAATAAAGGTGTACCACAGCATCCTGGGCTGTGATACCAGGAGCATGCCAATAACAAAGGAATTGACTGTCCCCTGGTGTGTCATCACACACCAGACTGTGTCTAGATATTGTATTCAGTGTTGCCCCTTCCATACACAAGCAAGACATTGATGAAGAGTAGAGAGAGTATAGTGGAGGGACATCAAGGTGGTTGGAGGCTGCAGCACCTACTCTGAGAGCAGCAGTTGAGGGACAGGGTTTGTTCAACCTGAAGAAGAGACATTTTCTGAGGGGTCTTAATAGCAACAATCCCATTCCAATGAGGAGCTTATCAACAAGAGGGAGCCAGACACACATGGCAGGAGGACAAAAAGCAATGGGAATAAGATAAAACAGAAGAGATTACCACTAGATATAAAGGAAATCTCCTTTTTCCCACTTAGCTATAACTATTAATATGTGCAAATCTAAGGTATTTTGTGATTTGCTTAAAAGTCCTTCCATTTTAGAATGGGAAAGAGATTGTACGTGGTTAGATACAGGCCTGCTCACTAAATAAAGCTGTGTGGGCAAGAACACTGTGACAAAGAAGGGAGAGAAAATTCAGAACAGATGGAGAAGGGTGTGGATCACTAATGCAGTCCCCATGATAAGACCAATGCTGAATAGTCTTTCTAGTCTTTGCTAAAATGTCTCAAGGTGCTCCAGAGTCTAAGTTTAGAGTGAGTAAGGTCACTGTGTCTGCATTTATGTGTCTGTTCAAGAAAACAGTGTCAATGTTGGCATGCCTTACCTTAGGATTGGATCAGCACTCCCCATAGGCAGCGTGAACTATTGCCCAGTAGGTCATATGAGAGTGACATTTCTGTTTCCTCTTAACCCTTTCTTCCAGTTTACCAGCTTCATAAAAACAATTTATAATAGATACAACCTTTGTGCTCCCCAAATGTCATCACCATGATTACTGGAGAAGTAATGAAAAATGGAGAGGAATGTGTTTCTTGTTTTCCTCTTAGCATGACTTTAAGTTGGACAAGTCTACGCAGCACTCTGGACAAGATGTTTAGCAGGTGTAATTGTTCATCACTGTTTGCTGCTGATAGCAAAATTTTCCCAAATTTATTAAACGTAAGCACAGTCTTCTCAGATCAGACATAAGGTTTGTTTAACCCTTCACCATGGCTCAAACAGAAGGTATTCAAGAATGTAAGGCCAGGGTAAACACAATGCAATATTCTCACAGCTTCCAGTGATTCAGCCACTTTGTGAAGCAGTGGTTGGTTTTTTGCATTCAATGCAGAACTATGCTTTTCCTAAAGTAATATATAACATAATATTTTATATATATATTTATATAATGTATAAAAGGAATAATTATGCTAATTATGTTGCTGTTTCTTGAATGGCAAGGCTGATACGGATGGGTGAATTCAAAACTAACATTTTAAACAAGGAAGTTCAGCTGTCAATCAGTGGCATCTGTTGTGCCCTTGGTGTCTATCAGCAAACACAGATGAAACTCAGTACCTACAGTGGTTTTTATAGTTTTAAAAATATCATAGATGACACTGTAGATTCTGATGTGACAGATCATCCGAAAAGAAGAGCCCTGTGTCTTGTTTTCAAGTAGATGTGATAAAGACTCCAAGATGCTAATTCATAAAACACTTTATGATCCTTCAGGATGATAACCAGTGTGCAAATCAGCATGAAGCAGATTTGCAGCCGATATAGATCATCACTGTGCTATCAAAACAACTGCAATATATCTGAATTTCATTGCCTCATGATTTGACTTCATGTCTACTTTATGTCTTAATTGCCAATGACCAAGAAATACAGTAGCTGAGTAGGTTTAATCATGTTTCTAGGAAACAACTTTTTTTGAGCTAATTTTGTTAGAAGCACCAAAACAATTCTCCTGAGCACAGTCTTGAAAATGTCGTACCTATCTAGACAACCAAGCTCTAATATGGATCATCATGTTATGTATTTAAATGCATAGAAATAATGAGGAAAATAAAAACGTAGCCTAGGTTTTATTATGCACATTGCTTTTCCTGTTGCTTTCCACAAGCTAACTTGGTTTTGTTTGCTTTTTCATGTTTCCTTTCTGTCTGTTCTCCAGACTTTAGAGATTGCTTTGTCGCAGCTATGATAACTAAATAAATAGCTTGCATTTTTTCATGGTACTTTTAGCTCTCAACCCTCCAAGAGAAGGCATGGCTGTTTTTTCTGTGGCTGACACATCTATTCCATACAGACAATAGAACATGGTGTAAAATTGTTCTGGCAGATAAGGGCCTACCAGCACCCCGGCTTATGTCTTGTCTAGATAAGGCTAGAGGAGGACTGTGGAGATAATGTCTAGTAAATGAACACAGGAGGAAGGTATGTTCTGTCTCCATTCACAGCCAAGTAGTGCTGGAAGATCGTTTTGATTTGAGTGATATGTTCTCATTGCTATAGCATGGTACATTGGCACATTGCAAAATCTTTCATGCTTCATGTCTCGTTTTCATTCTTTATTGTCATGCATTTTTCTGACTGCTACCATTGCCGAAGAAAAGATCACCCTTGTCCTTCCTTTCTATAATTCACCACTTTNTTTTTTTTTTTTTTTTTTTTTTTTTTTTTTTTTTTTTTTTTAGGAAGTGATAAATACCATATTTGATCTTGTGTTTCTTTCCTCACTTGGTGGTATGTCTGTGCATTGGCTCCTTGGCTTTGAAACATAACACCTAATCTTTAGTTTTAGATTTAAGAATATCTTCCATTTCAAACTACTCAGAGACATGTTATAGACCTACATTTTGCAGTTTAAGCCCATTTCAATTTTTCCCATTTTACTTCTATATATAGTTTCAACTTCGAAGCACATAATATCCAAAGGTGGTAAAATGACCATGGGTTTACAGAAATGGTGACTTTCAGCTACCACCTTGAAGGTTATACTTTTAGGTTCTAAGAAATCCAAATCAGCAGTATTTTTTAAACATCTTTCTTAAAAGTTCAGTCACCTAAAAGTCTATTAAAAATTCATATAGCTCTATTTCTAAATGTGACAAAAGTCAAATTGCTGATGACGCTCATACTTACAGTTTCCTATTCCAGTTCACACAAACTCATGTGTGATTACTGAAAATCTGTTGTACATTCTAATTGCGTCTTTACTTTCCTTGCTCATCTAATTAGACAGACAAATGGTTTCATACTTTGAAAAATTAGCCCAGAGGAAATATTTGCTTGAGTTAGCACATGAACAGTGTTTGCACAGAGCTTCTGGGTCACGTACAAGAATTCTTTTGCATGTGTTGAAGTTGTTGCTACTGCATGAGACCTATATAATAATTAAACAAAATCAGTCCATGTTTTGGTGCTGGAATTCTATTTACTTTTGTAAGAGAAAACATTCCTGGAAAATTATTTTCAGTTTTGTGTTAAAACCAGGCCACCAACACCACCAAAATCTTCCTGGGCTTGGAGTTACTCAGTTTTTCTCTGCTCTTTTTTTTATCCTTTTTTTTTTTTAAGAAGATATCTTATGTAACAGGTTATTGGCACTTGTTTGGAAAGGCAAGTCTAATCATTGCTGAGATGCTGAAACAGTTCCAGGAAATCTAGGCTGTTTATTCTCTAATGGCTATAATGGAGCTGCTCAGCAAAGTAGTAAAAAGATGGTAAGATTTCATGAGCTTCCCCGTGACCAGGGCAACAGCAACAGATTGGCAACAATCTGATCTTTATTATCTCCATAAGGGATAAAAAAGACCAAATTGTAATTGCAGAGCTCAGGTTATGGTTGGCCTGTTCCAGCAAAGTAAATTATTGGTCTTTCTGCTGTGTTGCTACTGTGACACAATAAAATGTACAAGGGCACAGGATTTCATAGTGTTCTGAGACACAGCAAACTACACAAGTTCAAAATAAAAATCTAATAGGACAGAAAGTATCTCCTGGTGGAATTCAGAAAAAGAGAGTGATGAATTTTTAAAACACTTCTGCAGTGATGCTTGCCAGGTCACCAGTGACAGAATTGATAAGTGTCAAGTTGTTGTTCACTACTCATATATAATTTTTATATGTGTATATATATATGTGTACATGTAATGAATATGCATCACTGAAACAGTCTGTGATGTCTAGAAGGATATAAAATGACAAGTGAAATTCCTTTTGAAAGTCACAAAGTAGGTTATTTGCCAAAAAGAAAAAAAGATAATGGCCATTCAATATTTTTCTCTAAGTATGGATTTCTCTGAAAAACAACTCTGCAATTATTAAAAATTTTCATTAGAATAGAATAGAATATAACAGAATAGAATAGACTAATTTCAGCTGGAAGAGACCTACAACAATTATCTGGTCCAGCTGCTGAGCAATTCAGAGTGGAACAAAAGTTTAAGTGTGTCATTAAGGGTATTGTCCAGATGCCTCTCAAACACTGACAGACTTGGGGCATTGAGCACCTCTTGAGGAAGCCTGTTCTGATCTTTGATCACCTTCTCAGTCTAAACCTCCCCTGGTGCAGCTTTAAACCATTCCCACAAGTTCTATTACTGGATAACAGGGAGAAGAATTCAGCACTTTCCTCCACTTCCGTCCTCAGGAAGCTGTAGAGAGCAATGAGGTCATCTCTCACAGCCTGTTCTCCAAACCCTCAGATGCTCCTCACAGGACATTCCTTCCGGCACTTTCACCAGCTTTGTTGCCCTCCTCTGGACACATTCAAGGACCTTCACACCCTTTTCAAGTTTGGGGCCCAGAACTGTGCACAGTACTCAAGGTGAGGCTGCACCAATGCTGAACAGAGTGGGAAAATTACCTTCTTGACCAGCTGGTGATGCTGTGTTGGGTGCATCCCGGGAGCAAGTTTGCCCCCTTTGGCTGCCTGAGCACACTGCTGACTCACATGAAGCTCCTTGCTGACTAGCACCCCCAGATCCCTCTCTCTAGGGCTGATCTACAGCCTCCCCATTTATACTTGTGCCCAGTGTCATAGGTACAGGCCACAACATTTCCACTAGTTAAATTTCATCCCATTAATCATAACCCAGTGCTCCAAAAGCTCTTGTTCTTCAATGGAGTCAACAGCGTTTCCCAGTTTTTTATCATCAGCAAATTTGCTTTTGGTGCATTCAACTCCTGCATCTGAACCCCTTGCACATATCTTTACCAGAACTGGCCCTAGAACTGATTCCTGAGGAACACCACTAGTGACCAGTCACCAGCCAGATGTAGCCTCATTCACTACAACACTTTCAGCTCTGCCCTACAGCCAGTTTGTCACGAAGCACAATGTGAACGCACTCATCCCGCAGCTGGACAGCTCATCCATAAAAAGTCACAGTAAAATCCAGAAAAACTACATCCATCACCTTCCCTTCATCCACTGGGCAAGTGACCTTAAGCTTCAAAGTTCATATGTTCAGCTGTATTCAAAGTTCATATGTTCAGCTGCATTCAGTGGCTCACAAGCTAACTGGAATAATTTAGTATTCATATTTATTTTTTTTCTGTTTATCAAAGTATAAAACCAATTTAGTTGCGTAATCTATCTTGTTAAAGTTTAGCACTATGCATTTTGGGGTTTGGGTTGTCGTGGTTTTGGGTGGTTGGTTTTGATTGTTTTTGGTTTTTTTTAGCTTAGAATTCTGCATCTTAAAGCTTTAGTTAAGATTAGATGGGATAGTGGGATCACAGCCTTGGGAGATCAGTAAAAACAGTTGCAATTAATTATCAGTCTTCTTCCTTTGAAGCATTCTAAAAAGCAATGTATCTTAAATGTGTAAAATCCCCTTTGAAGAGATGTTTTCCTGAAGATATTTTTCATGGAAATCAATAGTCATAATTCAGAAAGGTGCCCTCTCTTATTCAAAGCACAGTGATTTTCTTTCCGATGCTAACTGGTCTTGTATCTTCTAAAGAAGAAAACAGCAGTTCATTAATTTCAAAATCTAAATTTGAAAGATTAATGTCTGGTTATATCAAAATAGCCTGACAGATGGAAATTAAGACTCAAAAGTTTAAAAAAAAATAAACAAAAAACAAGAGGGAAAAAAATCTGAGAAAGCATATGATGGATGATACTTTTAAACTATCTGCATTCAAGGTGATAAATTGGGCAATGTCATTTCAAACAGAAGTAGTAAGCTCTATATTTTCAATAGATACAGTATAAGCAGGTTTGGAATCCCATATTTCTGAGAAAATACAGCAAGAACCAAGAAATATTTCTTTGTCAGTCAATAGAGAGCACTTAGAGCTCAGTGGGCAAAAAAGTAAGTCATTCATTCTATCTACCAAGAATGAATGTTTCATAATTTAACTTAAAATATTTCTTCTAGTAATGTTTTTGCAACAGAGACACAGACACAGACACGCCTGTGATTGTCCCTTAGCAAGCATACTCTTACCTAATACGTACTCTCAGTCATACATTTGACTCTAAAACTGGAAAACATAAAATCACAAGCCCTTTCAAAGTGCCTAGGAATAAAAATCTTTATATAGTAGCATGCAAAATACTTTCTTTTATTAGCAGTAATATGGACGAACACCTTAGATTTTCAAAATCTAAACCAATATGTCAGCCATGATTTTCAAATTTGCCTAGCGAAGGTATCCACATGATTGCCTCTGAAATCAAGTATACATTCATTTATATGACAAATAATTGTTATGTGTATGCTTCTCTACCATTCAGTCACAAATAAGCTACCAGAGGTAGAGCTGCCAGTATAGTGTATCGTGATAAAACCTTGACCCTCTGGACTTCCTCTACTGTGTTGAAAATCTTCCAGTCCTACTGCTGTATTGAAAATTCCATATGTTGACTGTGTGAGTTAATAGTAAGATACCGTGTCCTTGTTTGCGTGTGCCGCATATTAAGAATAGTTGTTTATTGGATTTGCTGAACTTAATAGTTGCCAGTTGTGAGCCTTAGATCTCTAACATATTAATGACTCTTTCTGTAGCGTTTGATCAGAAGTTCTCTGTGCAGAGCAGCCCACATAAATTTCTAAGACCTAAGAATGGACTTGTGATTAAATGCTTTTATAGGTGTACACACTCACTTTATGCAATTTGCAGTGAAATAAGGTAGTTAATTTAAAATAACTATGCTGTTTGTTCCAATTATACTGAAAAATCAGTCTTCTTTAATGAAAATGTTTGGAAAATATCAAATTAAGAGGAAAGCTGAGGCACAAAGGATATAGATTTAGCTAAACTGGGATAGAAAAACTAGTGGAAGCTTTTTCGGTCAAAAACTCAATGAGAGAATCTTGCTTCTGAAACAAACTGAAGGCTGATTTACCAAACACTAATAGCATTATGAGAAAAAGCCTTACCTTAATCTGAAAAGATAAAGCTTCGCAAAGAGGTGGTGTGGTGGCCTTCCTATAGCTGATTATTCTAATCACTCAGCAGGTTTGGCTTATTAAATGAATAAATTGAAAATTCTTTATTTAACCATTACAATAAAGGTGGGTAAATCAGCATTTATATTCCCAAATCAAAGTGACAGTCATCTCATATAAAATTTTCTTCAAAGAAGAAATTTGGTTTTCTAGTATGGGAAGTATTTAAAAAAAAAAAAAAAGACAGCATGAAAAACTAGCAATGCATAAAATTATCTTTATGAGACTGTATTTAAGCTTTTGGTTTCAGTCTCATTGTTTTGTATGTAGGGAGATTAGGGATCTGCTTCTCTCCAGCAAAAATTATGAGTGATAAAAATATTTTTGTCTCTCTAATTTTTAAAAAAGGGAGAATATACAAGATTTGATGATGAATTACACAGATTTATTGTAGGCTTTTCCTGTTTTGTTAATTTGCACATCCTTTGATGTAAAAGATGTCAATTAAAAGCAAATAATTAAGAAAAATAATAGCCTCTGCCAAGTGTAGATTCATGTAAATGTACATGTAAATGTACATGTAAATGCTTTGCTGCTCAGAAGAACAAGCTCAAGGATCTCTGTTGATGTCTCCACAATTATGTGATTCTGAAAGCTCAGCTATTATAATTTTTCAGCTGAATTGCATGCGTGTTGTAGGCATATGATAAAGCTATCCTTTGAATCCACACTTCACGTGGATTTCTAGCAATTTAATTCAATTTAATTAATACTGCAAGTAGGTTGTCAGAAGAAGATAGTTTTAGCTTCGGTGTAATTTTTGGTGAATCATTTATTTGTGTTACCTCAGTCATACTGTAGTTACTCAAGAAGATCTGCCCAAAGTTAAGTCTTTAGGAAAGCGGCAGATGGAACTGCAGTTAACCTTGGTCTTCCAGACATAGCCAGAAGTTATTGGTGACACCTTCAGTGACCTCTGATGATTTGTTCTCTTCCTTTCTTTCCAGTGAATTATTCACTGTTTCATCTCTGTTTAAAGTTTTCTCTTTCTTTTGATCACAGGCAACGGACTGGGAATCCGAGTTGTAGGTGGGAAAGAAATCCCAGGGAGCAGTGGGGAAATTGGAGCTTACATTGCCAAGATCTTGCCTGGGGGCAATGCAGAGCAGACGGGGAAGTTAATAGAAGGTAAGAGAGATTCATTATCAAAAAATGGAACGATGAGAGTGTTGGGAGTTTTCTATAATACAGAATTTTCTTTTGCACAACCTATGCAATCTTATTCAAGGAATGAGTCTTAAAGCAGAAAAGGACTGATAGAAAGTGATTTTACGACTTCCATAGGGAAAGAGAATTGCCATGATGAACAGTATTTTGCCATGTCTTCGGTAACGTGTGCCAGCATGCTGTCTGCTTCTGGGATGGGGCAATATGGCTGGAGTCCAGCTGTATATCATGGTTGTGTATCACCAGTGTATATCATGGGCGTGCTGTTTTGAAGATTTTTAACCTGGTTTGGTCATCTAAGTGTCTGTATCTGAGATTACTTACATTTCTTAGTTACAGGGGTAAAATAAACCACAGATCCAGTTGTCTAGCAGTTGCACACACTAACTTTTTTTTTTTTTTAAGTTCCCTAATGTCATACTTAATTGAAATTATCTGACCTAACATTAGTCCAGTTTAAGATCATCATTTAACCAGCCCCAACAGGCAACAGAGAAGAAGTATCTACAGAAGAGCAATTATTTCATCTAACATAGCCCTCTGTTTCAAAAATTGAAACTTTCTTCCATGTTTAATTTACTTGAGGAAAACTACATTAAACTTTACATCATCCTTTAGGCAACTAAAGCCAGGTGAAATGAATTTGACTTAGTTATCAATAAATTTTCCAGGATTATTGCAAATGTGATCATACTGTCTATTGATTTATTTCGTCTGTGATGACATGAATGCTCCTTTCTTTCTGTAGCCATTTTCTAGTTTCCTTTCTCGTGTCTGTATGCACCCGAAATGTCAGTCTATCCATGGGAAAAAATTTGTTCTAATTCATTCAACTAATTATTTTTATTTCTTTAATAAAGGCAGCTATTCAGAGAAAAATAAAAAAAGAAAGAAGATCAGTAGGAAGAATAGTTCTCCCAGGCAGAATTCAATTCACATAGATGCAACAAAATTCATGATTAAATCAAAGTACTTTGCAGATAGAAAAACTTAGAAAATTGATTAAAGAAAGTATTTACAAGGAATAGTTTAATTATGTTGTGGGTATTACAAAACAGTGACACCTGCATTCACCCTGTGGCTCTTTACATCCTTGGTGTTTTCTTTGCCAATATTTTAATGAGATACATAAAAAAAAGTGCACACATTCCAGTGTCAGTTAAAATACATATCAACAGAAATATCTTGCTCTTTGGCCTATAGGGTTGATTCTGCCATTCTTATTTAATGGGTATTATCTCACTCATCAAATGATAGAATGGTGTTATTTGTTGTGCACAAATGATGAAAGAATTGACCTTAATTTACTGTCTTTTGAAGCAAGTATTTATTTTGGCTCCCTCCATTTATGAAAGACCTAACTCCAAAGTAGGTCTTTCATAACTGTGCTACATCATGCATGCAGTGTTTCAGTACCAAGTAAGTAAAGAGGAAAATGCAGTTATTCAATATTTGCCCAAGACTAGACATTTCAAGAAAGAGAATGAACAGTTACTGCTTGGAATTATCTGCAGTCTTGTGGTTTATTTTGTCAGGAATTTGTCTGGAAATTAAAGTTTAAGAAAGTTCTTCACTCACTGTATAGGTACATTTCAACATTGATCAAGAACATCTTGTATTTACAATAACTACTGACATAGAAATTTGCTTTTCAGTCTGTTCACATAAGGTATTTTGGAGGTTTAGTCATATTTTATAGAGAAATGAATATGACAGTAAAATATTTATTCCTTTGTTTCGTTCTCCCATCATATATTCAGTCATATTTATGATCTGACCTTTATAAAAGTATCCTAGACTTGGATATGTTGGCATAAATCAACTCCATCAGAATCACTATATTTCATCTGTAGAATTTGTCCACACAATGTCTCAGAATATGTTTTAGTATTGATGTGTTAAATGTTCTGCCAGAGGAAAAAAATGCTTCCTGCAGAATGTACCTTTGCTGTGACATACAAGACAAACGCTTCCTCTCACTGTCATTTACCTTTAAATCTTGTCTTTATACCTACTTTACTTTTTATGTAACTTTAGGTGGCTATCATAGATCAACAAAGAATATTTTGCTACTTCACTGTGAGTTGTGGTTGGTTTAGTGGAAATGTGGCTGGTGCCCATTTAACCTCTCCCCTCCAGAAATGCTAAAACACATTGAGGTCTTCAGTCATTCTCATATTGATCTGTGTAAATCCATCCAGACTGCTGATCTTACCAACACTGCTGATATTGCGCCTGAAAACAGAGGCTGTTCTTTTCTTTTTCAGGTTATTTGTTGTCTCTCACATCACAGACAGAATACATAAAGAAAACTTCTTATGTCTTTATCTGTAAATGCAATTACATATTAGTTTTTTTCTGTAGTAATCACGAGTCACTCTTTCTGCTGAACAGCTGTGTGACTACAAGTTAGAGTTTACACCTAGTCATCAAGTAAACATATACTAATGTCATTACAAGTTCATATCTTGACTCATTAGCCTTTCTAAGAACATGAGTCACTCTGAAAAATCCCATCAACTTAATTAATTCCTCTAATTCTAAAAATACTGGGTCAGGTCTGAAAATCCTATCAATAGCATAAGGAACAAGGATGGATTTATTGTGGTTATGAAGGAAGCCAGACTCCTACCTGCTGTCTGTATGACTGCATATAAATAAATTGCACGCTTTAAAATATAGATAGCATTCCTATCCTTAGGGAATAGCAGTCCATAAAATTTCAGCCTATTTAAATAGTTTTGGAGGAGTCTTAGTGCTGAAAAAGTTTATTTATAGTTTTGACTGGCAAATACCAGTCTTCTTGGTTCTCTCACCTTGAATTGCTTTCAGATGTCAAAAATATCTCTGATTTATCACTCACTGGTGTAAAGAAAACTGGAGGTGGAAGACTCATTCCACTGAGCTCATCAAGTGCAAGGACTGTGTCAATTTGATAGATGTGTCTGTGCTCCCTCTCATGTTGACAGAAGCAGTTCAGTTATATTCCACCTGGTAAATCTACTGAGTGAATGGCATTTCAGCCAGCATTTTTCAGAAACAGAAGAACCTAGAGTAAAGAGCAGAAATAAAACGTTAATGTGTGTGACCAACTGTTAAAAATTTGCTGGATGCCCTCAGCATTCCAGTTTTCTTATTGGACCCTTTTAATAGGCTGAGTGGAGAGCCTGGGAACTGATGAACCACAGGTGTCTTTGTTCCAAATTTTCAATCAGCCAGGCAAACTGTGTTGCAATGGTTAGGCCATTTGATGTTGACTGAGATGAAGATATTCCCTGACCTTCCAGTCTCCTAGCAATTCTGGGGAACTTGCATGGTCTAAAAGCTAATGGTGAACCTGATTTGTGGTGATCTTACTGCCTTTGCTGACACTCCACTCAACAGCAACCCTGACATTGGTCAGATTTTTGCTAACTTGCCTGTGTGACTGTTTATTTTTATTATGTATGCCTCATTTAAATATCTTCCCAAGCTTAAAAACAGGAAAATCATATATAGTGAAGACAAAAACTCTCATTATTAAAAATACTGAAATAGCACTCTCAGTTTCTCTTTTACATCAAATATAATAATATAATATTTCTAGCATAACTTGGAAGAATGCCACCTACCTTATGAGTCACACACTTTCACTGTAAAGTTTTAGAATATAAAGAGTCCATGCTAGCTAAAGAGACATGTTATTCAATTCATTTGAATTTTGCATTTTATAATTTAATGAAAATATTCATGATACAGCAATATTTTAAATTTCCCCATCCTGAAACTGGTTCAATAATATTACAAGGAAAACTACCTGATGTATATACAGACACTGAAAGATAATGACACCCTGGTAGAGCTGGTAAGTAGGTCAGAGAAGAGAAAGTGCACTGCTCTGTGAGAATTCTGTGTTAGTTAATGGTGCCCTGCCCCTCAGTCCAATCCTTAAGCACTTGTTTTGATTTAGATTAATAACCACTCTCCTCAGGATGCAAGACACATTGCTCCTGTGAGGGTCCTGTGAGAGCCACCTGCAGCCTGATGGCAGGTTCAATAGTAGGTAAAAGCACATGTCCTCAGCATCAAACTCTAAAGATAGAGTTCTTAAATGCACTCAGTATCTTTTAGACTAAGATTCACCTGCTAAGGCACAGATGGTCAGTTTTCTAAATTGGTTGGTTGCCTTTAACTGTGCCGGAAGTTCTCCAGGCCGCGTGGCCAGTTCCCCTCAGGAGGGTACTTTGAACGAGTGGGTCTTTACTGAGGATGCCAGAGCTCTCTTTCATCTTCAGAAAACTGTGCAATCTCAGAACTTTAAGATGCCTTCAGGAAATAAAACTGAAGTCGCCCCATTTCTCTTGTGCCTACTTACTCATTAATCTTTTTCCTTCTTCTTTAGAAAATCTTACATATTCTTATATATTCAAGTGTCACAATTTACTTTTGTAAGAAGACCTTTGGTGCACAGCTCACTCTCTCTAATGCCCTAACATGAGGCCAAATAACATTAGAATCATTCCTCAAATTGAAGCTAAGAGGCTTCTTTTGGACTGTTGTGGGATGGCACAGCTTATTACCTCTTAGAGCCATGGACCATGGCCACAGTATCAAAAAGAACATTTTATCACAACTCTTAAGCCAGTGTGGGAAGAAGCATGCTCATTGCTTGCCACCATGCAGCTTCTCACACCAGGAATGACATATGAGGTGAACAGGGTGTGCTAAAACATCATGCTATTATTGGCAAAACAGAGCAACATCTAGACCAGTGGGACATGATTTCCACACAAAGCAAAATATGATAGAAGAAAGGAGAAAAAAGCTGTTTGGATTACCCCCATGGACTTCAGGAAGCAGCCTAATTCCCCACTCTCCACCTTCTTCTCTGAAGAAGGAAGCAGACCCAGGAAGCTGTGTCAGAAGCCTGCCTTGACCAGAATGCTCTTCAACTCTCACCCAGAGTGTGGACTTTGGCTTCTGACCTAGTTCACTTCGAGCATCCCATATCCTCAGGCTTCATAACAGAAGAATGTGTACTGAGAATATCTTTAAAGGCAGAGAAGAAAAAGTCAGGGCTCGCTGGGACTCTTGTCTATATGCATCCAAGTATCATTACCACAGTTCTTTGTAATTTCCAGGACAGGCAATTAATTAAAAAAGAAAATTATGATAAAGGTATAAGGAGATATATATGATGATGAAGAGTGTAGCTGTTATGTTAGGTAAAAATCTACTACAGAATACCAATCAGTTGAACACCCACTGAAATAAGAGAGACTAAGAAACATGAGAGCCCTGTGTAGAAACTTTGAGTCTAGGGAAGCGTGCAACTGGAAGCTGAAAGACAGTCAATAGGTTCATGGTGCGTGAGCAATCCTTCATGGACAAAGTCTGCATTACCTGGAGAAAAAGAGTATTTTTACTACCTACAGTGTTTTATCTGAGGAGAATATAAATAAGCCTAGTGAGCAAACTAGAGAGGAGATGGCCAATGTGGGGAGATGATTAACTGTACTTTGGTTGTCTAGTATAAATAAGATGGATTTGGCCATAAGCAATATTGGAGACAGGCTGTTGGAATTAGTATCATCTGCAAAGTATCTCCTGAGTTCTGGGCAATGACATCTTTGAATACAGGCAGCTTTCTTACCCCTGCAGATAAAAGTGCCAGCTAGGTAGTAGCTTCCAGAGTCTGTTTCACCTCTGCCATGCCCCAAAGATCTTTCCTTCATGTGTTTTCAAATCATAAGTTTTTAATCACAGCTTTTCAAGTTTTTAAGTCCTTGTCATCTTAAAGTGTGTTATTTAGTAGCATTGGAAACACATGATTTATTTAAAGTCCTCTCAGAAGGACAGTGGGACATGCAACTGGATTATTGACCAGTCCATGAAAGGATTATAAAGAAAGTGTTAACAGTTTTTCTGCAGGTTGTTTGAAATATTTTGGGGCTACTTTGAATAGCATCAAGTGCTGAATAACAAGATCAGACCACTTCAGAAGGTCTTTTGCAAAGGCAATAACACGTGTAATGGCTAGGCTGCTTATCAGAGCCATCTCTTGTCATAGCACAGACGTGCTTCGCATGTTGCTTGGAAAACACAGTGTGACTGGAATGGTCATGGGCACCTAAATAGTTGGAAAACCAGAACAGACACAATAAGTCACTGTCATTCTTCCTACTCTTGTCACACTTCCCTCTTATCCCTGAGCTATAGATGGGCTCAAGTGTAACACGGGCTGGTCTTGGTCATTTACTGGGAAGCACAGTAGGCACCGGTTCTTCCTGAGCTTTAAAAACTCTTTAGTGAGCACTACTTGCTGTTTAGCCAGCTAAAATTGGAAACATTGATCAAGGCATCACGGTGAAAAGAGATTTTCCAGTCCCCATGAAGCAAAGATAGTGAAGAGCCAGCATCCCTTCTTGAGCCCCTCTGATAGTTACACTTCTGGCAGAAAGTAGATTCCCTGATGAAGTTGGAAAATGATGAAAAGAAATTAAAAGGAAGACAAGAAGAGAAGGAAAAATTCTAAAGAAAATGTGGATCAGGTCTCAAAAGAATAGAAATAGTCTTCCCATCCTGCACTTCCATTTTACAGTTTGACTGCTTTAATTTATTACTGCATTGGAGAAAACAAAGAATTAACTTTACCCTGCTCTCTGAGCATTAGTCTTAGTGATTTATTGGGCTGTCTGTGCTTATTCTGTGGGATAAAAAGAGAAGTGAAGTTGCTCTCAACATATCCTCTGGGCTACAGGCTCAGGTCTAACTGTCTCAGCAGAAACTGTCTTTATCAAACGCAGTGTGCACAAAATAAAAGGCAATACCATCACTGGGTTATAAGCTTTGCCCTAAAGCTCTTTAGAAAGGACAATCGAAACAAAACTCCAAATGCCTGCTATCAGCTGTAAATCTGCACTTGCATGGTCGTGCTCCTCTCACCTCTGTGTTATGTTCTGCCTTGTACTTCTTACACATAAATAATAATTAATAAAATTTGTAGTGTTGTACCTGCTAAGTGTGGCAGTGGGCATTCAGCGCATAAAAAATGCCTTCTGAATATTTAGAAATTTTTTTTTTAAAGGGAAATTAGGCTAGCAGAAAGGGCACCCTACCAAAGTGTATCACTTAGATGTTACAAATAACCTCCTACTGACAGAATGAGGAAAGGAAAGAAGAAACCTTTGTCACATTGGGTTAGCCAATCCATGTGCAGACCCACTGACAGTGGTCTCAGTTCCGTTCTTGATATGGCACTAGTTGAGTTGTACTGAGGGTTTAGCCATTTGCTAAGCTATGAGAAAGAAATAAGAATCACCAGAAGGAATGAGAATTGTTTCAGCAGCTATGTGGCACTTACAGAAAGAAGAAAGGGAGAAGAAAGATTTGCAGTATAAACAATTGGCTTGGAAATTTATGAGAGCTGGTTGCTGTAACACTGTCCACAACTTTATTTACCAAATCTGTTTTATGGCAGTTGAAAAACACTTAGAAAATAATACTTTTCCTTGCTTCACAATATAGGGCGTCTAGTTTATCGAGATTAATACTATGGTGTCAGAATGATACAACTTGGATTTTACAAGGATACTTCATTAGAAAACTTCTATACTTCAAATACCAGTTCCAGTGAGATAAACCAGGTAATAAGGATTTGTAATGTTTCTGCCCAGAACCACAATTGCTGTATATTTAATTTTCCTGCAATAAAAATCAACACTTAAAAAAACTGTTAGAGAGTAACTTGGATCTGAGAAATAGTTGAACAGCTGTAAAAACTGAGCTTTCAGGATTTTTTTTTTCTAATCTGAAGCAGAAGAAAAAACTTGTGGGGCACTTATAAATTTTGTAATGCTGTGAGAAAGCAGCATTAAATTAATATGTATTATGAACAGTAAAAATATGGCCTCTTGCATAACATCAGTTACGGATTTTTTCTCTCCTGCATTTAGCCTTGTTATGTGCCACATACTTAGTATAGTTTATACATTCTTCATGATCAAGAACTTGGAAAATAACTTGAACAATTAATTATTGCTGAAAACCAATTTTTGCTGGAAATGGCATGTCATACAAATTGCACCAGGAAATTGGATTCTTAATAACAAATAAATAATTTCATCAAAATATCTCTATGTGGAGTTTTTGTTTAGTCTTAAATAAGTCTGATTTATAGAGACAAGCAAAATAACCTGGATGCTTTAAGCAGAGAGAAGGCACAAACATAGTCACTAGATGTTCTAGAGGTAATGAAGTGGAGAACCATACAAAGGTCAGGTTAAAAGCACTCATCAGATGGTTTATAACACAGATTGTGGAAAATCACTGGTAAATGTCATTGGTGTCATAACTAGCTTTCAATAACATTCCACTAAGATCATATTAGAAAGTATTACTAGCTATTCTAAAGTACTTTCATGAAGCTGTACAATTAGTAATTATCAGGCACACTGCTTTTGACAGCAGCTATTTTTCAGGACCTTGATGAACAGTTTCTGTTACAAGGAATATCTGGCTACTTCTTGGAAAGAGTCCTCAGTGCTTCCAGAGAATGTGCCTGAAGCCCTGTTTCTCTGAGCACAGCAGAAGCAGCAGCAGGCAGCACCGTCATCAGACTACCCACAGAGCTCTCCTCTCGGCTCCTGCTAACACCATGCAGCTCTCTACTGTCCTCTGGGATCACACACATCATGGGTGCTTTGAGATTCTTCCTCAGACATTGACAGATACCACCTATCCATGTGGTCCCAGTCTTCCCTTCTTACTCTTCTTGAAAGTTTCTTGCTATATTCTGACACTGCGAAGGAAGAAGAAATGTTGTAGTGTGTAGAACAGGTGTAGGATGTGCTTTGCTCAAAGATATATTTTAGGGTTCATTTGTTTTATAAAAGAGTTTAATTCCTTCTTCCATTATTTTTCATATGATCTGTCCATTCTTACATCCAAGATGTGGTTGCAGGCCAGGCACTACTGTATTACTGTATAACACTGTATTAAAATCAAATGGATGGGTGTTTGTCAGAAGATGCAGGTATATTTCCTGTTTCTGTGTTCCCAATATGCACTGGCAGAGGTGACAAAAGGTCTGTGACTTTTCTGGTTCGGCCAACACTGGAGAGAAGAATACAGAGTGCAGAGCCAGCTCGGTGGGCACAGAGAATCTCATCAATAGTGATGGCTTTAGCTACTGGTCCCAAGATGTTCAAGGATAAAGCTACAACTTTAGTCAAACAAAGGCAGTCTGTCTGGAATTGTAAGAGATAGATGAGAAGATATGTTCTCTAGATCATGTTATACCTGATATACAGGCAAATATCACAAGCAGGGACACACACAGACACTGTGCCTGCCCCTTCGCATAGCAGCTGCTGTGGGTGCTGAAAGGGAGTTAAATTTCATCTTGGAGCATCAAAAATATGTGCTTGTACTGCTCTAGTTCTTGTCTTCTGTTTTCAAGGGCCAGCTTTTGTATAGCAGGTTTACAAAGAAAACAGAAAATGTAAATCCTTTGGTATCTAAACTGAAGGCAATTCGTCTTACCAGTGGAAGTTATCAAACAGACCCTCCTGTCTGCCTTGACTGTCTAGGGAACTTAGGTATTTCTTTTAGGAGAAGTGGCTCACTAACAACCTAAAATTTCAATGCTGCATGCTTACATTAGGTAAGCTGGAGCACATCTCATAAAACGAAATTAGGAATTTCCTGTTGGATGTTTTTAAGGAATATCTATTTGGGGTCATATACGTGGGCATTCCAGAAGAAAATCTTACTACAGTGTGAAAAAGCCTTTTGCATAACCACTGAACTGTGTTGTTTGATAGTGACTTGCCAGTGAACTGGGAAGCTAAAAATACTGTAATTCCATTTCCAACTGTGCAGATTACTGTGGGCTGAAACTCGCAGACTAAAAGTTTGATGTGATTGCAGTGTGAAAAAGATCAAAGTGAGGGTCGTCTTGAAATGCCAGGTAAATAAAGCTATGTCCTTATGGACAATTTTCCGTGCCCTTGGATTCCAAAAAGTGTATTAAAACATTTTGTGTCTACATGTGGCAATTTTAACCTTCAATCCCATTCCTGAGGTCTGGATCTCCGGGAAGGTTACGCCAGCCTGGCCACTCCAAGGAGTGCTGTATTGATGTAAAAACCTAGAGAATATACAGGGCCCAAGCTGAATTGTCGCCAGTCAGGGTTTGTTCTGCTCAAAGTCAGGTGACCAAACAGCCACTGTCACTGACTCTCTCAGAGGTGGGGTGTTGGCTGTTTGCAAGGCACACTTCCCAGCTGTAAAGAGGATTACAGACAGCCCATTTTTCTGCCTGTAAAGCTAGGTACTGCAGCAAGCAGACTTTCTTCAGTCACTTATTTTTTCAGAGTATTTTCTAGATAGATGCATGCCCGTTTGATCTTCCAAGACTATAAGGAACATTATTAACAATTCTTAAAAATTTACCATTAAGAAAGGTGAACTAATGGAAGTAGATTGCCAGAGTAGAACATTATCTGTCTTTTAGATGGCTTGGACACAAATTTGGAATGGTTTGTCACAGAACTTGCCTTCAATGCTTTTGAAAGTGACAGGGGTACATAAAAAATGCTTCTATTTTCTGTAGGTATCGGGTAACACACGGAGAGGAAAGAGAGGTAAACAAAATGTTTCCTAAATTGCTTGAATTAAATCAACCAATCTCTGGAGGTACTTAGGTAAAAAAAATTAGTTGTGCAATCAAGTTATCCTAGATTTTCCAAGGTTTTCTAAACCAATTCTGAAGCATCTGGTATGAACTGTTTTCAGAGGAGATGCTGAACTGGACTGCACTTTGCTCTGACTTAATCTGATCTGACACAGTGATTTTCTTATTCAGCTGAAAGGGTAAAGGAACTCAAAGAACAAAACAATAATTTTCTGCAATCAGTTTTTCAATATTAAGTAAGAACATTCTTACAAAGTAAGAACATTATGTAAATAAATACAGAAAATGTTTTAGAAGTCATCTTAAAGAAAAAAAAAACACCATGAGCACTCTCAAAAAAACTGCACAAAGACTTTATTTCAAATTTCTTGAAGCATGTTCTATTCCAGAAACTAAATTAGATCATCCATAAGATATGATTAGGAAAATTTTGTATGGGAATTGCCAGGTTTTTTTGAGAAAAATAAACAGGTGATCATATAATTTGAAAGTAAACAGAGCAAAATGTTGATTAAAAATGATTACTCTTTAGGTTTATAATTTTGATGATAGCATATGTTTGAGGCTTATCATGTAAAATTAGATAGTTATGACTTCACATTTCTGTATGAAAAGCCTGGAAAAAAAGCTACTTTCAGTGTACTTGTAATGTAGTAATGTAACTTAAAATTCAACTGCAGTTGAAGATATTGAATTGCAAATTATCTAAATTATTAGTGACTAAAGCTTGGAAACATTTAATCAAGCAGAAACTGAGTCTCAAATCCCTATTTATGTTCTGCATTCCAACAAAACAAAAACCTTTTGGGGAAAAGAAATTATTACAAATCACAACGTATTTTTGGATTACATTTAAACTTTGGTGAAAGTAACTGATAACAGACCTTTTCCAACTTTGAACTGTTTCTAATTAAAAAAAAGAATCATTTATTGCCTGAAATATTGCCTGAAAAGTAGGAAGGTATTATCATTTCTGGAAAAATGGAATCATTCTTGATTTGGGTGGTTGTGGGGAATTGATTAGAAAATACAAGGCTTTGCAGACAATTACATTCAACTCAGTAAGATAGCAATAATCATATATTGGATGCTGGAGATCAGATTTCATGAGCGATACATGGTAGAATGAGCATTTTTAGGTCAGCATGTACTGTCATTTCCTTTTACAGAAGCCAAGTAGAATGCAAAATGTAAAATACTTGAAGGCAGAGAGATTTCAGACTGCCAGCCTTGGTGTCTGGCAGACATGGGCAGATAACAACCAAGTTCTTCAGGGTCTCAGCTCTGCTTAAGTCTCTGAAAGGACACAATGTATGTAAAAGTGGTTCACGCTGCATTTGAAACACGTAGAATATTTCCAAGTCATCATATATATAGTGTAGCTGATCCTGACTGGTTTTATGTGAAAATGTAATGGTTCAGTATCTGCCAAAGGAGCAAGAAACCTCAATTCTGGGCCTTTCCCAACACAGTTGATGTTGAATTACTGAGATACTTCTGCTTCTAAGGAGACCTGTGTCTGAAATGATGCTGCTTGCTATTGTATTTCATTAAAAATGGGCTGTTGGTACCATTTTATTTTTACTTGGATCTAGCTTTTTATTACATTAAAACAAGAGTTTTTAGTTAGAATTAGTCCCATTCTTATTTATGCCTAATTTTGCAACTGCTGCTGTGAGGCCAGATACCCAGAGCATGTACTGATCATTTCAACCTGAGACATAAAATTTCCATATCTAGACCCCCAGTTGTATGTTTTCCAGTAAAGGAATAGCCTCTTCAAATTAATTTTTGATGATGTGTGCACATGACCAGTTAAATGCCTCAAGAACACGGAATGGGAAAGAAGGATGAAATCTAGATCATTAAGTTACACTAGGGGTTTTAATGCACACTTCCAAATATTGCAATGAGTAGAATCCCATTCCAGTCTTAATAAAACACATATGTAATAAATAAGTAAAAGCAAATAATAATAATAGGAAGATGTTGAATTATTCTTCACTGACTGTCAGCTTGCTTTAAGCCACTATGTTGTGCTCCTGTGCGAAGGCTTTCTGTTGTATTCAGTGTTTCATGTGAGGGTACAGAAGAAAGTTCTGCAGGCAGGTCCTGGGGAAATACTATGAAAGACTTTAAAAAACGTTACATTTCAAAACCTTAGTGGAGATTTTAGCATTCACTATTGATTATTCATGACACAATGTTAGTTTCAACGCTATCTAACCATTTTTTACTACTTTTATTCATGTTACTTAACATGAAAGGATAGCTTGTGTGTTTGAAAGTCTAAAAGCTAACACAGTATTCATTAAAAGTATTGATCATACCAACAGATTCAGAAGCGTTCAAATATTGTTGTTAAGGACCAAATTCTTGCATATTTATTGGTATATCTGTGTTAAATTTCCTGCATTTTATTCCATTGCTTTCAGTTATCTTGATAAATAGTACAGGTACAATAAATTGTGCTGGGTAAAGACATGAGTACATTACATTCTCCTGTTCTTTCCAAGAGATCCTTACCTTCTCTTAATAAGCATCTCGCATTTTGAAGGAAAATCAGAAAAAAATATTGCCAGGTGACGTATCTTAAATGAATTATAGTTGATCTGATCTGTATTGCAATTTGTATTGCACTGCACAGTTGCGGGCTAAATCTAATAATTCACCTGAGACAGAATGCCACGTAATGTAGCAAATGCTTATGACTGAACAGGCAAACAAATACATTCAAATGGTCACTGGAAAGATAACCTAGATAAAACAGTGAGTGGGTTGTTATTTTCCATGCTGATTACAGCCATGGCTTTCTCAGTCACAGCATCCCTACATGATTTAGAGCTATAAAGAATGTTATAATGTCATTCCCAGTAAGTAGCAGGTAGTCCCCTGAATCTGATAGTGGCAAAAGTTTATACAGTGAAGTCTGGTTTCATGGTCCTCAATCGTAAACTTTCCTGGTTTTTTTGATTTTTTTTTTTGTTTTGTTTTTTTGTTTTTTTTCCTATGGATAATGATGAAGGGGTTTTTTTAAATATTCCTATACTTTTATTTTGGCTGCCATTAATTGCTCACTATTCTTTTTGTGCGTTATTAACATAACACATGGCAACACAAGGGATGTACCACAGATAGGGCACACACTAAATTTTCACAGTAAGAAGGTTTGGATGTCAGTGATGATAAAGTAAATAAAGAAAAATGGTCTGAAAACAATTCTTTGTGTGCTAGGGCATCTACAGAACTTATTCTGAGGGCTCTGTATAGGGTAATTAGGTAGAAGTGTATTATCTGTATATTTAAATTTGATATTGGGCAAATATTGAAAATATATTACCCTTCAATATATATTTACATTTTATAACAATGAGGGAATTTTCATTAAGACTTTCTGTGTGATGTACAATTGAATCAAGAGTTCTGATTTTGAAGCCTTTGCTCTTGGGCATACACTTATATTTAGTAATTTTCCTCTTCAAGATCTCAAGTCAATCCTCTTGACAAGTTCTTATGTGTTTTCTTAAGATGTATGTTGCAAAGTGCTAAGGAAAAGTTAGAGGTGCTGAGCAGTTTCTCCCCCAGCTGACATTAACAGGCATTGCAGAAGTTCAGCACAGTTACTTTTTCTTGATCTCATGTACATTTTTTCCTGGCAGTATTGCACATGTTCCTGTAATCACCCAAACCATCTAGTTATGAAACAGGAGCTTTCTTAAAAATTATTTCCAATGAAACTGCAAAATGCGCCAGTCATAGGACTGTGATGCTCATTCCAACTGAATTTGCTTTACATTTTGTGTATTACATTGACTTTAACAAAAGGGATTGTTCATGACTGTATTTCTACGTGACAAGCCTTTTCAAATCAGTAAGTACCTTATTCCTATATTTATAACATGTTAATCTTTCTTCTGTTTCGATGTGGGCACTGTCAGTCCAAAATAAAACTGCAGGGTGACTCTATACTTTCATTTAGATCTTAAATTGGATTTTAACCATTTGACTTATGAGATTTCACTGGATAAAGGTGTGAAAAAAGTGTCTGCCTTCTGGTAATATGGAAGTACAGAAAATCTAATTTTCACTTTTGGTGAAGTTTGCACAAAGATAAAGAGTGATAAGTCTACACCTTTATGCCCACTTCTGAATACCAAGAAGAATTCCACTGAAGATCCACCTATCTATGTAATACTATGAATACACCTATAAATTTTGACTGTAAGGGACCTTTCCCTGGGAAGTCATTGCTGCAAAACCAAAAGGGCATGCTAATAACTAAGAAGTATTAAATCTTAAAAAGTCCACAAGGCTTTAAAGATGATACAGGTAATTTGATGAGAAAGAGCAATCATCCAAGAGTAGTGCTTATACTATAGTAGTTCCCTTAGTCTTTGGAAGACTAAAGGATTTTCTGTTTGCACTGTGTTTTTTTTCCTTTTCATAAATTTATTCCCAAGAGACCAGTAAGGACAGAGTAGAGAGCCAGAGATCTACAGAAAGAAACTGCCAATTAAAGACACAGGGAAGAGATATGGAATCTTGCTCATGTGCTACCTTTCTGCTCCCTTCCCATTCCAAAAGAGCACAGGTCAGGAAGAAGCCTGTCTGGAATAGCCTTCAAAGATACCCAGTCCAGCAGGGTTAGTTTTGGTACTGACCACAAGCTCCATTCTATGAGGCTTCAACTTTTGGAGGTGATTCCTCTTTCTGAGCTCTTCTTATCAGAGCCAGGAGAAGACTTCTAACAACTGCTGTATTGTACAGCAGCACTGAGGTTGCCTTAGCCCAGGCCTGTGAGCTTGTGCACTGTTCATGTGCAGTCAGACTGGATTACAGATGCATGATAAATATGGGACAGCCCTATGTTGGAGGGTTAGGCTGCACGTTATGGCAGGCACAAGGTAAAAAAAGGGCAAGCAGGAGGCAAAAAGGACTTTGGGATGATCTACCTACTACTAGAACGAAGGAAAGCAGTGTGGTGAAAATCTCCCATCATTCATATTTATCATACATGTTCAATATTAGAATCTATTTTCATGGGGAAGACGAGTGCTATTTACCTTTCCAAATGCAATGACAGGGCCATTTAGAGGTGCTGACCAGTCACCTCAATGAATAGGAGGTTTCATTATTTCTTATTTACTAGATAATGTGCTGAAGAAAACCCCATGAAATTAACCTTTAAGATGACACCATAAAAGGAAATGAGTCATTCCAGGCAATGTTCATCATTGTGTGAGCACTAAGCTTGCTAAGTGAGTTCTGTCATAGTGTGGGTGAAGTGGAATCAATCCATATAATTCATACATTTGCTCCTCCAACAGACAGTTTTGGAACTGCTAAGTAGAAATAAGCATCGACTTATGTCTAACTAAAGCAAAGTTATGTATTACATTAACTGATTATACTTTTCAGATGGGTCTGAAGTAACTGAATAGAAAGAACTAAGAGTTCCTGAGAAGTGTGTGAAAGAGAGGATAAAAGGAAGAAAAATTCTAGGAAAGGACTCTCATGAGGACTTGTGCTAATGGGGAAATAAAAACAGTTTTAGTCTTAGATAGTACTAAAGAAAAAAAGATAAATCTTTCATCTTATTCACAGGCTATTTTTAGAAGTACTAGCCTATCTCAGTGATAGTAATATCTCTGAAAGTCACACAGTAGAAGCTGACTGATTAGTTGAAAAGTAGGGGCTTTCTTCTGATAAAGTAGCTGTAGAGGACCTAAGACAAGAAAAACACTTCCCACTGTTTTGGAAAGAGTGAAGATCCAGACAAAGAACTGGAAATATCTTCAAGCATGGCAGTGAGCCTTGTTGGGTATGATGCAGACAGACTGGTAGATATGATAAAACCAGCTTTACCCCAGACGAGCACACACACTTCTCTGTTTGGATGAATACCCATCAGTGATGCAGATGGATGGGCTGCAATGCTGTCTCAGAGGTTCTGTCTCTGAATGGAGACTATCCAGGAGAGCACCTGACGGCAACTAGCAGATAAATGTTTCTCTGTTGTCTACAGTTTCCATAGATATGGAAAAATTTGGTGCCACCTAATGGACAAACCCCACCTCCCAAATCCCGAATGTGTTAAACTCTATACAGGAATACTTTTGCAAGGCATCTATAAAGGGATCTACCTATACCTGTTAATGCTTCACACTAACAATTTCTCACTAGGTATCCTTAATCACATATCTTGGGTTTTAGTATGGATTGTTTAAAGGTGAAGACTTAATAAGCCCCATGGGTAATACAAAGATTTCTGTCTTTGCTGGCTTTAAATTTGTGAAGTGGGGTCTTCACACAGCTTCCTTAATTGCAACAAGATAACATGTGAAACTGGGTTACTGCAGCTTAGTGTTCTGATCTGTTTACAGGTGAAATTCAACTAGCTGTGTTGTCAAAGTCACATGAATTATTCTAGACCATCTTTAAACAAGCTTGCTGCATGGACATAGCTATTTCTTTCAGTAGAAATCATGACTATGTTTAGCCCAAGGGGTTTATATCAACATATGTACGCACACAAAGTATATAAGCAAAAAGGAGTTGCACTACACCACCACCAATACAATGACTGTCATAAAGAACAATAATGCTAGCAATTGTTATTTCTTCAAAAGCTGTTAGTGTTGACCTGACTGCATGTCATGTACTTCAGAAAGCAAAACAGTTAAGAAAACATATGAGTATCTCTATTTGATCAGATGAAACACCTACTCAGTGCCAGAAACTATAAATTACACATTTCTATCTGTGATAGCTGTGTAGATGTATGTGTGTTATGTGCCTGTATGTTTATATATGTTTCTACACACACAAACATACACATATATGGTCATGTATATGATTATGACATAGACCTTATGACTCAGGAACTCCCAAGGCGAGTGTCCAGCATGGTGTCTTCTGCTTAGTAATTCACAGGGAATTTGTCCTGCCTGCTCTTGTTTATTCTACCCTTAGGCTTCAAGAGCTTTCTGAAAACTGCATGTTGCAAGATGCAATATCTCCTTTTGCTTGTTTGTGCCTGTTCTCCCCGTAGCATCATCCATAACTGGAATGTGAGCATTAATATTAGAATTGCAATTTGGACATCATGCTCAGTTCTCAACTGTCACTGAATTCAGTGGTACAAGTACAAGTAAAATCATGCTCAGTTTGATGAATTTTGATTTGTAAAAGCTCGTGCTTTAAAGAGGTGCATATGTAAGTGAAAACAAGTTTCCGTCTGCAGTTTACATGTACAGATTGTCAGGTTGCATAACGGGTTTGGTTGCCTTTGAAGAGAGATGCAGTAGAATTAGGAGTGGTCTTGCAGGGCTCCAAGCAATTGGCAAAGAAGGAAAACAATTGGAAGCTGTATTTCTATTGCCTCCATTCACTGGAATGACTGGGGAAAAGTGATTGGGTTTTTTATTATTTTCTTTAAAATATGTTGTATACATTTCAAGGCCAGGTTGAATGGGACTTTGAGAAACGTGGTCTAGTGGATGGTATCCCTGCTCACAGCACAGGGGTTGAAGCTAGGTGATATTCAGAGTCCTTTCCAACCCAAACCATTCTATGATACTATGATTCAGTGACTCAGTGCAGTATTTATTATCATCTATTAAAAAAAATCAAATTACATTAATTCGGTTTGTTACTTTTAGAGAAAATAATTATTATTTTTGGGGAAGATAAAGAAATGCCTTTGAAACTGTGATGAGTTGATAGGCAATTTAGCAATTCCTTGGATGCTTTTCACCAAAGGAGAATTGCTCAAAGACTTTCATCTCTAAAGAATATGATATCATTTGTGCTTTACTCTTTTATTGTATTCAGTATGTTTTGGAGATTTGCAGTTTCAGTTGGCATTTTTACTGCTCGCATATATTTTTACCTCATTTACACCTGTTTTTACATAAGTGATTCACAGTATTTCACATATGTAATTGCTCAGTTTTGAGGGGAAGATGCTTTTACTTAAATTTTCTCTAGAAGAAAGAAAATATGTAATTTTTATTCTCTTAAATACAGCACCTATTTTTCCTCCTTTTGTCTGGGAAAGAATATTTTGTGGTTTGATGTAAAAAAAACAGACATGATTGTTTTACTCTCTTATGTTTTTTGACACTAATAATTTTATTATTTGAGTCCTGGGAAGAAGATTCAGACCTGTTCAATATCTTTGATGAAATGAAAGAAGTCTTGAAAGATTAAATAATGAGTGATCAAAATCCTTTGTCCTTCTTGACCCATAATACATATTAAAGCTTAAGTCTACGGATGAAATGTCCGTTTAACACTTACATTTGGCAGTTTAAAAATGAATGTTTGATATCTCACTTGGCCATATTTTGGAGGAGAATAGGCCATTGCAATACTCAGTGGAGGTACTGTGAGGATGCAGTGCTGAGAATTGAGTAACAGTTCAGTGTTTAGATGTGGTTTTGATGTGGAATTAAAACATGCAGGTTTTTAGAACTAAGTGCAGAGTTTTTCTTAGGGCTAGTGTGTAGTTGCTAAGGTGAGCCTATGAAAGCATCAAAGTAGACAGGCTCATTGCTGTTGTTACAGGGCAAGAGATTGCCTGTTTAGGCTGCAGTTTCTGGTTGCTGTGCAGCATCAGGAACAGCAGGACAGGTGCCTGCACCACCCCACTGTCATGCAGCACTCAGGCTAGGGACACATCCTTCCGGCACCTTCCCTACCCCCACATAGCCACAGTTTTATCAACCCCAGCTCCTCATCTTTTGACCCAAGAAGTCCTAAACTGTATCTCATAGGCTGTTTTGATGTACTCCATTACTTCAGCAGGAAAGCTCCTCCGTTCCTTCAAGTGGCTTGAAAATGAGCCCTGGACTACCAGCCCTGTCCTCCTTTTTCTAGTCATCAGCTGCAAGCAGAGCATTCTTTTGCATGTTGTCATCCTTAGGGTAACAGTTACTTCTCCCATGGAGAAACTGCTTTGCCTGGAAAGACATGAATTATATTTGTATAACTATAGCTATCAGTAAAGGAATGTGGTATCACAGCTTGTTTTGCTTGTCTTCCTGATGCTTACACGGTGAATCCAGTACATTAATTGTGATCATGAGAAACACATAAATACACAGGGACTGGCTGATAAGAGATCATTTGTTTTAGTGTAGCTAATGAGAAGAAATAGAAGCTGCTGCTAATCAGTATGCATGTGAGTATTCATGGGAGTTGATTAGGTATTTAGCTGCCAGATAATCACCATCAGATCTTGCATGTAAAGAATGGCTTCAGTAATTGTGCATTCAAATTTCTTTCAGATAACTCTACAAAGAATGAAAAAAAGCATAGGCCTAACCCTGCATCGTTTATTTGCAAGGGTATTTGTTCATGCACGAATTCTTCATTTATTAAAATGAACCTATTTGTGAGAATAATTCTACTTATTTGACTAAGTACTGCAGATCAAATTTGTATACAGAGATGTTAATGAAAAAAATTCAAGTGACAATTACAAGTATGTTGATGTGTAAACATCAGAAGAATTACATTCTAAGGTAGTGAGAAGAGTATTCATTATTTTATAATATTTAAAATTAAATTTAACTTTTTTAATTGTTTTAAAGACAATTTTAGTTGCTTATAATAGATTGTTCTCACTGAGCTGTATCACAGGCATTACAGGGTTTTGCTTCCCTTACTCTGATTCGTGTTGCAGATCTACAAGTGTGGTTTTACCCTGGTAGGCAGCTAAGCCCCACACAGCTGCTCGTCCACTCCCCTGCAGTGAGGTGGGAAGAGATCACTATAACACCCAAAACCAGCACAAGCAAGTTGAACTCTCCTCTTGAATATGACCATGCACAAGTTTTTCTTCCAATTTGACTATGTCTCCCTGATTTGACTCATAAAACCTACTCACAAATCACATTTAATCACATCAGATTTTTTTGATTCTTAATTCCCAGCTCAGATTGTGTCAAGACAGTGGGTAGTGCTTGAGCTCCCAGGAAAGGCTGTTTCGAGATCTCTAATCTTGGCATCCTATGAAGGAACCTTGTTGCTCTTAACCCAGCAGTGCAATTGGACTACCATTAATGTCACTCAGCAGATGTTCCTAAAAATGGTGGTTTTGCCTACTTTTATCACTGCACTTGGAAGAACAAGTAATTATTGAAAATGTAAATCCTGGCATTTTTCAGCTTTCTATTAAAATGCCAGTCAGTTCTAGCAGGTAGCCATTAGAGTCTGTCATTTGTCTAGCACATGTGGAACTTCTACTTCTTAAGGTTGAATAATCCTATAATTATTCACTAAATTCCTTTATGAATGAGTTATAGGGATACAAAAGTTGGACAGTTAATACTCAGCCTTTAATACTTCTCAGGTACTATCTCCTACAGCTCAATTGTTAGCAAGATTTCTGATGCACAAACACACTTAGCTTTACTAACAGCAATTGTCACTTGTGCATCTCAAAGTTAATGTACAATAACATGATCTTTCCACTGTGCCTTTTTAACACGTGAGGAAATCGAGGCACAAAGAGGCTCATTGATCTACTTGTGCTGCTCACCTGGCTGGTTGTAGCAGAAGCAGAACTCAGTCTCTGATGGTGCTCCATTAATCCCCTTCACTTGAAGTACCACTGTCTTTCAGTTTGTTCTTCTTGTTGATAAGGTACAGCTACCAGTTTGCTAAATTGAGGGGAGAAAAAAGTCTATTTCTGTTTCTGCGACAGATTTATCACTTTAGATGACAAAGGAGGGAATCAATACACATATTTTTAAGGTGTCTGAAAAGTAAATATCTAACCTCAGCTCGTATTATAGGCTCTTTTACTAACCACAAGTGAAAGAAGGATATCCTGAGGGATGTGATTCATCTCGTTCCAAAAAGGTGTCAGCTGAGATGAGCCATCTGAAGAGGAACCTGCCTCTCTTCATTCATTAACTACTTGAAATTTCCAGACAACTACTGGGGCAAGACACTTACCTTTTAACAGCCAAAAACTGGTACCTTGACTCTAAGGCCAAACCAAGGTAAAACCAAAACACCAGGATGCTTGTGTGCACAGATTCTTCCCTGCAGACATGCATACTGCTATCCATGCTTTTTACTGTACTGTTCTAAATCTGTTCAAAATTGATGAAAAGATACAGTGATTTTATGTGTTTTCCCCTGTGGTTCAGATGAAGTCATTCCAATAGTAAAAATTCTATTCTGACAACTCTATTAAGGGAAAATATTTTGACATCTTGTAACATAACATGAGTTTCTCTTTGAATAGGTCACTATTCCCCGTAGGAAAATCAATGCATTTTGCTTAGAAGCTGTTGTATAATATGTTTTTTTCCCAAATTAGTTAACTCGCACATCTAGTCAAATTTCTCAAACAGTATTTATTTTTTCTATTTTATTAAATATTAGAGCATGTCTTTCCATCTCTGGAGATACCCTTAAGAACTTACAAACATATCTATTTATACTGTAATTTTAAATCTGTGTTCTACCCTTGTACTTCTTAGTGATACCAAATTACTGCTGTTGGTGATAAAAATGTCCCTGAAACATTAAAAAATGTGAGAAACAAAACAGAAAACAAACAAGCAAACAAACAAAAAACAACCAACCAACCCAAAAAAACCCAAACCCAACCTTCTTTTTTCTGAAACAAACAAACAAACAAACAAACAAATAGCAAACTCTGCATCACTAACATATTTTAGCATGGCTATGACCTTCCACCTGTCCATATATCTATGTTAGCATAAAAATAGAAGTTGGATTTCTTATAAACTAAACTTTTCTTCCTGAGAAAATGGGAGATTAAATTGCTTCACTTTCAAATTAAATATAACCTAAAATTAAGCATTTTGGACAGAAAAGTCCTTTTTGAAATTAAAAGAAACTATGTATTTTTGAACACGGATAATGAAATGCTTCAATTTTTCCAGCTAAAAAAAGGCCAACTTTTTTTTTTATATTTTTTTAAATAACTTAAATGATAATGACCCTGCCTATCTGGAAACTCAATATGTGACTGAAATATTTAGCTCGACTTGAATTAGAATGTGAACATGTTAGTTCTGAGATAATATAAATAATTTACCTTACCTTACATTATGAAGAGCATAATTTGCCAAAAGTTTTCTTAAGAAGGGGAATTATAGGTATACAATTGAAAAATAGATACATATAGGAGATGAGAACCACATGGCACCAACCAGCAGTTTTTTAGTTTTCAGATTACATGACTCTGAAAAATGAGATAATAGTGAGTAAATCCTACTTTATATTTGAATAATCACATAGTGTCAGAACAGTAAAATTGCTCCCAGGGTATGGAGGATGATTATTGACAGAGTGACTCCTATTAGAATACATCAAGTGAAGATCTCACTCTAGCCTAGTGGCACAGTGGTATTTTAAGGTCTTCAGCTATTCTCATTAAGACTTGACTTTTCACTTAAGCAGTTGTGTTTGCTTACTGTGAGTCACAAAAGCTTTCTGTTCTTGTTTGTAAATGACCTTAAGTAGCATTGCCATCCAATGCATAACCATGGCCTTTGCTCACTCCTAGCATGCTTTCAGTATTTAAATTATCCTGATATTGCCATTATTTTCTGAATTGGCCTTTATAGTCCCTTAGTGGTGATATTGCTGGAAAGCAGCCAGGACTTCATCAAGCAAGGGTTGGACTCCCAGATCTGTGTGAGAAGAGCCTGTTCAGGAAGCCCCAAGAGATGCAGCATGTTGGGGATCTTCAGTTAAGAGCAACTTTTCTTTGGGATTAGTTGTTTCTCTGTTGTACCTTTTAAATAAACCAATACTCTTTAACCTACACTCTCCGAAGCACCAATGTGTATATGCAAGTGACTTGTCCAGAGACCAAGGGATGCCAACTGGTGAGTCTTCTTCTCATCCTCTGGGTTCTTAAGTTGGCAACTAACTATGTGATGGTCTTAGAGGTGCCTTTTGCACACTTTCAGAAGCTGATAGTGATTGTGATCTTTTGTTTCTCTACCCCATACCCCTGTGAGTCACTGGAAAATGTTGCTGGGTTTCTCTCTGTCCTTTTTCTGTTATCTCAGAGTCTTATGGCCTTAGTCTTTTCTTTATCTCCCTGCCATTGTCTTTTTGTAGTTTCAGGCTACACTTTGGATAGTCCTTTTCTTTGCTAAAGTATGGTTCTGCCCTGTCTTTTTTAGGCTGCTTTTCCTTACCTGAGCTAAGTGTCCTGAGAAGCCACATGTTAATGTGTTGGGATCTTGATGACATTCATTCTGTGTGCCATGAATCTCCTTTTTCTTCTTGCATGATTCTTCTGGTAGTCCTACATACATAAATTGCCACTCATATTTCATTCATAGAATATAATCATAGAATATCCTAAGCTGGAAGGCACCCACAAGGATCATCAAGTCCAACTCCTTGCCCTGCACAGAACAGTCACAAGAATCACACTATGTGCCTGAGAGCATTGTCCTGCTCCTGACAGGCTTGGTGCTGTGACCACTTCCCTGGGGAGCCTGTTCCAATGCCCAACCACCCTCGAAAGTGAAGAATCTCTTCCTAATATCAAGCCTAAACCCCCTCGCACAGTTTCCTTGGGTCCTATCAGTGGCCACCAGAGAGAAGAGATTAGTTCCTGCACCTCTGCTTCCCCTCATGAGGAAACTGCAGAACACGAGGTCTCCCCTCCGTCTCCTCATCTGTAGGCAGAACAAACCAAGTGATCCCAGATTCCCAGGACCCTTAAAAAATCTTTGAGAGAGGTCTCGCAGTGACATCAGCCAAGTCTTTGAGTACCCTGGGATGAATCCCATCAGGCCCCTTAGACTATTATTATCCCGTCAGGCCTCATTCATACTGTTTATTCTTAAGGTTTCTGTGATGTAGCTCCACTTGATGACTTTCTCTCTCTTGACTCATTTTTTCTTGTCACTTCAGTGCCAGCTAGGATACCACAGACTATTATGTATTTGCTCTTTCTTGGATGTAGAAATGATTACTGGTCTGAACCCAATTTATTCTGTGTTGTTGCATTAATGGAGGATATTTTAATTGAAGAAAGAGAAGTGATTAACAAGAGAGAGCAAGCACAGCAGAAAGACTAAATCCTCCATCAACACATTGACACCAGAGCTGCTGGGGTTGGAGAGTCTGGATTTGTCTGGGATCCACTCTGTTGAGCTTGATCTTAAACTTGCTAAAGAGAAGATCAGGCATTGGGTATCTTAGCAGCAGCCTATCAGCCTCCTCCTGGGTGAGGTATGCGTAATTTCAGTCCTCCTCTTTAGAAGACAGAGCATTAAAGCTTTCCTCTTATTTGGATCTACACGAGAGATTTTAACATTGCTAAGTTATGTCACTTTTAATCTAAATTAAGTTGTGCTTAGAGTCTAATTGTTTTGACAATAGAGCAGTGTTTTATATAGACTTTGTTTGACATGTTTGCTGTTGCAATTTATATTCTTAAGGAGACTGGAAATTAAGTAATGCAGAGAGAGTGATTTTTCAGGCATACACTGTAACTTCCAAAAGAACTGTTTGTTTGCATCTCATGACATGTCCCTCTTGCCCCTCTAAAAGGGAACTTCAAACCCAAATATCACTCCATTCTCAGCTGTAACTGATAGAAGCTGGACTAACAGAACTGCATTTGTGTAAAGGAGAATAATTTATTCCTCAAAAATGAAAATTGAAAAACCTTACTGAATTCTGAATACACAAATGTAAATATAGAATGCAGATAGGGATATAGTAGTCTAAATTCATACCTGATATTAAACTCCCATGAAAATAATGTTTTTTAGCTACTTACCATTCATGAGGGAGACAGCAAAGAGAAATTCCTGCAGCCTCTTTGTTTACTGATCTTTAGGTGAGATTGAATTAACAGGCTTTTTCATTCTACCATATATATTACTACGAGATTTTTTTTTAAAAAAATCTGAATTCATAGTAAACTGTTTAAAAAGTTAACTTTTTTTTTTTTTGTGGGCACAACCTGATAATGAAGAGTTTAAGACTTTCAGCTAAATTAGATCATTCTATAGGAAGCTCATTTATCTGGCAAATTCATTATAGTCTCTTATACAATGTTACTGAAAGCAAAGTAAATACACTATGCTCTATTCAGTGAATGCTATGCTACAAAAACTCACGTATTGTTCTAAAACACCGCATAATTACAATGCACCACAACATTTTGTTCAGCATGGTATAATTGATTACCTGTCTGTAAATCTATTGTAAACTAATCTTTGAAGGTATAGTAGTGGTCAAAGCACTATAAACTTACCATTTATATCATACTTGTTTTAATAAAAAGTAACTCTAATCTTCATTTAATTTGCCAAGAACTTCAATTAGGTCACACAAATACATCCTGACCATCATCACTTGTTTCTCTGGCATAGTTCAAACTGAAGGGTGACCTATGGAATCATGTCAATATCTATATAAATCTGAAGGCACACACAAGTAGAGAGGTGTTTAGTACTGCGTTGGTAGCTGCAGCTGTACCTATTAGTGGAGTGGGGTGTAGCTGCCAGTAAATGCCAAGTACACCTCAAATACGAGGTTGATTTGCTCTGGCTGTGCTTGTTTAAGTGCCATTTCATAGCAGCAGCATATCAGCCATGAGGCATAGGCAGGTCCATGATATCATTTCTATCTGATGAACAACATATTTTTAAGAATCGTGAGTCTTGTCTATATACTAATTATTGTAATAAATGGAAAATATTCAGCCTGAGTGTGAATGACAAATGGGAGAGTAAGTTAAAGTGTCTACAAGAAATAATGAGTCTTGGTGTGATTCATACCCAGCAGTACGGGGAAATACATTAACATATTGACTTTCATCAACCCATTTTTTGCCATCAAAAAGGTTTAGAAATAAAAGAAAAATAAGTGGAGAGCAAAGACCATAAAGTAATTTAGTGTTGAATGTCAGACTGCAAGTTTATATTGTTTCTCCTTGTTCTGAGTGCACATTTAACTTTTATAGCACTTTCTGGGATTTCAAAGTAATGTTTCTGAATTTTAAATCTCTTATAATATAGGAAGACACTAATATTCACATTTTACTGATTGAAGTTTCTAGTCTGTAGAGTCCAATTTCATTTTCCTTTACAATCATTGGACCAGTGAAAAATGCAATTCAAACGGACTTGTTTATTTTGCATAAGAACAATACAAACTGTGAAGAAGAAGAGAATAAACCCCAGCAATCTGTGGGTATAACTATGGTATAACCAAAGCCAGAGGCTCTATTCTAAGATTGCAATATTTAGATATTTTTAAATTCCAGTAGGAGAGCAGTTCTGAGACTGTAAAAAAATGGAAAAATAATAGGTTTTGTACACATGTATAGCCTTATTTTTTAGAAATAATTACAAACTCTTAGTGACACAGCAAACAACAATTTTTCCACTTCTTAAGTGCCTTGGGTATATTGAAGAGTCTATAGTAGAAGATTGTATTCAGAGTGACTGAGATTATAATAGTGCACATTATGTTACCAATGGGAATAAAACTCAGGAGATGTTCAGTGGTTCAGTTTAATATTTCTGTATTCGAATTAACTGTGTCAGGACTCATATTCAGAGAAATCAAATCCTTTGATTATTTCCAGATTCCTTTCAATTTCAACTTTAATCATGCAGCCAGCTTATGTCTGAAGGATGAGTCTGAAGAAGATTTGATCACTACTAAGGAAGCAGACATAAAGAAAAAGAAATTATACAAAAATGTCTGGGATAGATTAGGGAACAGCTGCTATAGCCTTTCCAAAGCCAGGTCATACCCTACCCCCAAGGAGAGCATTGACACTTCAGTTGTTTTGCTCTGTTTCCCCTTATTTCAGTTGCTTTTTCATACCACATAGAGTGGTCTCTTTCTCAAAGCTGCAGGGCAAGGGAACAAACCTCTCTCCAGACAGCAATGTATGCCTTAGAATCATAGTATCATTAAGGTTAGGAAAGACCTCTAAGATCATTAAGTCCAACCCTGTCCACCTGCAAGTCAGGAGTAAAGCTAATGGAAGTCCTAAAACTAGTGCAGGTAGAAAGAGAAGCAGTGTCTGGGTCCATTGCAGGGAGCTTTCACAGTCCTTGATCAATATCTCCTAAGAAACAGTCTTCAAACTACTGGCCATGAATATGGATTGTATTTGAAGAGATCTATTCCTGAAATACTTTTAGGTTAATACATTTGACATATCCATGATACCATCTAATCTGTCCTGTTAACCATTAAAAGATCATTATTAATTTCAAGGGTTCTGTATTACCGTAGCATAGCAAATTTAGTGGAAGGAAATAGGTTGAAAATTAAGGGTGTTTTGTTATTTGTTGGATCTAGACTGTGATTGGTAGTATTTTTTAATGACTCTCTCTGTCTTGGATAATTTTTTCTTCATCATAACTCCTAAAAGAGGCAATAATGCAATTACTCACTTTATCAGCTTTCAGATCTTTCTTACAATTTAGTTTTAAATAGACTGTCAGTTGATAAGTTTAATTAAGCATTACTTAATGAGGGCAGAGTCTACCCAAAGGAACTACATCAAAGTTCCTCTGCCAAAAAGTAGGATAGCAAAGCACAACTGTATTTGTATAAGTTTCTCTTAAATCCTATGTATCCAAATACAGGATGCAATTCTGTCTAAATTTTAAAATTTAATTCAAA
The DNA here is from genome assembly GCA_013396775.1 of Cephalopterus ornatus. Lineage (NCBI taxonomy): Eukaryota > Metazoa > Chordata > Aves > Passeriformes > Cotingidae > Cephalopterus > Cephalopterus ornatus. The sequence continues at coordinate 170,581 of VZRE01016354.1, read as the reverse complement.
CCAAGATTTTAAAAGAAGCTGCGAGATTTACATACACAGATTTAAATGATATCCATGGAACTAATTTCTGATCATTTCTTATTGCACATTTTCTCATTGTTGCTAAATATTTGTACTCTTCCTTAAAAAACAGATAAATAGTTTGTGTGCATACCAGCTCAAGTACAAGAGTTCAAAGATATTAAGGAAAAATTATTCATTATTCCTCACTTAGACCAAATCACTTAATTCTTGGAACTTCAAATTATTTATGGACATCATAGTGCAGATCTAATATCCCTAGAATCAGCTATGTCTGCTTTCTTTGATACATGGAGCTACAGCATATATGGTTTTAAAAATAGCATAGTCTATAAAACAAAATTTAACTATTTTACACAGAATCACAAAATAATTGAGGCTGGGAAGCACGTCTACAGATTCCCTAATTCAATCTCTCTGTTCAAAGCAGAGGCAGTAGTCCTGTTGGATTTTTAACACCTCCAGGTACAGGGATTCTTCAACCTCTCTTGACAATCTGTAGTATCTGCAACATTTCAATACTTTAAACACATGGCACTACTTGAGATTTAAAAGTTCCTCTTGTTATAGAAGCAGTTAAACATTAGGAGTGAGCTGCATTTTGCATTTCTTGACTGAGCAACCGTAAAACATACACAGGGACAGTGAGCAATGCCAGCACAGTCCTTGCTATTACATAAGCTTTTTTTTTTTTTCCTGGCAGTTGATCCACCTATGACTAAATAGTCAGCAATTAGAAGGCTTAGTTGTTTAGCATGAAACAATGAAAATTACCAACAGAAGATCTTCAGTCCAAATCATGTGGTAATTCCAAGCAAGGACCAGCTCCTCATGTTTGGATACAGGTTTACTCAGGATCCTGAGAAATTTCTTATAGTGTTGGAAATTCCAGTCTGGCCCTAGATTTGAATATGAACTCATCTTCTTTCCACATTATTCAAACTTTCTAGTCCGAAATTCTCTTACCCAAAATTTCACAGATCTTCCAAAGGATGCTGAATGCCCGCTGGGGACCACAGGGAATTATTTCAAGTTTCACCAGTGGTTGGCTTCCGTTTCACAAGCTGTCAAATGACTAGTCAAAATGTCAGACAAAGGAAATCAGTTCTGCAGAGTTTTCTGGTTTTATTGTTATCAGTTAACAGATAACCGGCATACTCATGCAAAAACAATAATAAATGCTAGCACTTCACTAGGTAAAGTGGTTTTTGGTAAGTGTTTTTTACCAAGTGTTTACTTGGTAAAAAGAGCCTGACAGTCTTGAACAGCATTAAGCTTCATGTGTTAAGTATGGCAACATCATGCAATACAACAAAATATCACCTTCTCCTTCCTGGGATGGTTTTGATGAAACCATCCTATGATGGCCAGTGGGCCCTTCCTCACTTCTGCAGAGTAAGCACTGACCCTGCCTCCAGGAGCAAGCTCTCAGTTTAAGCACTGAGGAAAACAATTATAACAAATACTGGAGACTTAGAGAGATTTATTTGGTCCTTATAAAAAAGAACACAATGGCTATACTGTGTCAGAGGAAAGGTACACTTCAATTTTGATAATATCTCCGGCTGTGGCCCTTAACAGATATATATGGAAGAATTGAGAACACAGCAGTCTTCTCTCTTTCTTTCAATGTGTTAGGACTGTAGCATGCTTTTTTAAGGGAAGGGATGATATTAAATGTAGATAAGTCCATTACATATTTATGAATTTATGAGGTTCCCTCTCTGTAATAATTATTTTGTGATCAGTGGAAAATTATAAACCTCTTCTGATTCCAGGGTCTAAATGTCACCACACAGCAGATAACAAAAAGGCTGAGCAAACCACGTCTGTCAGCACACTTGTGGAGCAGGGAGGAGGTCTCGATGTTTAAAGCTGGTCTGCTGACTCTGTGAGCTGTTATTGTTAAAAATAAGTAATTGATCACCATCAATGCAGGATATAGCCGTCCCAATAAGATAATTTAAAAAAAAATGCTTGAAGAAATTATACACAAATTGATTATCAGGGCAATTACTAGTTCTTCCTCAATCAGCAGAGCTGTCATAAAGTTTTCTCATCTTCCTGCTGTGTTTTTTTTTGTTTGTTTGTTTGTTTTGTGGTTGGGGGGTTTTGTTTGTTTGCTTTTGTTATTGGTGGTGGGTTTTGTTGTTGTTGGTTTTGTTTGGTTGGTTTTTTGGGTTTTGGGGGGGTTATTATTATTATTTTTATTTCTAAACTGGTGATTTGAAGCATACAAACTTTTGGAAATGTGAATATCATGTTCTGACTACCAAAGACCAGTGACAGAATGTGATTGGTTTTAAGCAAAGCAAAACTTTATCATCAGTCTCCTGTGACTTCTTGTTACTTTTTTCTCTTTTTGTTGATTAGACTTTCATTTATCCTGAAAAATTTTTTTTTTCTTTCAAGCAAAACGTGTATAGCAGTTACACCTTGAGAAAATAGGAATCAGCTTCTTGCCTAATTTTTTTTCCTTAGACCTCGGGGCTATCAGTCAAATCAGTTAAGTTGCATTTAAATTGCTTAGTTTTAAACATTCATGATCCACAAGGCCCAAAATGAGAAGAAAATACCCCCGTACTGACAGCTTAAATGGATCTCTGTGTGAGCCAAGGCTGCTGAGATTCCATTTCCTTTTGGTTTGCTGCTTTGCTCATGTGTGCGTGGCCTTACTGACCAAGTGAGTGAGTGCAGTGCCATTGCACACACCACTGAAACTCTCGCCAGTGGAAATTAGACTCCATTTCCAAATCCCAGCACTGCAGTGGTACTCAGCTAGGCTCTTCCTGCTGGTCTTTTAAATTAAAGTGAGTCACTGAAGGTAGTCTTACTGCTTCCCTGGTAAATTTTCTTCTGAAGCCAAGCAAGCAGGAGGTGATAAACCCAGGGACAGCAGCTGGTAGTATTTTGTCAACAAAGCACTTTTTCTTTTTTTTTTTTTACAAAAAGACATTAATCACTTTCTCACATATCTAAAACTTTCAGGTTTTGTTCTTATGCATTGCTAATACATGGAAAAGGTGGTTTTGCTTGTCTTACCCAGGAGGTTTATACTGTAGTGTATAACACCCTATGCCATAAAAGCCTTGTGAAGTCACACATCAACAAGAAAACAAAAATAACTTCAATTCCTTCCTTTCTAGAAACATTCTAAAGACAGAGCCCATTCTGTTATGCTTGTATGATTAAAAATCAGGGGCACGTGCACTTGCTCATAATTACTGTTGCTTTATTTCAGAGGAACTGAGCTTAAAATCAGATCTGCTTTAACAAGCAAAAGCAACATCATGTTTTTGAATCATGGCTGGTAAATGAAAGGGGCTAAATTTTAGGAAAAGTCAGATCTATTTTAGCATGAAGCAGCTGTCTTACTGCCTTCTGAGCATCACTTTTTAGTCGTTTTGCACAGTTTGTATTTCTGCAAACTGCTACAAACAAAATGATAATTCTTGATTACAACAGTTACGATCAATTCTGATATTTGAACTCCTAACTCATGGAATCCAATGGAAAATTTTTGAATATAAAGTTGTAGTCTTTATTTCTCATATTCTTTCATTGTCAAATAATTTAATCTGCTTTGTTCCATAAACAGTTTTCATTATATTTTATTTAGCGGCATGTTTTTCTATGAGTTTATCTCCACATTTCACTTCACTATTTTTCCCATTTATTGTATGCAACTGCGCAGGATTTTGAAATTAAAATATGATCCAGGTGAAGACTTGGTTTTATCTGTGTAAGTGGTAGCAAGCTAAGTGTTTGTGGTTTTCCTTGCTGTGTGGGTGGTGTGTTTTTCAGATGTTTTGTAATATATTGCTTCTAGTGGACTATTAAGAATTCAGTATCTTGTCCCATTAAGCAATTTTTTCCCACGAGAGCCAGAGGCTTGGATTTTGGCATTTGTACATAGGTGAAAAGTTAATTTTTTTGGAGTCAACCTTATGACTAATTATTACAAAATATGAACACCATTCTCAGAGCCTATAAGTCCCAGATATGAATCTACAGCTTACTTTTTGTAAGCACTTCGCTCTAATCAAAAGATTTCTCAGCTTATCAGAATACATCTCACTTGATTTATAGAGGTATTGACTCTGGAAATACTGAACATAAAACTTCCTTTGATCCATACCAAGTTTCCTAACTCAGTCCTGAGACACTTGGAAGACACAGCAGCTTAGATCAGTATTCAGTATTTTCCAGCCCGATTATCATAGCTCAGTTCCTACCTTCCACAGTGAAGTATGTTCAGCTGTTTTGTCAATTTTTCCTGAGAAAAGATATGGAAGAAAAATTTAAACCTGATTATTATCCGGCTGATATTTGAAATATGGAGGCACATCTTTTCGTTAAAATCAGTTAGACCAACTGCCTTCACTTTCTTGTATTTTCGTGACAAAGTAGAGAAAATGTATTTGAATTATCAAAACACATTCACAAATTAATTCCATTTTGAGGCTCTGTTTCTCAACAGTCATTTGTCACTGTAGGAAAGAGTTATCTTCCAAGACCATGGCTGGGCAGGAAATGTCTGATATATAAAATGTTTTGGTTTCTTGCCATGTTGGTAGGTGTGCATGCTCTTGATATTAAAGAATTTTTCAGTATCATGCAACCCAGACTGTGGAGAGTGCATGTATACCTTGAATCACAGAGAATTGTTTTGTTTCAGCAGGTAAGTTATAGCTGAAGGGACAATAACATTCAACAGTCAAATCTGTGTGAAGTGAAAGGGCTTTGCTAATGTGCTGTGCCATTTAAACAACATTCAGTGAATGTCACATCAAATCTCGTTGTCCAAGCAAGACAAGAAGAATCTATCTGATGCCTTTGTCAAAATCTGAGCCCTTGACCTCATGCTCTTTTGCCTTCGTAGGAATGCAGGTGCTGGAATGGAATGGCATCCCCTTGACTGGGAAGACTTATGAAGAAGTCCAGAGCATTATTATTCAACAGAGTGGGGAAGCAGAAATATGTGTAAGACTGTGAGTTTTTCCCCATCTTTCTGTTTCCATTTTTTTTTTGGCTTTTCATGGCTTTTTTTTTTTTTAATTTACAGTTGTTAAGGTGGAACCTTTGTTAGCTTAAAACATCAGTGTAATAATAAGCAAGAGTTCACTGTGAGTGTGGGAGGTCTGTTTGTTCTGTTTTTCTTTTAAAGTCATAAGGAAAAATAAACTGAATGAGATGCTAATAATTATACTTTTATAAATAATGATATCTCCATTTTCAGGCCACAATCTCCTCTCATTGACGAACATACAATTCACTGAATTTACTGGTGTTAGAAAAAGATGATGATTTGGTAGTAACTTGAATTTAAGTGAAATCTGTATCCTTTAGATGAAAATCATTTAAGCATCATGAGAAATGCATAAACTTGCATTAAATTCATTAAAGATTTCACCTTAAAAGAAGCTTTTCTTCTCAGCTCTTTAACAGCAATGCCAATATGTATCAGCTAAGAAGGGACCATGCTTGGGAGCTGCTTTCTGTCATGAACCACTATTCATTTACCTACTTAATACAATAATGAGGGTATGAGGAAAGAGTTTCTTTTGTCTCAGGCTTCTCATTTCTTTCTTTAGGGACCTGAACATGCTCTCAGATTCTGAGAACCCCCAGCACCTGGAGCTGCAAGAGCCAGTAAGGGCAGGTGAGCTTCAAGATGTTACTTTGATATTGTAGGTCTGGATAGCAGCTGAAAACTTGATGTGATATAAACTGAAATGTTAGCATTGTAAGCTCAGGTGTTACTCCCCAAATATTTCCATGGGTAAAAAGGGGACCACAGCTTACATACAAAGGTAAAATGAGGGAATCAAGTGCAGCCTCAGTGTGTTTGCAGACAACACCAAGCTGGGCAGTAGTGCTGGTCTGCTGGAGGGTAGGAAGGGGTCTTGAGAGTCTGGATCAATGGACCAAGGCCAATTGCCTGTCATTCGACCAGGTCAAGTTCCAGGTCCTGCACTTGGGTCACAGCAACCCCATGGAGAGCTACAGGCTGGGGAAGAGTGGCAGGGAAAAGACCTGGAGGTGCTGATCGACAGTGGCTGAACATGAGCCAACATGTGCCCAGGTGGCCAAGAAGGCCAATGGCATCCTGGCTTGTATCAGCAATAATGTGGCCAGCAGGACCAGGGCAGTGATAGTCCCCATGTACTCAGCACTGGTGAGGCCATACCAAATTCTGTGTTCAGTTTTGGGCCCCTCCCAAGAAGGACATTGAGGTGCTGGAGCATGTCCAGAGAAGGGCAACAGAGCTGAGGAAGAGTCTGAATCACAAGTCAGCTAAGGGAGCTGGGCATGTTTAGCCTGGAGGCTCAGGGGGAATTTTTTTTTACAACTTTACAACTACCTGAAAGGAGGCTGTAATCAGGTTGGGATCAGTCTCATCTCCCAGGTAACAAATGTTAGGACAAGAGGAAATGGCCTCAAGTTACAGCAGGGGAGGTTCAGGTGTCCTGAGGATCATGCTGGGAGGAGCGTGATGTTTGTGGTGGGAGTTTTTGACTCCTCCTTGCTGATAATTCCTTCCTATTCACATCAGGATCCACTTGGGCACCTTTTAAGTTTTCTGCCATACCTTGCTCTTTCCCCACTGTTCAACAGCTCTGCATTGCATAGGACTTCACTGGATAGTGTAAACTTTACATGTGATATACTCTTGTTCTTTTTCCTTCTGTCGCCCTTAAGGCTTACTTTGCCCAGCCCCTGAGTTTGCATCTCTGCTGGTATCTGCCCAGTGAGTTGTTGGTGTCTGCAGGGCCTCCACTTTCATCCTGTTTCCAAACCCTGCAGCACTGCTGTCACCCCAGGCCTCAGAGGCTCTTATAAACTTCATTATTAATCTGAAGTCACAAATGCTTCAATCTGCACAGTGCAATTACTGTCGTGCCTTTCTATATCAAAATTATTAAGAATGGGCACTATACCATACAACTATAAAGTATAACTCAGGCAAATTAAGATTGCAGCCATCTGGTCATTTGACAATTGCTGTTGCAGCCAGACAAGCTAAAACAAAGCTCCCAGCAAACTGCAGCAAGTTCAAATAACACACAAGTCCTAAGGCCTATGTTCATAGAATCATAGAATTGTCAGTGTTGGAAAAGACCTTGATGAAAATACCTGTTAGCTTAATACAAGGTTTGTGGTCTGTTATAAGTGATGAAAATACAGTATTTACTAAGATACGGGGTTGCAACAGCAGTAGCCAGTGTGAAGTTTTATGTGAGTTCTAAGATGGCAATGCTTTCGGGGGGATTCCCTTCTATTCAATCAATACCATGACTGCAGGCTCCAGTCATTTTCTCAGTCATATCTAATCTAACTTTGAATCAATATGGACAATGCAGCCCCTCAGCAAGCTCAGTGCAGATTAAAAGATTGTTTCACTCAGAATTTCATGAGTCCATTCTGAGTTTTGTGGTTTTGTGGCTTCTCTTTTATCAATCAGTACATAAATTGTCTGAATTAAATCCTCTATTTTCTGATCATGTAACATTTCCCAGATATTAATATACTTACCATAAAGCTACTTTTTGTTGAAAATGGATGTTATTGATAATAACTGGAAGAAAAGACTAACTCTGAAAGAGCTTTGAGGCAGAGCTGCCCATAATTATTTTCTTTGTGAGCAGATCAAGAGCACCAAAGACATTCATAGACACTGAAATTGGGTTTTGAAAGAAGATAGAATAAACAACTTTTTATTAATAAAGAAAACTCAAAATGAGAAAGAACAGAAATAAAATTAATTTATTTTTCACTCTTGCAGGCATGGTTCCTCCTAGTCTGGTAATTTTCTAGTGATTTCTGAGTTGGAACAACTCCGTAGAGTGCCTTCTGGCTGCCAAGTCAAGTCTTGCCATTACCTTTGAGGTTTGGCAGACTGGGCTTTGGAAAGGAACAATCTCCATTCTCTCTGAAAGAAAATGAATTAGAGCCAAGCAGGCAGGATAAGACTAATGTCTTGCTTTAAACCTCTTATGTTTCTGAGAACCTGGAAAGCAAGCTGTACCAAGTATCCTTTTAACTCTATGCAGTTTAAGGCATATATGGAACTTGACTTCATTTCTATGTTAAATAGAAATTGCTGTCTCCAAAGGGTGAATTCCTCCCACTCATTCCCGGGCAGCAGGGAGGGCAATCAGACTCAGGTGTCTTACATAGGTGTGAGTAATAAGGAAAGATGAATCAGGGCTTTTATTCTTCATTTGTTTTCACTTTATTATGCTTTGATTAATTTGTGGTGCTAAAGTTTTGAGCTTTTTCTCTCTATTCTTGTATAAATTATCTCAGAAGCAGAATTCAGTTCTATTGAATGTCCAGTTTTAAGCTTTTTACAAGAAAGTTCAGATACTTGGTGAACCTGGACCAGTTCCAAATATTGAAAGACAGTACATTCCAGTCTTTAAATCTATAATTTGCTCCAGTATGATTCAGCATGATCAGCAAGGCCTGTGTTTCTTCAGTTAGAAGTACTTTCTCAGAAAGCCTTCAAAGTAAGTAGCACTAGTTGACAGAAAGATTGGAATTAGAATGTCAGTGTTGTGTGAGAGATGTCTATTTTTTATAGGTTGCCTTTTGCATCTTCAAAGTGTACAAGCAGATGACATAAAAAATTGTAAAGATCATTATGCTGTCCCTGTACCATGGCAAGAGGGATTTGGATGTGCTGACAATTATCGATACAAAGCTCTCTTACTTTAATCCAGTAGATAAAGCGAAGTCCCCGGGGGTTGATCCCAAGCAGCTGGCTGCAGAGCTCCAAAAGGTTTCTCTTCAGCAGTCACCCCTGGTTGCTTCCTCAGGAGTGGAAAAGGGATCTCATGTCCACTCTGGAACCACTTCTGCCACCTCCAGTGCTGTTCCTAGCCCTGGTCAGCCTGGTTCTCCCTCAGTGAGCAAAAAGCGGCACAGCAGCAGCAAGGTAAGAAACTTCGCAGTTATGCAGCAATAATATTTTGATGACAGGAAGAAACAGCCCGTTTACCTTCTTTAGTGTAGCAAGAAATTACAGCACATATTGGTGAGCTCATTTCCAGGACAGTGATGAATATTACTATTAAAATACTGAACTTGGACATAAGGAAAGATTATGTGATTTATCCAAGGTCATAAAAGATTGGTCCATCCCTAAAAATAATTTTTTTGAACTTAATATTATTGGTTTTAAACAAAATAATTGTCCTTTGCTGTCATTATTGCTCTTGCATCCTACATTATGGTGAGGTACTAGTTCCACTGAAGGAGCTGATATTACTAAAACCATAATTTCCCTCTCTGTGCTAAACTACTGCTTGAAGTGTTACAAGCTATGAATAATCAGAGCATGTCTCTGAAAGCCAGAGAAAGAATGAAAACAAAAGTTACCATTAAGATGTGTTTTTTCACTAGATAATTCCTATGAACTTGCTAAGCATAATTTCTTTCTTTCTTTGCCACATCCTGTCCATTTTTCAGCTGAAGTTCTTTCTCTTTGTCCATATGCACACCTGAAAAGGGAAGAGTGGGAATTTAGTAACATTTTTTCACAGTTGAAACTGAAAACTAGATCATAAAGTCGTTTGTCATATTTTTGCATTTTGTGTCAAAAAAGTTAAACTTGAAGTGAAAATCAATTCTGTGAAGACTGCATTTGCTTAAGCAATTTGCAAGAGTGCTGATTGCTATCCTGAATATCCAGCTTCTCACACTCTTACTATTAGAAGCAAAGCTTCACATTGCAGAGTGCTTTCTAGATATTTATTAAGCATCATCTTTATTCCTTCTTGGGACTGTCAGATTAATATTATTATAGTTATGTGGGGGTTTTTTTCTGTTGGAGCTATGCCTTTTATTTGAACTATGGATGAGTTAGGTGCTGCACAAACCAAACACAGCACCTGGTTTGCTCATTTCAGGTAGCTCTTCAATATGCCACTATAACTTTCATGTGAGAGGAAACATAAAAAACCTTGTCATCCAGCAACTTAGCACAAACTGTAAAGATATTTACTGATCAGTTTGTTTTGGATAGTCTTTCCACAATACCTATAGATGTTTTATGAACTAATTCAGGTCTCTGATGCACAAGTTACATCCATATGTCAAGATTTACTGGGCCTAACTTCAGGGATCTGGCAGAATTGCCTAATCATTAAGTGAATAGTTGGATTCATTACAGCATACTCTGTATGTTGTATACATACATATGAACTAGTTTGCCATTTGCATGATTTTTGTCACTGAGAATAACACACTTCCAAAGTACAATTCGTGAGAGTAGGTGAAACCTGCCATGGCAGTGCATGGAGAGGGCAGGGCTCTTGGCACATGTCACTATCTACTCTGAACCCCCTTTCATTTAGTTAGATGAATCATGATCCTAAATTCACTGCACAGTGTTTGGAGATCCATAAATCCTTGCTGTGCAGTGTATGCTGGAGAGGCGCCCCTCTCTGTCCACATGAGGAGACTGGGTTCCCAGCTTTGGCATTGTAGCAGGTCACATAAAGTTAGATGCATAAATTTAATTTCCTGCTTCACAGAGGATTTAGAACTCTTTATGAAAATTCAGCTGGAGGCTTATAAAGATGAAACAAAGAAATTATTAGAACTATTGCCTGTATGTAGGAGATGCAAAACTCAGAACTAGTCAGGTAAATATTTAAAACATTCTTTGCTTATTTCTGAAAATAATGTTGAGAGGCATTTCTTTCATAACAACTGTAGCTCTTGTTGACTTGTATAGTTTCTGTTCATTGACTGCAGGCCAAGTTTGTAATGGTGTTGAGCTCTGTTAGAAGAGAAAGCTCATCCTTTTTGGAACTGCTCTTTGCCTTGGGCTGACAGCATTTCTAGGCAGGCTGCAGCCCTGCCAAAGGATCATGACAGACTAAATAGCCAAACTGCCTAGATCTTGTTTTTGCAACTGCTTTTATTTTTAGCAAGTATTTTTTTAAGCTTTTTGTATAGAATATACGCTCTAGAAATGTTGTAGGAGTCTCTTTGATATTCTGCGGTGCCAATTGTCTCACAATTAATGCTTTGTCCGATTGCTGCAGAGAGTGATAGCGATTAACATCAGAGCCTGGCATTAACAAGTGTCACCTCACGGTCACGACAACCTTCTTCAGCAGGTGTGATGGCATTACAAAGCACCATCTCTTACACAGGGTGTGTGAGTTCATGCAGGGCGTATCAAAAGAAGTTAGAATAAAGTTAGAGTAGCCATCACAAGAGAGATTTAACCCTTGGAAGCCTTGAGCTCACTATATCCTGTGCAGACCTGTTTCTTTTGTAGTATAAATGCGTGATCTGCATATGATGCAGATTACATCCGTATAAGTGCTTAAAGAAACATTGTCTTTATATCTTGAAGAATGAATTGGGTTTTTTTCTTCTAATTCCTCAGATCCTTTAGCTCCTAGAGAATTCAGCAGTGAAACACTTTTTCTTCTTTTCAAATTAATCCTCAGTGAGGCCCTGATAAAGAAAGATACTTATTTGCATCTCTGCCTTTCAATCCAGATCCAACTTCAAAGCTGGCCCAGCTCTGAGCTGAGGGTTAGACCAGATGACCTTGAGAGGTCTCTTTCAGCCTAAATTATTCATGTTTCTTTTAAATATATAGATAGTTCTTCATGGTCAGTTTTAAATCTGCTGACATGAGAGAGAAAACAAAATGTTTAATATACTGAATCAGAGCCTTGTAAATAAATACGGAGATTCAGCAATGATATAGAAACATTTATTTTTACAGACTCCACTTTACAAACTCGCCTTTAACCACCTTTGGAAGTCCTCATACAAATTTGTCACGCCCATTCCCTTTTCTACAAACTCCTTCTACATTATCTGTACTAATACATTCCATATTACATGACATGCAGAGTGAACAAACCCATTATTCTTGCTATTCCAGCTTGTGAAAAATGAGAGCATTTAGACTATTCGGCAGTGATTTTGTAGCCACAGCACCATGATATTTTTGGTATTGTCAGTATTGTCAGTGCTACTACAGCCTGAGGTCAGAACTATTAAGTATAATAAAATCCATTTGTAGAGGTAAAGTATGAGAAGTATAAGCCATTTAAGCCCTACTTTGAAAGTTTGCATGATGCTCAGGTAGCTCTCTGCCAAAAGGAGTGAAATTCTCTCCTTGAAGAGTCTGCTAAGGACCAAAGAAATTTTAGAAGTAGTTTGCTATCAATCTAAAATTTTGTTTCAGATTTAGAGCATTTTATAAACTATTGATGACCTATTTTAGCTGTTAGAAGGATTAAACTGCTTTAAAAGCTTTTTAAGGTACCAAGAAGAGCTGATTTAAAAATTTCCCTTGAGAATTATTTTTAGAAATGTGCATTTGCTGAATAATCATGTTTGGGTTTGTTTCTTTTCTGGAAAAGCTTGTGCTCATAAAGAAACATCTAGAAGGCAAGGTAAAGCAGTAAACCAAACAAGAATAAGGCAACACAGGACAGTGAACATAACCATAAACCAGGCAGATTTTGGCTAGTTTTCTCCTGTTTTCATTGTGTTAGTGTTTGGCTGGGATTTTTCTGGTTAGTTCTGGGCTGCAGATCTGAATGATTGAAAGGATGTTTCTTCACCACACACCTGAAAAGGCTCTGGTCTGGGTGAAGTGGGCTCTGCACTGGCCTAATTTAAAGCAGTTGATGCCCAACATCCCGAGAAAGTCTCTAAGGGTTTTCTTGGAGTGTAGGGCAGCACAAAAGAGGCAGATGGGATTTACTCTCCTCAGAAAGCGATAGAAATACTAATTGCATGGAATAATGTCAGGCAGCTGCTCACATCTGGAGGAATAGGAAAAGATGGCTTCCAGATCAGTCTTCAGAGAACAGTAAGTTTGTCCTTGTTTGCATCCTTTGTTTTCTGCTGCATCAACCAAGGAAGCAGATGTGGAGAGAATGCAAAAATATTCAAATCCTGCTATTGAACCAGAGCTTTCTTGCTTGACTGATGGCTTGCAGATTAGAGGTAGGTCCAGGGTGGCTCAAGGGCACCAGCGTTTAATAGAACAGCATATTTTTGTGAGTCCAGGATTCTAAGCAAATGGTGATATTATTTTCCAACTGCTAACAAATAGGAGGGAGGAAAAGGGGAAGGGGGGAAACATTAAAGATATTATTGTTTTTTGTCAAATCCTTAGTAAAGTTCAGTGATAAAGAACAGAGAGGAAGGGGAGAACAGAAAATTTAAATTTCATGATACAGAAAGTGTGTGGATAAATTCAAAGATGAAGGGGTGTAGCTGAACTGATTATCAGAAAACACAGAATAAAGCAAAAAATAGCTTGCAATTGTGAAACCCACTTATATGTATCAATTAGTTTCAGTATCATTCTTTCCACTCTTTTAACCCACTTTAACCTAAACTCAGTTTAAACTAGTGTAACTTTTGCCTCTCTCTGATTTTCTCATATTGCCAGAAATATGGCTGTGTTTTACTTGACATGGTATTTTTTTCTCTTGGCAACATTCACTTTTGCTAGGCAGAGTCAATGCTGTATGTCTTTTTCTCCCCATGGCTCCGCCCTGCTCAGACTATAAAGATTTCGGTGTTCAATTGTTTGATTGATTCTGTACCTGCACAAAGGCTTATCAAAATGGCTGGACTGGACTTTAAGTGCTGTTAAAATACCATAACTATTAGTTTTGAGCATAACAGTTGGAGACAAACAGTTTTTAAAAATTTCTGGCAATGCAGAAGCATAAACCACACCTCTTAAAAAAGTTAACTTTGAAAATCTATTATTTCCAATATGTATGTGTGTATTTTTGTAAGTGTGTGTCTAGGTATTTATTTATGTATTTTTAATCTGGCAGCCCACAGAAAGTACGAAGTCTGCTTCCCATCCCATCACTGGAGAAATTCAGGTAAATATGCATTTTTGCTGTGTACATTGTTCCTGCTACTGGCTGTGTTTTTCTGTGCAATAAGTTTGCAGAAAACAACCTCCATCAACTGATTTCTTATTTAACACCAATCCTTAAAATGTCACTAATGTAAGTCAGTGCTTCGTTTCTGCATCTGCCTTCAATGTTGGCTTGTGAAATACAATCAGAAGAATGGAAAATGCTGCTCTTCCCAAAGGGGCTAAAAGCACAGTGAAATTCATTCTAATTCTTAATCTTTGGCCACTTATTGTGGTTTTCTTCAGAAATTCCTAATCTGTTTACACTGAAGCAAGAACTACTGAGGGTTTCTTATAGTGCAGTGTATTTATTTCCATGGCATGCCAAGTTTATGGTTATCCCTTATGTAAATTGACTTTAGCTTTTTAAAACAGCGTAACACAGAACAGTAGAATAACTGAAGCCTTACTTCTTACAGATTTCTGGGGCTTTTTTCCCCCCTTAATTAACCTCTCTCTTCCATAGTAGCACTAGGAGTCTTTCCATTTAGTATTCTAACATCCTAGTCAGGCTTGGGCTCCAAGTAGGCAGGACGTGTGTAATTATCACTCAGTAAGCTGGCTATTGCTCAGAAAAATATCAAGGGTTCAAATTTCCTTTGTTTTTTCCTGGTTGGAATAGATCAAAGTGATAGATCAAGGCCCAACATGATCATCTAGCATCTCATTCTAGTCAAGAGAGAGAGAGACAGAAACTTCTAAAATGTGTTTATGTCCACATAGAAGTCTAAAACTCGTTTTATTCAAAGGGTTTAGGAGAGATATTGAATCATTTAGGAAGTAAAAGTAACAAATAATCCTACTGTGTTTAAATGCATCCACTAGCTTCAAATCAACTATGACAAGCACCTTGGCAACCTTATCATCCACATCCTTCAGGCAAGAAACCTTGCTCCAAGAGACAACAATGGCTATTCGGACCCCTTTGTTAAAGTTTATCTTCTTCCAGGGAGAGGGTAAGTGTAGGAGATATTTTTAACCTGAACCTTCTTTTAATTTAGGCTTTGCTGCTTGTCCTTAATAAACAGAACTGAGAGTTGTTGCTATAGAAAATCCAGGTGCAACGCCAGCAAAAATGGTGAATTTTTAATACAGAGCCAGATCATATTCCCAAGAGAACTGGGAATACTTTGATAATGACATTAGGAACTTTATTATCATTCTTGTAGATTTACTTTTTGTCTTCCATGTTTCCTTTTAAAAATAATAATAGATGCAAAAATATGTAAAATAACAGCAGACTCTATGGAAATATACTAAATACATGTAGTACTTTTTGTAATATATAAAGCCACATGCTAAGCTTAACATGGAATGTTTGCCTCAGCTCAAGACAATCTGAATTTAGGATAGATTTTCAAACATGCAGAATTAAAGTATTTGAGATAAATTTAATCTTGAAGTATAATACTAAAGGTGAGAAATACTGATCAGGAAACATTCACTCCATATGAGTTATATGGCTTTTTTTTTTAAGAGCTAAGATACGGTTTTAGAAATACCAGTGATTTTGTATCTAATGACTGTACAAATCACTAATCACTTTTTCACAGACCATTGCTTTTTTAGAGTCTGTAATTACAAATAGCTCATTAGTGTTTCCTTTAAAAGATATGTTTCTGTGCCAGCAATATTATAACTATTTTTTTCACGCTAATGTTGCAGAATGTCATAGGTATATGCAGAATGGATAAGAATCCTGCTGACTTCAGTGATATGACAGATGTATCTCAAATTAAGATATAGATTGCAAAGACAAATTCCTGTAAACTTCCCTGCTTGTGTAATCATACTCATCCTAAAAGACTCTTAGGCTGGGACCATGCAAATAAAAATCTGTATTTCTGTTCTATTCAAAGTGACAGGAAAGTGGATGCTAGGGTCACAGCTCAGCATTTGGCATACAGGCAAGCACCATTAAATGCATCAGTGGTACAAATAAGGCCATGCATTTTCTTTTGTAGCTTATTAATTCTAGCTATACAGCATTCAGTATTGTTCAGTGGCACTGGGCCCAAAACTATTACTGAATATAATGGAAACAGGTGCTAAAGCTTGAGAGGTTTTTTAATGCACATAAGAGTCTTGTAAAATGCTTGTCAGATCAATCTTACTGGGAATTTTACAGGTACATTCACTGATGCAGAAATAAGACTTTGAACTAAAGACCTGTTCACCCTAGAGAGGGTCTAAGCCAGATCCAAGTTTAAGTTTAAACTTGCTGCCAAGTTATGAAGAGTTTGGATTTTAGTTTTATTTGGGTTCATTATTTTAAAACATGGCACTGGTACAGTTTTGCATGTAACTTGGGCCTTTGGAGAATAATGAAAACGAAGAGCTTCTTAAACTTGAATTGCTACTGACTTTTATCTGTGGTTCAGTCCATGCTAGACTTCTTATTCTTCCTAATGCCCCTATTTCCTTTGATTATGATACTAGAAACTACCATTATTCACATGTTTTCTTTCATCTCTGTTCTCATTTTCTCTCACTGCTTCCTCTGTGTTCCTAACTTGGTAAATGCTGGGTGTGCAGACAAGTCATGGTTGTCCAAAATGCCAGGTAGAGTTTACTATCTTCCAAATTTATTCTTTCATTTTTTGTATGCATGAATGATACTATAAGCCTGTACATTGACATATAGATTTCTCTTGAGTTCTGATGGCATGCAACTGGGGTATGGTTTTGCTTTTCATTTTCCAATGAGGTCATTTCCAGGTCAGGAGGAACTGGAAACAAGAAGTTAATGCTCCCTGATGCAGTAATATTCTAGGGCCAAACTCTGAAGATAAGAAAAATTTCTTCTGAAGTCTGGAAGAGTTTAGTTTAGAGATATCTAAAACTTCATTCTCACTCACTGAAAGTTGCAAAATAAGTAGCTGTAAACTTGTATTAAGATTTTGAATAATGTTACTGCCAAAAGAGAAACAGGCACTATTTGGTAATAATATGGAATATTTGTTTACCTGCATATAATAAACAGATCTCTATCATTTGTCTGTTTCCTTGTTACTAAAATTGTTTAATGAATGTGTTAAAAGCATACATTTTATATGTGTATTCTATTAGACTTTTTTATATAATTATTCTATTATACTTTTTTCATTGTATTTTCAGTTGTATTATGTAATAATAATTTCTAATTAAGGAATCAGAGAGAAAATATAAAGAAAAGAGGTATGCAGTTTGTATCTTTTCACACATACTCTGTGTCTGCATACTCTGTGAATTTCAAGTGCAAATTGTTTCATACTAGGTATAGACTAATTTAAATTTATTAAAGCATCTCCATCTGTTAATCACAATTGTTGGAGAGAAGGTTCATCAGTGGTATGAACTTAATGTATTTGCCAGATCCTTCCCTTCAGAGGTCTACAAACCTTGATCTGTCATCCATCTTAGATTGATTCTGTACCTCCCTTGAAGTGGGAAAAGTCTCCTACTTCCCTCCTCAACAGATACAGGCCATAGTTTATATGGATGTGGGCTCACGCCACCCTTTACAGTTCAGATCCAAATACTGCACGGATTTCACTGGAAATACTTCAGAGTTACTGTGTTAAAAACACATTTACCTTTTGTCACTTTCAGCTATGAAACTCAACACTGCATGAATCACCTTCTCATATATTTCTGAAAAGAATCAGGAACTTTGAGATGAAGTTCTACTATTGCAAAAGGAGATGCAAGAAAGGAAAGGGAATATATTGGTGTCATTTTCTTGGCTGAGTGCACAAAGGGCCCTTTCCTACTTTCTTCAAAAAATGAAAGTATATCAGTTCCTTAAAATGAGTTATATGGCGGATACTTTAGGCAGGAGACACTTTAGGCAGGGGACACTTTTGTCATATCAAAGAGTGGGAAAAGACGACTACTGAGGTGCTTTAAAAAAATTAACTGCATTACTGAATAGTGTTTGCCATCAAAATCTAGTTTAGAGAAGGATTCAGATTTTGTATTTCAGATATGCAAGGAAACTTTGTGTGAGTTTCTTTTCTATATGCTCTTGGTCCCCCTAGACTTTAATTCATGCTTACCATTTTATGATGTATCTGATAGAACTCACTGACCTCTAGAGAGCTTCTGCTTTCTTCCTATAGGCAGAGGTGAACATATAGTTTGTTTCACAGGTCCCAATAACCTTCCCATTGTTCAATAAACTGGAAGTTAATGGATAGCAAGATTTGCAAGAAAATTAATGGAAGTGCTTAGAATGACTAGAGCAAAAACAAAGAGAAAAATATCTCCAAATCCCTTTCATTAAGAGATATCAGGCTAGTAGGTATGTTGGATACGGCCATACCCTTATGGAGAAAAAGGTCACTAAAGACTCCAGAATAATCAGATGGGATCACTGCACAGCAGAATTGACTTTATAGAGTGAAACTGCTGGTGCTGAGGTACCACCATTGACATATATGTGCCAGTAGAACACATGCATCTTTCACACAACCTTAAATCAGACCTGCTCCAATCTGGTACCGTTAGTGACTGCCTGATTATATGAGCCCCTGGAGTGCATCTTCTCAGTTAATCTCATATGAAAGGAATTAGTTCATTAGTTCCGAGACCACGCCACAGTGTGAACCAAGAGTTAAATCAGAAGTGAGAATCAGGGGAACAGTACGCTATCAAAAGTTAATGTAGGGGAACCACAAAAGAGTTTAATATGGCATATACAAGTCATTTTGTCACAGTGCTGGGGAACAGTCCTGGAAACTTTTAATTTAATAAAAGATATAGTAGGTATATACTTGCAGATGGACAGAAAGAGTTTACCTTCTATCTTGTGGGGTTTTCAAAGTATTAAAAGCTTCTCATGTTCTTCTACCCAGCTTTTTTGATATGTCCATTAAAATGGATATTAAATTAAAATTGGAATGAAAGAAATTCTGACATCAAAGCTCACAGAGTTAGATGAATCCATACTCTGTTAAAGATTAGTGTACTGCTTTCTCCATACTCAGGAAATGCAAAGTACAATCGAAAGCATTACTGATTCTTTTTAAAAACAGATTATGCAGCCAAACCTTTTGTTCTTGGCTATTGATTAAAAAAAATCATGAGATGAAGCACTTTTATGTTTCTTTCCAGTACAGTTAGAGGAATAGGCAGAGAACAGGATCAATAAGAAATTAGTGTTTCTATCATTAACAGGATATTAGTTACCTTATGGCATTCATTAAATGCTTTTGTGAGATGGGATTCCTGTAATTAGAGATTGCAGCCTACAAATAAAATGAACCTGTGCTACTTTAAAGTGCTAATAGGAGGATGGTCTTGGAAAAGAAATCAATGCATTATCACCTCAATTTAGAATCAGAGCCCAACACTTACAATGTGAGGACAAGGCGTATGTGCATGTGCTCGCTGATGCTTTATCTTGAAAAGGTTTTAGGCAGAGAGAACCTGCTGAAGACTCAGAAGAAGATGTTTTAAAAGACCATGTCAGAAAAGCATACCAAAGAAAAAAATCCCAAAGGCTGTCATTGTCCTCTTGTAACCCTGAATTGATGCAGAGATGGAAGATGTAGTCCTTTTCTTTTTCTAGTTTTTGGTTTGTGGGTGGTTTTGTTGCATCAGAGCTGAAAGAGACAAATGATTGCTAATGTAATGTCTTCTCCTTTTGTTCAAATTCAGTGCCGAGTACAAGCGGAGAACTAAGTACGTTCAGAAAAGCCTGAATCCTGAGTGGAATCAGACGGTCATTTATAAAAATATCTCCACGGAGCAGGTGCGTGACTGGTGGTGCTGTTCAGTGTCATTTGCTGCTTTATTATTTGTGTGGTCTGCAGTGCTCACTGCGAGGGGAGTAGCGCTACTGGCAATTCTGTGGGCCCCTGTAAAACCTTGCTGGATTTAGGAGAAATTTGGAACTCACTCCTTGCCTCTGATAGAGCTTACTATATCAATACTCTTTTCTTGCCCTCCTACTCATAAAAATGGCAATTGGTGGGGATTGCACTCGTAATCGGGTCATAAGTACAGATGTGACAATTTAAAGAATTATAATGGAATAAATTAATGAGGGATTAAATTAAGACATAGGTTTCTGATGTAGATGCAGAAATCGCTGTCATTCTTTGTTCCAAAAGCCATGCGAGCTCATACAAAGCACAGGTTCCACAATTTTTATATTAAACAATATTTATAAAATGTAAAGATACAATTTTAGATTTATTACCGATTTACATTAATGTCTTGAAATATGAATCACCTGAACAAAATTAGAATATATTTAATTTCCTTGCTCTAGAAAGATTTAACTCACATCTGGGAAAGATGATTGTGGAGTCTTATCTATTTCTTCGTGGCTTCCTAATTCCTACTGACCTACAGGGTTGACTGAGGCAGAATAAAGCAACTGAGATCTCTTTTTCTCCATCTCCCTTTGTAAAAGGACTTTTGACCATTTGAAAAAGATATATGAGCAAAATCATGATCAGTTCATACACATGAACCTAACAGGCAGTAGCTTAGATTTACTTCAGAGGTGTCCTGCTGTGGGACGTGGTTATAGTTTGATGGGGCTTTTCACTGCTTCATGCAGGTTTTTATAAATGGTAGCTCACTGACAGTGAAAGCATCAAGAAAAAAAAAAAAAACCTGTGATCTTTGCTGAGCTGCAATATAAACCCTGGGTCTTCTGGGTTTGGTGAAAGGATTTGGTAAGTCTTAACAAGATTTCCAAACTGAGCTTTCCATTTAAGAAAGGTTCTTCAGTTTTCTTAATTTGCTTTGAGGTTCTGCTGCGACATTTCGCAGAGCTGTCATTAGGAGTACTTGGGTGTGGTGCATTCAATGGCTGCTTCATGCTTTGAAACTGGATAGTGATACTAATCTAGGATTTCTTGGACAGTGATTTTTAGAACAAAAAAAATCTGCTTATATCTTTGATGTCAGGTTTTTGATCGTTGCTTGATGGCATGTGCTTTTCTTTGCATGCTGAATTCTGAATTTTGCTTCTAATAGCAAATCTCCTCCTTTTCCCTTCCTCTGAGACTGATATTCAGAGCTTATGGCTGTGTGTAAACTTCCTCTGAGCACCACATATGCTCTTTATTTCGGCTTCTTGACACACAGAAGTGTATGCAGAGAATAGTGTTTCCTTCCAGACCTTTCCATGGCTTGTATCTACTGCTAAGATACTGGTGTGAGTGATTCGTCTCCTACAAAATTCCATACCCTGGCTTAGAAAATATACAATAAAGTACATTTCTAAATCACCAAATAATTCCATGCTGATGATAAGTGCCCTCTACAGTCTGAATAACTATTACCATGCATTAGAGCATCATTTGTACCCATAAAGCTCACAAATGGATGTTTCAAAATAGTTGGCAATATAAAGAGAAGTACAGGACAATAATTGTGTTCGACTGAAAATGAGCATTCTGTTCACCAAACAAGGAAAACTGCATCATACGCTAAGCTACATAAAGTTAGCAGTCATAATCTAACATAACTTTATGAAACTTTATAAATAGTATTTCTTCAAAGAAACATTTCCTTTCCCTCCATGGGTTGCTTGCTGACAGCAAATAAGCATTATTAAATATTTCCTAATATAGTCCTTTTAACGTCACTGTCTAGACTTTAGCTGGTTGTACAATTTTTCATTTTCCTTTTCTCTTTCATAATCTGGCTGAAATTAAACTGAAAATAATTATGGGAAATAGATCACCCTTTGAAATGAAACAGACTTTTTCAAGGTCAGAATGATTAGTTTTATCATGTAGCAAATTCTACTTTGATGGTTGGAGAAAAAATATTAAACTGTGAATATTTAGTAATTTAAGGTTTTTGTTAAGTAATAAAGTAAAGATAATTACAATTTGAGAGGAAGGCTGAGTACACATGTTACAAAACTTGTATAATAATTGCTAACTCAAGTTAAATGCCTACTCAGAGCATGAAAGAAAGCATTAGAAGAATTTAAGGAGAAGATGATAGAAGATATAAGTTCTGTTGCTGCTCAGTCCATTGATATAACTTGTCAGAAAGCAAATAAAAGTATTTCCTTAAATGATATAACTCAATAAAGCAAATGGGGTTTGCTGTAGTTTATGTTCTTAATTAAGGTAATATATTTAGAAAGAGTAATTTTTTTTCAAAATCCTTGAGTGATGTAGGAGTCTATGTCTTATTTCTGAAAGTAAGAAAATCTTTCTTATGAATCAATGTGGTGCTGGTACTTAAATTCTACTTAATATCTTGGACAAGAGAAAGCAAGTTTCTAAGTGACCTATCAAAAATCTTTTTATCCTTCCATGCACTTAAGTACAACAATATAGAGAAGAGAACAATACAATGTTAAATATGAATGTAAACAAAAATAAATATAATGGGTGATCTAATGCAACACATTCATTTCTTCTCATCAAATATTCTGAGATTGCAATAGTTTATAGTAATTATAGTAATTTACTTTCAGCATAGAAGAAAAACAAGCTGCATTAAAATTATTTCTTTCCTCATGCAATCCTTGCATGAAATTTTCAAGGGATATGTATTAAATATTTCAAGTAGTGAGTCCTTGTATGAAATCTTCAAGGAATACGTGTTAAATATTTCAAGTAATGCATATTTAGCTACACAGGCACACATTAGCTATAACAGCACCCAGTGATCTCCAGTCATTTAAAACAAAACCAAACACTTCTGTACCTATGGTCTTGGTTATGTCTTCCATAAGAGACAATACTTTTCACATTGGCTGGTTCTGCATATTCCTTTATTTTCTTTAAATTATGGTTGCCCACAAAAGCCTAAAGATAAGTGAAGTTCAGATGCAATAATATGCTTTTAGGTAGAAGTTTAATTTTAATTTATTTGTTATTTTTTTTCCACAAGGCAAAGCCTGAAATTAGTTACCATTTGGTAACACTTTTTTATAACACGCTTAGAACTCAGATGAGGTTCACAACGTGTGTAAACAGCCTTCCTTCTTTTTGAAACACTTTCTCATTTTCCTGTTGGTACCTTGCCCACTTGCAGAAAGCTACGGTCAGATGGATAGAGGGTTTCTGCAACCCATTTCAGTATTGCTGTCTGTTATATTCCTGATGAGAGTCTGAACTTCTGGCTTCACAACCTAAAACTGGATGATGTAAAGCAGAACCCTACTTTGCTGTGACAGTATAAAAGCTGCTTTTAAAATCAGCAGCCATTAATGTTCTTTGCCTTCAATGGTGGTGCGTAAATATATCTACAGAAAAAAAAATCTACTCCTCTTTGAAACTCATTTCTTGCACTCTGCCTAATAAAGCTCTTCCCATGGTTTTTCGTTGTCATAATATTTTATAAAAGCTTTATTAAACTAAGAGGCTTAAAATAGATTTCTCAAAGAAATATGGAGAACTAAAAGTTTTCATCACAGTTTTTTTATCACACTAATGCAAAGAAGCTAGCAAATTAGGGTTGCAGTTACTCGAAAATCTTCTCTATTTTCCCTTTTCTACCAAAAATCCTTCAAAACTTAGGGTAGGTTTTTTTTCCCCTTTCCTGGATCTATACATTCTTCTCTCTGTCCTTGCATAGTCATGAAAAAGAAAATATGTCCTCTCAAAATAACAACAACTGAGACAAAACACTTCTGAAAACTATTTCTGTTATCCCTTTTTTAAAGGGTAAAAATACATATACTTAGGATAGAACCTAACAGAAGATTTTATCATCCAGGAAGCCAAAGTCACTGCTCAGGTCATTTTTTCAGGTTATTTTTCATGTTGCAGTTTCAATACTGTCTTGAAAAGCAAAGAAAAAGAATTTTATTCAGTCAAGGAAGTCAGCTTTACAAATATTCAGCAAAGAATGTACAAAAAAGAGTCCTTTTGCTCAACTTTTTCTTTCATTTTTGCAGGATATTTTTTAAAAGAATTCTTAAGAAGAATATTGCCTAATTATATCAGAATAAAACAGAGAAATGTTACAGAATTGCTCTCAGATATTTGTTTAAAATATTAACTTTCAAGTCATGTTGCCTGCTTACATTGCTTACATTGTTGATGCTAAAATTAGTACAATTCCCTTTTGTTTGGGTTTTCCAGGATATGCTGATTTAAATTTGTCTTTTTAAAACATTGTCTTTGCATAGTTTTTCATTTTTCTGAAGTTATCTGTGAGCAGAAGATATTCTGAATACATAATAACGAGATGAACTTGTCATTTAAAGACAATTTCAAGTTATTAGGCCACTTATGAGTTGGACTCAATGATTCCAAATCAGAATATTCTGTGATTCTGTAAAATTACACAGTGCTTTTCTTGCAAGTATAGGTGATACGTACAGTAATTGGTATACTTTATAACTTTGAGCAATGACTTGAGCCTTTGTTGTCCCTTTGTGCCCAGCAACCAATTAATAGTCAAATAAGTGAGTTTTTTCTGTTGTTTCTGTTAGGATGATGACCTCAACTATCACATAAGATTTCTTCTTCTCACCTCTTTTAGTCCAGTATGAGTCCTGTTTTCCTCAGTAATGCTTGGATTCTTCATTTATAACTTCTCTGCCTGATTTTGCAGATACCCCATACTCTCAGGATTTTGTCTTTCTCACTTTCAAGCCCCGGGAATTTATTAATGCCTCTTCAGCCTTTTGCTCAAACATTCAACATCAGTAATCAATCCTCTCCTTTTATGTCCCTAAAGACCCCTGGAAAAACACTCAGATTGGTCTTTCCAATAAGGTCAACTGCTTTGGTCAACAGTTTCTCTGTCTTTTGCTCTCTTGTCACACAAAAATACTTACTTGTTTCTTACTGTAGCCTATAGAAGAGTGCTTGACACAGCTATCATGCCTAACAAGGTGTGCAGGTAAAAGGTTTTGATAGCTGTCATTAATACCTAACAGTGCAACTTGTCCTGCATGCCTGGATCACTTGCAGACTCTCACTGACTACACTGAATTCTGTGAGCATTAAAGCCCAGTCTTCACAGATGAGATTATGTAAATGGGGTGTTTTAAATAATACATTTGATATTCACTCTCAAAGGCACTTCAGGCAAATGCCTGAGTTCAGACAACTCAGATCTGATGATGAGAAAAGCTGCAGAAACGCAAAAATGGGTCTTTAAAAATCAATTTGACTCTTGTAGTGGACACACTTTCTGACTAAAACAGCTTGTGGAAATTCCTAAAATAGGGCCAAGCACAAGCCCGTCTGTCTTGATAACAAGTAATAGTCTCAAATTATTTTTCTCAGAACAAGGTTGATGAGAGGGCAAAAACTGCCTAGCTGTCACTATGAAAAAGGATGCAAGGAGGAAATTATGTATAGAAACCACAGTAAAGCCTTGATCTGAAGTTTATGATGACAATGAGGTTAATTATACTTTGACTTAAATTGCAGCTGAAAAAGAAAACACTGGAAGTGACTGTCTGGGATTATGATAGATTCTCCTCAAATGACTTCCTCGGTGAAGTGAGTATCTTATCTCCTCCTCGCTACTAGTAATAACTGCAGGCTGTTTTTTGGAGACTGTTCTCTTCCAAGGTATGGTACGTATGTTAAGTAAAACCTTTTCTTACACCACAGTTTTACTACTGACTTCATAACAAACCGTCATGATTTCTTTCATCACACATGAAAGACCTATTCCCTTTATCTCGTTTAACTGAGGGCAAATTAATTTAGGACCTAACACAATGTTAATTCCCTGAAAATTAGGACTTTTTTTTTTTTGAGCCTGAGATAGTAACAATCTTCACAGTGGCTCAACGGGGAGTTTTTGTTATGACTGAAATCTGTCTGCCTCGATTTTAGCATAACATGGGAAGGCTGAGGAGGTATTAGTCTTTGAAAATGATTAAAGGATTAAATTCTGCCGTCACATCACATTTTAACACATGCACAAGTATCTGCAAGAGTAAGTAATTTATTCTTGCTGCTCACAGCCTCATTTTTAATGTTCTGAAATAGTAGTATCATTACCAAAGTATGACTGAAGGCAAAATCTTGTAATTAATAATAAATGAGATGAGTGATCATGGGAAGAAGTATGCTCTCTCTTTAAAAAGCAAATAAACAAACATATGCACATATAGAACAAAATTACCAGCAATAACAGTGATGTAAAAAAAAATAATTGAAATGTTATTACAAATAAGGATTATAATTAGAAATAGAAGCACAGGAAAATTGATTGCTCATACAGAGTTACTCAGAGTATCTGTACTCATTCTGCATTTGAATTTTGAAAAAAAAAAGTCAGTTCAGCTTCAGTTCCCCTTTGTGTAACTACCAAACTGAGCAATCAGTGTCACTATTTGAACAATTACTAAAATAAATGTGGAGGAAGCTGCTACATGATTACTTATTTCCTGCATACTGTGTCCGTATTCTCGTTGAGTTCAGCATGTTTGTCCAAATGCAGGGCTTTATTGAATATTTACAGCATTGTTATTTATGACATTTAGGAAAGGGATGCTCCAACAACTGATTCTGCAGGAAGATTTAAACCTTTTCCTTCAACTTTTTCAACCTCTAGAATGATTTTATTTATCAATTATGAAAGAAGTTCTTCAGGGAAAAAAGATACAAGAAAGAGTATCTATCCAGTGTATTTCAGCACCAGGATGTCCAGAGGAATCCTGCACCATAACATCAGATATGGGATATCGAAGTTGTGCCCTAAAGACTTGCTTGAGTAGGACCAGGACCCTGGGGCTTGCGTGCCCCAGAAGACAAGTGGTACATTGTGGCCCACATCCACGGAATGTGAAATCTCCTCTCTTACAAAGCAGAGCCCCCAGCCTACACTGCCTATTGGGAACAGTTCTCAATCATGCTATCTTCTAAGTCATTCTCAAAGCTACGACAAAAAGCCACAGCAGGAAACATGCTAAATAGTTAATCTGTTCAGATTAATTGTAGGTCTAACCAGAAAGACCAAGCCAGGTCATAGACAACCTATGAAGCTGAAAGCGAAAAGGGAAGAAAAAAGGCTATTGACCTAGAAACAATCAGTTGTGAAGAAATTTCCCCATGTCAGGGTCTTGTAATAAAGAGATGTAATCATGCACTTTATTTGTCTAGCAGTTTTAAAACTTCCCTACCTAATATTTATCTTAACCCCCTCACTTCACAGCCAAATGCAAGGCTATTTTTGACCTTTCCTTCATTCAAGACTGTGATGAGTTTTACTTCTTTACATCAGTTTGCCCGCTCAACTGCAAGTCTATTAAGGGAGGCACGATCCTTATTGGTCTCAATGCTGGGGGTTTTTTACCTTTTATTTTTTTTTTTTTTTAAATTTCACAGAACTCCTGCTAGCAATGCAGGTTGCCTGGAGCAAATTTCAGCTACAATGGTTGGGTATTTTTAACCAGGTTGCTTGTTTCATTTCCATATTGCCATTGCAACTCCTTTCTTTTTTTTTTGCCCGGTGAAGTTTTGAGGCCTAAATGTTCTATTGAATTCTATTATTTTTAGTGAAGTGCAAAGATATCCCTATTTTTTCTTTTTGTTACTACTTCTGCATATGTGGATTTTTTCAAGACTCAGGAGGTTCGAGTCTCATATTATTGAAGACCTTATTAAAAGCAAATATAGAACTATTTGCTCCTTTACTAACACTGATAAAAGATTGATTGATTCTTCTATTAGAATATGTCCATACAGAGGCAGAATGACTGGATGTCTTTTTAGTCTAGCTGTCAATCTACTGCTTACAAGCTACGCTTTAAACTGTCTGGCCATCTTGGTATGGAGCTGTCATAGTCCAAGGACTGATCCCACAACCCTTCCTGTGGTCCTGTTGCAAAGACAAATTAGTTCAGATACATCAATATACTGCCAAATGTGGGTTTGGGGTCACAGGTGGCTTATATAAGGTGAGGTCAAAGCACGCCCAGGAGTCCTGAACCTGTCAGCATACAGCCTCATACTCTTAACTCTTACCTTTGATTGCAACTTCTGATACCACAACTCTAGTCTCTTCTGCTGTGTGCAATCACTAATAGATCAGATACAGGCCATATATTATACTTTGATCTATTTTTAGGTGTTGATCGAGTTATCCAGTGTTTCTCAGCTTGACAACACTCCCCGGTGGTATCCTCTTAAAGAACAGAGTGAAAACATTGATCATGGGAAATCTCATTCTGGACAGAGTAGCCAGCAATCTCCAAAACCATCTGTCATCAAGAGCAGAAGTCATGGAATCTTCCCGGACCCCTCCAAGGGTAGGAATGACTTGGTGCACCTGATATGAAATATTTTCCCAGATGATGGGAAAACCTTTGCTATGTGTAAGTTCTAATAGAAAAATAAAGATACTGCTATGAAATTTGTATATATTTTTTATTTAAAATGCATTTATCTCTGTGATTAATTAATTGGGAATAAGGCTTAATTTGTGTCTATCTCTGCCAGCCAGCTTACTGAGTAACTGTGTTCTTAGAGCAGCAGCTTACAGACTCTATGTGCTTTGCACATGTACTATAGATTTTGTGCCCTTTTCATTTTTCTGGTAGCCTTGGCCAAATTCAATTCATATTTAGCTCTCTATTTTTCATGTTCCTTAAAAATTCTATAGCGTTTTATTCTCTGAAAATGCTACGTTAATATTTTATAGAACAAAAATTATGCTGTAATAATGCATATGCATTTCCAGTCAATGATAATGGGTTCTAGCATATCTCAGTTGTATTAGAAATCAGTGGAGCTGATATAGTAGAAATATACTAGTGCTTTAAAAAGCAGAATTGATCTCATTGTCTCCTGCTCCAAGAAATTAATCTCTAATGGTTTTTTTAATATACTAAGTGGTCAGTAGACAGTTGGTCTCTTAAAACATTATATGTCATATCAAAGCCAAAGCATTCCAAATAGAATCCAGATGAGACCCTCAGAGTGATAAGACTCTGTTCCATCTCCTCTCTATTTCTCTGTGTAGTGTTCTGCTAGGGATTGGCGGCTATATAAGATCTATTTCAAAATTAGAGGTAAGTATAGAATCTTTTGTAAATTAGGCTGTGATTTTGACCAGGGCATAATTCAGAATAAAATGGCTTGCGTTCTCTGAGCATTTGGTACTGGTGTAGGTTATGCTAGTTAATCCCTGCATACTAGAGAATTAGAAAGTGGGAAAACACTACCCCATCATTCCACCAGTGTGAACCAACACAGGAGGCCTAATTCACAGGTGACAGAAACCCAATACTAAAGAAATTATTCCTTGGGTTACAGTGGGGAGTAGACAATGATGCTTCATAAGAGTTTCCTAATCGTGATATGTCCTGATACTTTAAATGGAATGGCACAGCTTAATCTGTATTCCTTGTTCTGGAATTCAGCCAGAAAGACCAGTCGAGAGAAGGAAAATCAAACTGTTTGTTTTTAATAAATGCAAGAGTTGTGCTTCTTCATTTTCCTGGTAGACATGCAGGTGCCCACCATTGAGAAATCCCACAGCAGCCCAGGGAGCTCCAAATCTTCCTCTGAAGGACATCTCCGCTCTCACGGTCCGTCTCGCAGCCAAAGCAAAACCAGCGTCACTCAAACTCACCTTGAAGACGCTGGGGCAGCCATCGCCGCTGCCGAAGCAGCTGTCCAGCAGCTCCGCCTTCAACCAAGTAAAAGACGCAAATAAATTCCTCAGCATGGCAGCTTAATGTTCATCTGTTGCCTTTTTCCCTGCTGTCCTTCTCTTTTTGGCTATTTGTTTTTTTTTTTCTGTTCTTGGCACACTGTGCTCACTCTGTTCAATGTCTTTCTTCGTGTGCCTGTGTGTGAATACATATAATTACAATATACTCTTGTATTTAGAAGTCTTTTATTTATTTATTTATTTTAATTTATATAGACTGCAGTGAAACTGGCTGTTTCTCCATCAGTCCCTTCACTCATGGTCCATGATGTTCCATGGTCGTTCACGACTCACAGAGAAGTCCATTGTGTTTTGATGTCACTAAATAACTACCAATGAAATAATCAAAACCTGCAGAGATGCGGCTGCCAGCTCTTTAAATTGCACACAAGTACTGAGACCACATTAATAACAGGATTTATCTGTAAGTAGTAATCAGGAAGGACAATACTATATACACAAAAGATTTGAAGTTAAAGAAATTTTTTTTTCTAACTACATGGCTGAGATTTCTATTTTTGAAACAAGACTGTAAATATTTTTTTTTTGAAAGGAAATATAAGGCAACCTTCTTAATATCTCAGAGAAGACCATCTTAGTGATGAGCAGAAAAGAAACAGAACAAAAACATTAAACATATTAAATGCAAACCCATTAAACACACAAAGTCTTTAACACCAGAGTTCAACAACGTTGTCAACTTAGGAAAGTCGAAGGGAGTTGAGAGCTAAGTCAGGTGTCATAGTTCAATTTTTCTAGTAATTTTTATGCCATGAATTGATTAAGGGTCAAGATAGATTTCATTTGACAACTTCAAATAGGTTAATAAATTAAAAATATTCCATTCAAAAGAATTACTCTCCAGAGTATACTTCAGACCAGTATCTGATTGCTAGTTGAGGGTTTAGTTGATGGCAAATTAAATCTCCCTGACTGTGGAGTCATTGTGTTTGTCTTCAGGATTTGTTGATATGCCATAAATTTACCATGGTATAATGCAAAACTGGGGGGAAATTATTTCCCTTGTCTTCACCATCATTAATAAAGAAACAGCCAGTTTTAATACTCTTTAATGCTGTGCATGTGGTGTCTCTTTGGTGTTTGAAAACACTACTTACTTAAATACAGAAAAAACACTTCTGTTTGCATGAATAACATTTAAGCTGGTTCCATCTGAGGATACATACTCTGGGTTTCCATTTCACCCACACTGCCACAGCAGCACATAAAAGCGGTCAGTCTAATCATGCCAGGAAGCAGCACAGACACAGCATAGCAGGAGTCCTCCCTATTCAAAGAACTCAGTCTGACAATCTGCCTCCACCAGCCAATGACAACAAAGACCAAAGCCAACTAGCCCTCAGGAAAGTGATGTCTGATGGACCACTCAAGCCTGAAGGAGGTGAGCAGAAAGACATGGTTAAGAAACCAACTACATCCCAAATCCTTCTTGCCATGTCAACTAATTCATTGCGATATTTAAATATTTATTTTACCCCTCCATTAAAAGTGCTGTAAATGTTAACATGAATCAAGAACTCTGCTTGATTTTTCCACCTACCAGCGCATAAATCCATAATGAAAAACTGTGCTAAGAAGCATTATGAAACAACAAATGTGTGCACTTCCATTCCACTGGAGTACTTAGATTTCTGTCAAAAAATAGTATAGCTTTGCTCATGTTGTTGCCTAATAAAAAGCATGCATCCAAGTTGGTCTGCTTAAGCATGATTGGACATTTCTTGTACTGTGACAAAAACCTAATTGCACATTTTTGTTTCTGCAATTGTAATTGGGACATTAACAATTTCCTTTTCCTCTTCCAACATAGTTATTATGTCAACAGTCATTAGCATAGGTAATTTTTCAAACCACCAGTGGAAAGGAAAGGAGTTTTGATCCATGTATAGCTCAGTCTCTTGATAGTTTTCCTATCAGCATCTTTAAAATTATTTTCTACCTGTAGGCACCTGTAATACCACCTATCAGTAATTTATCCCCTCATCTCAAATAAAGAGCCAGAATCTCAAACAGTTCAAATTGCCACTGTTCTTTTGATTTCCGGAGCATTTGGTTTATTTACATGGAATCTGAGGGATAATCCAAATAAATGTACTGACTGGACTCCCAGATGTTCTCTTGTGTTGTAATGCCTTCCTAAGCTCTCAAGATTCATTGAAGGTTTTTCTGTCAACAACATTGCACACTGTGAACAATACAAGCTGGCTGAGAAGGCTGTAGGAGAGAAAGAGGGAGTGATACTTCAAACTATATACCCTGAAGGCAACACGTTATTACATTGCATAGGGAATTATGGGAATTATGGGAATAAGTATCCACAGTAACATGTTTAATATATGAGGGAGGTTAGAATTGCTATGAAGAGATGTGGTACTCTTAACGTTTTTCTTGTAACAAATATACACAATGCGTGGCCAGCTACACGATGTTTATAAGTCGTTTCAAACCTGTGAGAAGTTTTGGCTTCTTATTGTATCAAAACCAGTTTGTCCAAATTTATTCATATGAGATGGGCCAGCAGTTACCATTTTGAGGTTAAAGACTCTCATGAGTTTCAGCAGGAATAAAAAGCAAGATGATTTCACTGCAGTTTTGTGGAGTATGAAAGTAAAATGAGATGAATCTATGACCTTGAATGGAAAAAGCACCAAAGATACTCAAACTAGCTTCCAGTTTATGGAGTTCTTTCTGAGATGAAGAGATGATGAAGGAAGGAGAGGTTTCCCCTGCATTTCAAAAATTCTAAAAATTCAGACTATTGTGAACAATGAATATTAGGGCATCATCACTTTGCAAATCCATTCCTAAAGGGATGATGCATGGTTGTGGTACCCACCCCCATTAGAGTCTACTTTACTGGCACCTGGAAAAGAACCCATTAGGAACTGGTTTTATTGACTGGAACAGTCATCTCGGCAAGTCAGTAGTTTTTGTCACTGTGTCTCAAAGCTCTTTACTAAGGAAGCCATTACAGATAATCCACAAAATTGTTATAATTTTTTTTTTTTTTACCACAGCTGTTTTACTATGCATTTATCAAAGAACAGCATAGTTCAGAACAACTGTTTTGGTTTTTTCAGCCCAAGCACATGAGGGTAATGGAAATGATTCTATGCTGTGAGTGGTCATCAGTCCTTCTCTACCTAAGAGAATGCTCAGAAAGAGTTTTCTCTTTTAACTTGGTTTCTCAATAGCTTCCTTTTTTCTCTTGAATTGAATTAGCTCCTGAAAACAAGTAAACAAACAAAACAAAACAAGAACCCTCAGTCATCCCAGAATGTCTTGGAAAAATCTTTCTCTACTTCTGACTCCTAGGGCATTTTCTATTGGATGTATTTTGTCAGTTATTAAATGTGTGTTTGTTGAGAAGTAAAAAGGAAATCATAAACAAAACCAGCACCTATGGTATACTTAGTATATTTTGTGAATGCAAAGGACTTGCATCAGTTTAAGTGTATTGAACTGAACTGTTTCTGTATTCATTTTAAACAGTAAAAATTGTATTTTAATCAATCTGTTTTAAAATTAAGGTGAAGATGGAACAAAAAACATTGGATTTTGTTCAGAACCATTGTAAAATCCAATATTCAACTAAAGCATTCAATTAAAAATAAACCCTGAAGTATAATTTTCTTGTTGCCTGTGGGAGATAAGAGTGTGATGTGCATAGAAACCAACTGCATATTACATATTCCCGTCACATCCCTCAGAGAGGAACAAAAACATTTCAGAGCCAACTCTTTGAAGCTGGAAGTTGCAAGGGACCCAAGTCAGAGGAAGAGAGCAGTGCCTAGGTTTGAGTTAATTTGATTTAGGTTTTGTGCAAAATATGAATCCTTGCCAATTATATATTCACATAAAATTCAGCACATTCCTTTCATCATAAATCTATGTACTAGAGTTTATCCACCAGATGAGTCAGTTTTAGAGATAGAGTAAATCAGTCCAACTACACAGTTTTATAAGGAGCTGTGGTATCTACATGGATGTAGTTTAAAGGGTAAAATTTGATGGCCTTGTCCTTATTTGAAGAGAAAAAGGTTCCAGTTTTGCTCCAAAAGGAACAATGGTTTTGCAAGGAAAAATCAATCCTTTCCTATTACATTAG
Organism: Cephalopterus ornatus; assembly: GCA_013396775.1. Lineage (NCBI taxonomy): Eukaryota > Metazoa > Chordata > Aves > Passeriformes > Cotingidae > Cephalopterus > Cephalopterus ornatus. The sequence goes on along the minus strand of VZRE01016354.1, from coordinate 136,910 downwards.
AATATCCAATGGTCAATGAAACCAACATTATTTTATGACCAAAGAAGAGAATTTCTAGAAATTTATTTTAATTCTTCCTAGGATCTTTGGAAAAGAGTAAATTAATATTTAAAGAGTAAGTAGCTCAGTAAGTGAATTTAAGCCTGAACATCATTGTAGCCCTATGCATTTTTCTATCCTTTCAAACAAGCACTCGTGAAAGAGAAGCTACAAGTCAATATGCTGTTGCTTGAATATCATATGGTGATGGATGCCATATGCACTCCTTTTTTTATTTGGCTCATTTTAACCCAACCAAACAAGCACGTAACCTGCCAAGAGGAAAACACTGCTATACTCTTGATCTGAATTAGGTAGCAAATGTTATAGATCTAGAGAAATTACTATGTGTTTCAGTTAAAGATACAAACATACCCGTTAAATTACCATTTAAGGTAATACGAACGTAGTAATTCTACAGCAATTTCTGTCTGTTTTTAAATAATAGGTAGGTTTTTTCAAGCTCAAATCTCTGGAAATTTAAAGTCACAACATTTTCTTAAAAATTCTTCTAACTCACGTACCCAGTAATATTTATTTATCTCCCTGAGAATGGGGGCTGGGGGGAGGAGAAGGGGAGGAATGCAGCACCACACCATCTCATAGAGAACATTTCATCTTTTACATTACACATCTTCAACCATGACACAAAAGCTTTGCTGTGATATCTAAGAGGAAATTATTTGCAAACAGCTGTATGTCAAGCGGTTTCACTGATAAGGGGGAGATCTACTCTCAGAGCTGATACTGTTAGAGTGTCTACATTAGCCAAACTGTGCATTAGCATTTTCAGAATTGTACCCAATTGAACATATCAATTTAAACATCTCAAAGAATACTGGTTTAAAACTCTTTAGTTCCAGAGGTAGCACACCTGCTTATAACTGCCTTGGGCAAACAACTGTGACTAAAGTTCACTTAAGTGTCAGCGTAACAGGTTAAAGGTACACAGAGATGTGATGTGATGTATGCATCAAGATATTGCTAGCACTATAGAACTCGTGATACAGGTCTGAGCTAGCACTGTGTAATTTCTAGACACTTAGTTGCAAGAAATTAAAATTAACCTGAATGTTCCTTATCACTAAGTTCTATTTACTGGCTTTAGCAACAATGGAGTGAAAGGAAATTGATTACTAGGTTCTATAAATCTTTTGAATTGGATATTATTGTGGTTTAAAATACCTGCTTATTTGGGGTCCTTTTTGGTCTATATCCATTTTCACACATTTAATAGGCAATGCCATTTTTTAATTTCCTACATTATTTTAGGATATTTCCTTCACAGTTAAATAATTTACTGCCCAAAGATGTTTAATAAGTAGAGTCACTAATCGCCTAATTTCCAAGTTAAATAGGTCTTCATATTGCTACAAATAACCCATTTCCAAGAACCATTATCAAAACAAGAACAGTTTGTCCCCCCTCTCTGCAGATAGCAATAATCTGAGGCTGTCTTTTGAGCCTTGATTCAGTCTAATAGCTGGCCCATTTTGCTTTGGCTATTCCTGCTGTTTACTCTTCCACCATTTTAAGCTGACATGCAATTTCAGAAAATTGCTCAGATTCTTCACTTTATAACTCTTATTTCAAAAGTCTATTCAGTGGTAGACTAACCCTACAGAGCGCATGGAGAATTATTGCAGAATATTTCAGAATTGCTTTTCTGAGTAAAGAAATTACTTCACCACACTTTAAGAAGAGTGCTGTTCTTCTGCTACTCAGCTCAAATGGTAAATTTCTCTGTAAAGGGTTGTGTTGAAATTTCACAAAATATCACTGCTCAGTGTGTGGTTAAAGCCATGTCTAATATACAAATGTGGCTGAAATGGATGAGTCCATGGCTTAAAGTCCTGTTCAGTATGAGGGAGCACTAGGAAAAGAAACTATCTGAACTGACCCGAGGTGTATGTGTTTGATCACTAGTTGTTTATGCATCCACATTCTGTTTCTAGTTCACAACAGATGCAACAAGCAGTCACAACAGAACCTTACAGAGCAATATGGAGAGCCCTGCTCTTAGTGCTAGCAAACCCTTCATAAAAAACAGGTAAACTGGCATCCAGGGCACTTTGAGGTTGGAGGACTTGAAACACAAGGCAACTGAGAGTGAAGAGTAGCCAAGGTTCTGCCAAAAGACACTGTATATTAGATGCCCAGCCTGCTGGTTTAGCAGAAAATTACCCATAGCAGATTGGTGCTTTCCCCTGCTGCCAGGGGCTTGCATCTCTTTGAGAAGACTCAACATGATGCTATCAGACTTCTTTGTCACCCAGAGTTTCTCACAAGATTGACAGTTAGAATGAGCAACTTTTTTTTCAAGTAAGTAGAGGCAAATTCTGAAAACTTAATCCTGAATACTTGAAGGCATTTTCCCTTCCTCCTGTTTGGTTCACAAATAGAATTGTCTTTCCCAATTAATTTTGACAGTGTAATTCTGCTTCTAGACAGATACCAGAAAAAAAGGGAACATCTACAGTTTATTCCCCAGGAGAATATGCTGTTTGAGCCTGTTCTTCTTTTCTACCTAGGAACTACAGAACTGCAAAGTACCATTTTTCAAATTTAAGTCTTTAAAAAGAGAAGTCCATTCACTGTAGAATAATGGCTGGAGTTGTGACAGTGCTGGATTGTTTTCATTTTGCTGCTGACTGATTTGACAGTTCATCACTATAGGTCTTGTGTGAATGATCTATCTTCCTTATGTTAGGTTTTAAAAAAGCATCTTCTCTGTTGTAAAAACAGACTTTTCTGAAAGATTAAGTGAAATCATATGTCTTCCATTCTTCCCTTTCTTATTGATTTTAATATGATATTTTCTTTATACTAAGTCATTACTTACATGTTTTCCTTGGCTGTAAAAGTTGTTTTTTAAACTGAGTCCATAAGCCAAAGCATAAGCAAGAGCATATTTTTGCCATAGACGCATTCAACTAATATCATACTACTACTACCAATAATTTAAAAAAATAGAAATAAAATGAAGGAGCTAAAAGGTGAGGTCAGTACTAGCCTCCATTTTCTTGAATCAGCTTTTCCAAGAAGGTGTAGGAGAATACATGGTCAAGTATCATTCTGTTGAAGGACAAGTCTATTTTTTTTCCTTCCTGTAAAAAATACAGAATACAAAAGGTATCTGTCTAACTATTATATCTTTTTTCTTGGGAAACTCTGATCCTACACCAGGGCTAACTTTATGATCCACTTTCTTAGAATCTGAAATAATTTCTCTAAGCAGTGGAGAAGTCTTCCAATTCATTTATATACTATTCACTAGAATGGTTGAACTGATACTTTTGCTCATGCCAGAGCCTGTACAACAGGCAGTAAAACGGTATCACTCAGAGGTAGGTTTAAGACCACTTTGGTAGCTATTAAATACATGTGTAGCCATTAACACCCAATCAAAATAGAGAACATTTCATCTTATCAAGGGAACTACCAGCTAAAATAGGATTAGCAGACGAAAATGAAATCAAACTACAACTAGAGCTTTGTATAATAGGAAATTCTGTGCACTATTTCAGAGGAAGTAGCTCATATTAAAATTTAAAACTTTGATTTCCTATTTCTATTCTTCATAATTCAATGGCTGGTCAGCCCAGACATAACTGAGGTTACATTTCCTTAAAAAGTACCAAGCACCTGATAAACTGCATAAAAAGTTTATGGAGAAAGGGCTGGAGGGCGTGAAAGCATATCTCCTCTCTCCCAGAAAGAGGCCAAATGAGGATGGGTGACGGCTTTCAGTTAAGCCTAGTCTCTTCCATTTGCTGAGGCTTGAAGAGTCTTTTCTCTAAAAATTGAAAGATTTCAGCATCATATGTAAGTGACAGTAAGACCTTGTGTATGAGAACTATTTAAAAAGTTTTCTAAGCTTTTGAAGAGTTTCTAAAAGTTGGCTTTTTTGGTGTTTGTTTTTTTTTTCCCCTAAGTTCCATATTCTCGATACTTAATATTCAAATTATGGCAATTGCCTTTGCCCAAATTCCTTTTCAGATAAACATTGTAGATTTCAGTAAAGCAAGACTACACCTTATAGCACCAGGTACCTCTGTGATATCAGAAGAGAATGTCTGATCTTTGGACCTGAGTAAATCCAAATGAAGCCATTCAACTTCTACAGAACAAAGCACTTCCTGACAGAACTTTGATGTCAGAACCTGAGGGCTAAGGCATTTTCCAGCACAGGCAGCTGTAAGCAGAAGCTCTGTAACTGAGAATTAACCTTCCCTCATCTTGTAATTAAAAATAAAATATAAACTAAATATAATGCAATAGTTATTTGTCTATATGTGGGTATGAACCCAGTTGACCGACCAAGATGAAAATTGTTGTGACACTTTCAGAGCTTCACAGACCTTACAGAGACTAGTAAGACTACACAAGTACCACAGTGAACTCTGAGTTTCTTGTTAAAGTTTCTAAGACAACATTCAAAAAGAAAGTGCAAGACTGCAAGTGAATGTACAGACTAGTCATTTGAATGCAGGAACATGGAGGAAGTTCTAACTTTCAGCTTAGAGTACAAATATAACCATGGTTATTCTTACTCTCAGGCAAAATATTGCCTGGCAGCAGGCATTGCCACATCTTCAGAGCTTTGAAGTTTCCTATATAACTAGCAGAAGTTTAGAGGTCTAGACATATCTGTAAAAATACAGACATATAGAAAATGTGGGTGTCTCACCAGTTATGATAAATTCTCTGTATCAAGATTCTCAATTTGTCATGAAATCAGCTGTAAATCTATTTGTGGATTTCATGTCTTGTCACAAACTGGCACTGTAGTTCATTACTTTCATAGACCAGACACGGGGGAAAAAATTAACATTCAAGCTTAGAAATTTCAAAATCCAGTCATGAAACTAAACTTAGATCCATTATAACCATTCATCAAGAGATCTTATGGAAAAAACATCAATATGGAAAATGATGTGAATTAGTGAAAACAGTAGAGAAACTAAAAATACAGTATACTGAATGTGTCATCAGGACACAGCTGTTTCAAAAGAAACAGCTATGTTTTCATTATAAATAGATGAAGTAAAACTTCTAAACCATTTATAAAGGCTTAATTCAAGTTTTTCTGGCTTGAACTAGATTCTAGGTTCTTGCTAGTTTTAGAAATCCACCAGTGAAGACACAAGAAATTACTTCAGGCATTAGCTTTTACAGCAAAGTCAATAAAAATAAAAGCTGAGATATGAAACATCTTTTCAAGCCACATATGTTATCATGGAGATACATGTGCTACACTAAGCAAATTCACGCCCAAGGAAAGGATAAAGATGCTTTTTTTTTTGCTGGCACAATACTGTTTTGGCTTCCATGGGTTTTGCAGATGTGTTGATGTCTCAGTTGTCCTCACCTGTGAGGCATTTGTCATGCCATGGGAAAAAAACCAAAAACAAACAAACAAACAAACAAATAAACACCAAACAAACCCCACAAAAACTCTCAAACAAAAATAAACCCAAACCAAATCAAAACAACGTAACCTAAAGAAAACCTCAGAATCCCAAACAGCAAGCATCTGGAGTCATACAGGTCACACAAACACTGTGAGAACTGATGTTTCATGAATTAGTTTGGGACAGGCATGAGAGAGCCCCAATTCAGGATGCTGGATACAGGGCAGCTGGCAATAATGCCCTGTAGCGGAGAGGTTGAACTCTTTTCTCTGAAATCCTGCTCTTGCCCAACCTTTCCCAACAGCAGTTTGCTGACCTGTCACCATAGTCATAGGAATTCACTCACAGTACCACCAGCTGGAAGTGACAGAGCATTTGCTGCACACTGAGTGCACAGGGACACTGGCTGTCTGCTGGAAAAAACACGGGTGCCTTTCTCTCCAGATGAGATACTGAGAGTATCTGTTAATAACAGTATGTTTAAAAATTTATTAATTTGTATTAACATCCAAGAAGGCAGCCTATGTTCGATGTATAAAATCATGAATTAGAGCTAAGGAATAATTTTATCTGAAAACAATGTAGACAGATTCCTCTTTTGTCTGTAGGCAACACTGAAACAAAGGAGACTAATAGAGTTTAAAAGATAAAAAAGTTACATGACAGGTTGGTTTAGCAGTGAAGAATCCCTGTGCAAAATAAGAGTTCTGTCTTGACTCAAAGTTTGGCCAAAGGATTGATGATAAAGGATTGCTTCATTCATTGCATCTAATTCCAACTACTCATCTGTTTTTATATTACATTTGAGGAGTTACACTCAGCTTCCCAGTCCCATGTCAGGCAGCGTGTAGAAGTCTTCATCAAAGGTATCATTCATTCAGTCAGGCATAAAAAATATTGGTTTCCAGTTCGAAGCAAGACACTGTTGGGGCTCTGGCTCTTATTAAATTTCGGGTTAGACACTTGAGTAATTTCTTGTTTAAAGAGGAATCTCTTTTAAGTGCTTGTATAAGAGTTTACAGTTCACCAAAATAATGCAAAATCTCCTTAAGTCTTCGATGAAAAATAACTTTATAAAAAAAGTGTTTTCTATCTTTAGTATATATGCTCAGTAAGTTGAAATAGATTAAACATTACGATAATACATGTCATAGAACACATTTAACAAAAAAAAAATCTGCATTAATATTCCCAAACAATTGTGTTTTTCAATACGAGAATAGCTACTCTATTGTTCCTGTATTAATTATTTTGTGCAATGTCTCTCTGTCCTTTTTTGTTTATATTTCTCAACTTGCTAAATGCCAAATACTGGGAGATTTGTTCATGTAGTGCAGTAATATCCAAAACACAAAATAAGGCAATCTGAAGTAAAACTAACATATGCAATACTAACACCAAGTGGTCTTAAATTAGATTAAGGCATCTCCTGTCAAAATATGTGCATTAAAATTCTAGGCATGTAGTGAGATCCAGATGGGTAGGAGCAGTTGAGAAATATAATGCAGTAGCTATGTTATGTCTATAGAGGGGTGGAGGCCTTCATACAGTCTCTGTGACTATAGATTGTGTACTTATATATCCTTTCAGACTCCTCTCCTTGTCAAAATCACCAAATGCGAAGAACATTTCACGAGGAATGTGAGGAAGGCCCACTGGGACTTTCATTTTTACAAGATTATCATAAGAAATATTTCAGATAAATAACTGGTTTTCTGTAACTTTAGTCAGAAAAGCAGTGTTAATCAATCTATCCCATTCTTTTTTACCTTCAGGCTGTTGATTTGAACAATTAACACGACTGGAGAAAAAACATGGTGGAATACTAATTGGTTTAGAGTACCTTATTCTGTGTGGAAATAAACATCTGCAAAAGATGATAAAGCAATACCTGAATGTAAAATATGAAAGTGTTTGCAGCATGTGATTTTGATAAACTACATTTTTTCTTAATGTCGGTAGTACTGATGTCTTACAAGTCTTTTAGTAACCCACTGTTCCTGCCCTGTACAGCAAGGTCTACTAATCACCGACCTGCAGAAAGTTCTGTCTCCACTGGCTCATCAGCCAGTAGTTTTGGCAGTGGATACAGCATGGATAGCGAAGGCAGCAGCAGTGCCACAGGAGAGAATAATCTATTTCCCATCCCGAGAATGTAAGGCTTTTCCTTTAATGTATTGTATCCTCCATGCACAATTTATAGCCCTTTCACTTACCAGTCACCTTCTTGCACAGTTTCCTCTGCAAACTCGAGTGATGCAGCAGAATAGCAGCTAACCGGGGAGAATTCCTCTGGGTACATAGTTTTATTCTGCTTTGTTGAGTGCTGAGTTGTTAATAACCAACCAAACCTCTGCCTCAACCTCATGAATTTTTTCTCCTGTCACACAGGAGATGTGCTAATCAAAGCCTTTGATGAAAGTGTGTAGTGTTGGCCTTGGCTTATGTTTTATAGTACAACTTTTCTAGGCCTGAGAATGCTTAGTTTAAGCTTTCAGGTTTTCCTCCTATAGAGAACTGTTACTAACGCAAGTGAAATTCATATTGTGGATATAATCCTACTTCTCCCAAGTTTTTAGGAGTTTGAGTAGAATTTTCAGTTCTTGGTTGGAAAAAAGCTTTTTTGGTACAGGGTCCCTGTTGGAATTATCAAGCTACTATCAAGTGTAATGATCCTATAAAATGATTTAATTTTCAAAATATTTTATCCAGTTAAGTACACCACAGAGAAAAGTTTTGCCAGGATTTTTTCCCCTCAACTCTGTCAAGCATGCACCTTCATTTAGCAATTTCATTTATATTCCTTTATAGGACAAAGTAACTTTTCCTCATAAACTTATTAATTCTGGCCTGAAAAAAATTATAATTGACTGTTCTCAAAGTATTAGTTGGTGCTCATTGCTCATTCACTGTCTACAATAGCTGTTCAATGTTTTTCTTTGGAGCACAAATTTCTTGCTTTTCCCTTGAAGTCCTGAACTATTAGTCACAAAAGATAAAGGCTTCCTAGAAAAACTTGAATGAAGTAAAAATCATTCTCCAGAACTGTGATATTTCTGAGAATTTATCATTCTTTAAAATAAAGCCCAATAGTATTTGTCTACAGCTTGTTAGTAGATAAAGGAAAAATAGAGATAAATCTAATATATCCATCTATTTCAATCTGATCTTCAGAATTTAGGAGGATGATATGAGCTCAGGTTGCAGGGTGCCAGTTTTTTGCTCTTCATTGAACTTTTCCCTCACATTCTTCTAGGTAAAAAAAGTTGTACTTCCCAGTGGCAAAAAAAATGTTTTTAATCAGCTCCGGCAACAAAAGAAAAATATTGTGCCCTCATTCCTAGTGAGAAAAGCAAAGATGCATAAAATCTTTGTTCACAGAAACACAAGATGGAGCTCTCAATAGAAATTTTCAGTTCACATATGCTAAGTTTGAGTCCAAATAGTGTCATTTATTGTGTATTGCCTAACAGTGTGACAGTACCTACAGTTACTTGGTATTTGCCTGACAGATTCACTGGTCTCTTAAGCCTGAAATCAGCCCCACTTCTACTGAAAAGCAGGAGTAAGTCTCCACAGCTTCAGCATTTCTCTTACAGCAATTTGTCCTCGTGAATTACACTTAATTAAATAAAATATATCCAGGCCTCTTATTTTCTGTTAAGGCTAGACTATGGTTTTTTTCTTCATTATGACATTGTAAAGTAAATTATTTTTATGCTGATATTAGACAGAGACTTTAACAATTACACAGAAAATTTATACAGACAAGACATGCTTTGTTTTTCATGTTAGTCTCCAGCGCTTTACAGCAATGTAATGAAAATGAATAACAAAATTACTGTTTACCATCTGATTATTCCTGGAAAGAATGTTTAGTACAGATAACTGTTTCTACTTTGAATTCTGTATAAAAATTCTTATTTATCTGCATATATGTATGATTGATATTCTAGCTAACATTTGCATCCACACTGGCTTGATAATTACTTCAGGGACTCTGACCTTGTACATTAATTCAGCATATCCACAACGACACAGCTCTCAGTTTGCATGTGAAGTGTTAAACAGGCTAAATACTTTTAAGTATATTGGCATTTAAAAACCTCTTTGGTTATTGTTTTCCTGCTTAGACTAAGTTTTTGATCTATCAATAGAAAACATGTTGGATATACTAAGTTTTAAACTCTTTACTTTAGTCCAAATGCTTTTAGCCATAGGAACAATTAGTCTTGAAGCAAAATAAAATAATTAAATAGTGACACCATGGGAATTGTTTGATGAGGTGACTAATTAGAATACTTGCCAATATTAAGTAGCTATAACTGTCAAGGGAAATTAATCATTACATACAGTTACACAGAGCGGAATATACCTTGTAAAGTCTTTCTACTTTAGAATTTTTTAAAAATACTCTTATTATCCATTTGTAATATTCCTGAAAGTTACATGTTATTGTCTCTGATAAAGACTAGATTCTCTATGACTTTGTGTTGTGTAACCCCTTTATAGAAGTACAATGTCTGTAAAATTATATTCATTTTTAATACAAAGGTGAAAAGCAACAGAATAATGTATAAGAAAGATTACCCTTGGGACAAATAATTCTTCTATCACATCTGTGATATGATTTATGAAGCATTGCCTGCAGAAGAAGAAAATAATATCTTTCCGTTAAAACTGAATATAAAACCACTTCAAAAATGTAATTTTATACTGATTTTTAGTTCACTGTGAGTTTGGATAGCTTCTGTTGCTGAGACATGACGCTGAATCATTGGTAGCAAAGACCAGTGATGACCCTTTAACTCCAAAGGAATCATATGCGTCTGAAGATACTGCCTTATATTCTCTATCACAGCCTTTCAGAGTCTTAAGGGAGAAATAAAACTAGAAGCACAAATGTCTGATAGTAGCAGACATCTTTGAGAGTGATTGTAATCATGCCTTAGATCTTGCAACAAGTATGTTTAGATAACTTATGTTTTGCCTAACTTTCATTGTCTAAAAGTAGGCAACAAGATTGTAATGCAGGTTCTTTCTACACCCAGTGCAGGAAAAGATTAAAATAAGTCTTCAGAACAGAATTTTTTCTTATGCTAAATCTAAACTGTAGAGTAAAACAATCATTAAAAGAAGACAATGACCACAAGTATGCCTTACCTTTAAAGTAATGGTATTGTAGTTGCCTTCTAAAGAGAACAAAAATAATATTCTTAAGTGATTTATCCAAATAGCAACAACAAAAAAAATCACTTTATTTTATTGAAATTATATATATATATATATATATATACACACAGACTTTTTTTTTTTTTTTTTAGAAATACCTGTGATGTTCTTCTTTTTGTAAAGAACCAGGCCTCAGTGGCTTGGATATATCATTTTCTTAGCTCTCATCCCTTTATGGTCTTATTGACAACAACCACCATATCTTTTAACAGAGGGAAGATGAGCCAGAATGGACAGGAACCAGTAAAGCAGTCGGGAGTAGGATTAGCCGATTCAGAAGGTAAAAAGAAATACAAACAGCACTACAGTGGTATCCCATATTTGTAGAACTGATATGTCTTTGTCTTTTACTTGTTATGCTATGAAAAATTAGTCTATGCTCTCTTTGTATCGTGGATTAAGATCCTAACCTTCATTTACTCTAAGGGCTCGTTACACATAGCACCAATGTAATGAGTCTTCAGTTTAAATGAGAACAGCGTCTTACCTGGTTTTTTAAAGTAATTCAGTAGTTAGATTACAATAAATAATGTCTGTCTTTTGATGTCCATTGCTTTTCATGGTGTTTGAATAAAAAATACAGAGTATGGAGCTGACTCAATACTCATTGAATTCAAAGAAAATACCCAATGGCTGTCAGACTTTATTTTTATAACATTTCAGAATATTTACTTAATAAAGCAATTATTATTATTATTAGTGTTTAAATAAAACATTAAGTTTAAATAAAAATATTAGCTGAACATCAGACTTGACTGCTGCACTTAATGCAGATGCATCATAATGAAACCCTTCTTGGATTGTGAAATCCTGAGCGATTTTTTTTTGTATGAATGTGGCGTTGACAAAGAATGAGACACTGTAATATTGGAGCTGGAAAGACCCTTACAGAATGACTTTCAAAGCTTCATGAGCAATGTGATTATATCTTTCATGTGTAATAGTGGACAACCACATGAAATTTAAGTGTTTTTTTCTGAAGGATGTGTTAGGAAAAATTCCATTTTCCTTTGTATATAAAGTATATTTTTTCAAGTATATATTTCTGTTGACCTCAAATATAAAATTTAATTATCATGACCTTCATTTTGTTGTTAAGACTTTTCGATAAATTTCAATGCAGCTTTGAGGTATTAATTAATAAATTGAAATTCATACATACAATTGGTAAATTGATCTCAAGTTCAGTCATTTAAAAAATCAAACTTTTCAGGCTTCTACAAGCTGTATGCATGGAGAAATAATTGTTGTTGCTATACTTGAGGTAAAAGTGGTCTAATGTTCCACAGAGTTGAAGAAATCAAATTACTATTTGAAGGCAGAACTGTAAAACTTTCATTTCCAAAGCAAGAATTCTCAACTGTGTATATGCGTTCTACTAAATGTTTACATTCATAATACTCATCATACAAAAATCCAAATTAATCTACTTCTCAAACTTCAATTTCTCAATAGTATTTTTAAGTATTTGAAAAACAATCTATTTTTAAAGAGAGAAATGGTGAAGTAAAAATGGGAAATCAGAAATTTTCCATTTTTACTTTGTCATAGTAAATTTTATACTGAATGATAATTGTAAAAAAATTACCTTTTCATCTTTTTGTTTATCATAAGCTACCCCTTCGATAAAGTCTTGGATCTAAATTTCAGAGCCTACAAACACAAAATATTTTCATTTCTTATTTGTATCATTAAATAAACCCCAAATCAAACAAGCAAACAAAAACAACCCCACCTTTTTAAACATTCTGAAAGATGTGTATATAGCATTTGGCCACTAAAATTACTTTGCCAGTCATAGTTATGTTTCTGCCTGTCTTCAAAATCTGCAAATAACTCAAGAGCTGCAATTCCATAATTTTCACTGATGATGCAATTCACCTCTCCTACCTTGAGAACTCTAAGCATTACAACTCCAAGTATGATAAAATGAGCTGTTTCTCACCATTGAGAAATGCTGGTGCAGCCAGCCTGGTTTTTGGTGTCTGATTTCCAGTTGACTAAGATGGGACAGATCAATCTCAAAGGATAAATTCAAGTAAAAACTGGAAAACAATTCAAGAGCATTTCAGTTTCAGCATGTAAACATAAGTATCTGGTGGGGAAGCAGTTCAGAATTCAGAGGAACTCAAGATTAACTAAGTATTACTTCAGTATTGCAAAATTATTGTGGTATTCTTTTCATGGATGAATGAAAAATCTTAGAGATCAAATTATGTCTTTTCTGTAGTTCACTTACCTGTGTTATGGACCAGAGGAGCTCTGCAATTAATTGAAAACAAATGTTCATCCCCATTTTCCATTAATTTGTAGAGAGCTCCCATAGCTGACGTTTGTATTCTCATTTGCAAATAATGACTTAGTGTTATATTTAAAAGCTTTTAATACTGGCACTATTTTTTTAGCTTTTCAAATGCTCTTAGTGCATAACTTCAGTAAAAAGTAGCCTGTGGGTTAGTCTCTTTAAAATGGGGCAGACTAAATTTATTTGCTTGAACATGCGGATCTGCTGCTACTTTAAATGTTTAAGTCATCCACGTCATTCATACAGGCCTGACAAATATGACAGGGGACTTACAGGATCTTTAGGACCAGTAGCTGGAGGCAGAGCAAGGTAGGACCCTCAAATGACGATGAGAACTGGTTTCTAGGCAGCTGAATCAAAACTGTAGCAAGCAACAGGGGTTGGGGTTCATCTCGCTGGGTATGACACCAAAATTTAGGCATGTACATAAGTGGAATCACCAGGGAAAAATATGCTCCTTTTGTAATTGTTTGCCTACTTGAGAAATGTGTTAATAATTTGTTGGAGTAGTTTTTTTGTGCTATTAAGATGTATTAGCAGAGTTATAAGTAAATATTAGAAAACAGCACTATTTACACAATATTTACACAACCAAATGGTCAATATAAACAACTGTGAGTATTGATATGATAATCTTTGTTTCTCTGAACATATCGTCTTGTTATATTCTGTATTTTTGTACTACTTAATTATATAAAAATCATTCAGAGTTTTGTTCTTGGACAATGTATTAGTTATTTTTATGATATGCATTGTTGCATGCTATCTTACTCTGGGCATTCTGCTCTGAGCAGATGAAATACTTGATCTTCCTAAGCTTCAGTTAATCTTATTATACATATTGTGATCTTCACTGAGTTATGCAAGCCAATTTCTGTATTTGTTTCAGAAAGTGCAATATAGTTTGTTTAAAGATTTCTTATGACGTGCTATGGAGTATTACAGACGTTACAGACAAAAACCCCAATTGCATCCATGTAAGGACTGAAAGTAACAATTAAAAGCACATGATTAATATCTTGATTCAGTTGTAGATCATGATTGGTCTATTTGCCCTATGATATTGCTCAGCCAAGAGATCGCAGACGGTATTTTCAACTACCAAGTAATTACATAATTAAAAAATAAATGGGGAAAATTATTTTCAAGTCATTTAAAAGTGTGAACTTGCTAGGTGATTAGCACCACTTGCAAGGTGCCATTATCTGTAGGAGAAGAAAGATATATAGATGTGAATAGCATTGTAATTGACATTTTGGATCTTCTACTTTTGAAGAGTCTATTTGCATGCAAAATATTGTTCCTCTAGAATTATAAGTGTTGAAGTTCATCTCAAGAAAAGACTCTTCTAGGAGTATTTCGGGGGGGGGGGGGTTGAGTGAATGAGTACTCACAGTGCTTTTGTCATCCTCTGTGCTTGGCCTCATTTCTTCAGTCAGAAAATTGTAATCTTTGTATAAGAACAGAGTGGTTTCCCACCCACATCTCCCAAGAGAGTGGGAGGTTTTTACCTTTATTTTTTTTTTAAATGCTGTCCAGTCCATGTGCTGAATACCAAAAACTTCTCTACAAAGTTCTGCCGTGTCTCAGAGGTTCACTTTCTGACCTTTCCAGTGGTCCTTTGAGCAACACCCTTTGAGTGTGATAAAACAAAGTTCTGTAAGTAAGAAACTCTCTCCCTCTACAAATGACTGAATCTGAACACAAAATTTCAAAATGTTCCAGTTAAGCCTCAGTAGATGTATTTCCATGGGCAAACAGAAGGAATAGATTTTTACTATGTTAAAATCTAAAGAAAGATGCACACATACTTACTGAACTTCTACAAGATGAAACATTAGTGATACGCACTTGTTTAGTATAGTGAACTCTTTCGGGATTTTTCCTTTTTTTGCATGCTATGTATTTGTCTAAGTTACAGATTAAAGAAAAAACAAAAATAAAACCAAAAAATCCATCACAACAATAACAAAAAAACCCACAAAACTTCAAACATGCTCTGTGTTCATGCTTTAACAGGCAAATTTTACAGTACTGTGACTTTTATGGTATCTATTCATGGTAGTCTAGGCTAAAAAACACCCTTTTTTTTTCTTAATTTTTGAGCTTTGTGGTTCATCATCCTGGACTACAAACTAAGAAATTCAGTTTTAACAGTATTTTCACTTATCCCTCTATTTCAGTAATTAATGCAGTTCTAAGCTTTATTTTTGAGAAAAATAGTTGAAATACCACACAAACCTTAAAATACGCTAGGAAATCATTCTAATAATGTTTTGGAGGAAAGGTGCGTGACCTCTGTAAGTGACTGGCAATCATTTGACTTCTGAATTTTCCTTCATATCTTTCTGAATAGTCCTGGTGAAATTTTCTTCCATCACGTCTGTGTAGAATAGACCCTGGAGCAAATTGTCTTACAAGCTGTATCACACTTTCTCTTGAAGAGGAGTACCCAGGAGTAATATGTGGATTACCTCTCTTGAGTACAGCAAGGCATGACACAAACTGACAGCACAGGCATAATTAAGCATCCCCACATTCTTCAAAGTAATTAAAACTCAGGAAAAACCCTCCTCTTACTTGTTCTTTAGCTAGGCTAGAGTAACACTGTTTAAACCACAGGGCTTACTGTGGTATAACCGAGAACAGACTAAGGGCTTGAGATGTTCCCTAAATCAACTTGCTGCATCTCCACGTCTTGAAAAAATTAGCGTTTTGATTCCTTTTAACTCTAAAGGTTGAAATATCAGAAGTATAATATTAGTCCTTATGAGGATGCTCAGCAAAAAATGTCCTAATTTTGGACCTTCAGTCAGAAAATTATAGGAGGAGAAAAAAGATAGATGAAGGAAATTATTATTGGCTAATCATGACAGAGTTACTGAGATTTTCAAATGCTTTTGCCTATGTACAAATCTGTACTTTGATGTCTGAGCTGTCCAGACTGAAAAGAGGGGGTTTAATGCAGATGATAAACTTTTCTTGCATTACAATTTAATTACTTCGTGTATTAATATTAAGGTGAATTTTATTGACCTTGCATAAGCAATGGTGAAAATGCTGACACTGGGAAAAATGTAGGACATAGATTAAATTATATATTAAATTTTTGTAACTTCAGGATTATCTGAGACTTTCCTTTTTTCATAATCAAATCTAATTTATGTCTTTGTATCTATCAGAAGGTAACTTCTTTGAAACAAATTCATTTTAGGCCATCTAACATGAATATCAGAAAGACATATTTAGCTGGTTTTCCCTCATTTTTCTCTTAAACTGTTTTTAAACATAAAAACAGTTAGAAACTAAGTGAGCATTACATTTATAGACACTTTCTCCCACAAAGGTACATAAGGGAAACTATACTGTAAAACATCCAGTCCCTTGTTTTAAATATTTGGAGTGAGTTCTTTGATATTTAGTGGAGAAGCAGTGTAATTTATGAAATAAATAAAAAAAAAAGTGATAAAGAGACTCTAACATGAATGTTCTAGATTTAGCCAAGAGGGATTTATATTAATTTATGGAATGAAGTAGATTTTCTGGTGGTTTGATGCCAAAATTAGTGAAATTCCCAGAAGTCCCAAGAGGGTCATGCTGGAGGATCTCCATCTTGGAGGTTCTCTACCTCCTCAGCTGCCCTTGGATAAAGAACAAAAGTCACCTTTGCTGTAAAATAGACAAACATAAGTTAAAATCCTGATAGCGGCTCGTTACAGGCAGCAAATGGTGTCTGGTGTTTCTCTGGAGTCTGGCAGTATGACATTTTAGGATTACATCCTCACTTTTAGTGGGGAGTAATATACCACCAATTTAGGCCAGTGTTACAAAGTGTATCAGCACCTAGTTTTATTTGCCCCGATGATATCTAAACCTTCTCATGGATTATATGATGATTCTAAATAATATAGGTATTTCAAATGTACCCCTAACTTCCTTTGGTATGAAGGAAATTCTTTGTTGTTTTTCGGTTGGTAATCAGAAAAATTATGGTACATTACTTCTTCCAGAAGGCTCTATAGTAAAATAAAACACAACCTGCAAAGTGAATAGAGTGGGAGGGAGTTTAGACAGAGCTTATATTTGTTAGCAATACTGAAAGATGGGTAGTGAGTTAACTGAGAACATCTTCGCAGAGAAGGACTTACGTGGATGGGAAATTAGACATGAGCCAGTGGTGTGTGTTTGCAGCCCAGAAAGCCAAGCGTATCCTGGGCTCCGTCACAAGAAGCGTAGCCAGGCAGTCAACGGGGGGTCATTCTGCCCCTCTGCTCTGTTCTTGTGAGACCCTACCTGGAGTGCTGCTTCCAGCTCAGGGGTCCTCAGTACAAGAAAAACATGCACCTGTTGGACTGGGTCCAGAGGAGGGATGGAACACTTCTTCTATGGAGACAGGCTGAGAGAGGTGGGGTTGTCCAGCCTGGGGAAGAGAAGACTCTGGGGACACCTTGTTGTGGCCTTCCAGTATATAAAGGGGGCTTATAAAAAAAACAAAAACTGTTTACCGGGGCCTGTAGTGATAGGAAAGGGGACACTGGTTTTAAACTGAAAGATATTAGATTTAGATTAGCTGTAAGAAAGAAATGTTTTATAACGAGGGTGGTGAGGCACTGGAACATGTTTCCCAGAGAAGTTATAGGTGTCTTATCCCTGGAAGTGTTCCAGCCCCAGGCTGGATGGGGCTTTGAGCAACCTGGTCTCGCGGAAGGTGTCCCTGACCATAGGGTGGGGTTGGAATTAGATGATCTTTAAAGACCCCTTCCAACCCAAATTATGCTATGACTCTGTGATATGAAAGAGTTGACAATGATTATTGAAAGGTTCGACACACAAACTGCAAATACCCCTGTGCTGTGTGAGTGGTGTTCTGGGAACAGTTGCCCATTCAGGAAAAGGTGTTTTACAGTTACAGAAGTAGAAACATTTTTCTCCCTCAGCAGTGATTTCTTCTGTACCTTTTATTAGGAGCATCAGGCATCCACATTTCACTCACTTCACCCAGTGTTTTGTCTTGAACAGATAGTCAGTAGCTCTGTGCCATGAAAATTCCACTTTCTTTTTAGTTTCTTACCTTTGGATTGAGATTCAATTCCTGAAGCAACATCAGAATGTCACATGTATAGTATTGTATAGCAAGAGTCTGAGAACTGCTATTTTCAAGGAAATTTGCAAGTATCATTATATATCATACAACTGCTCATTTCTGTGTTTATGTCAGGAATTGATTGAAGGGCTTTGAGAACTGGGAATCCACATGCTTAAGGTTACTAGCAAGAGTAGCCTCCTATAACGTAATTCCTAACTCATAACAATATGACTAACAGCATATAGATCACCAATAAATTACCAGGTCAGAACCAGTCACTTTCACTGGTGGGGAATTTTGGAACAGTTCCATGTTTCTGCATCAGGGCTTGATCCAGTTCTTTCCAAGGCCTTTTCAGACAGGTATCTCAAAACCGCAAGAAGCACCATCTATTCAGTCCTTGCACACAGGTCAAATACTACCTTTGCTTTTGGCTCTCTTGGCAATGACTCGAATAACTCAGGAGTCTTGCACATTTAATCCTAACATATGCTAAAATGTAAGAGAACCTGAAAAAAGTCTGGACTTTCAAGTATTTTTCTTGAATCAATAGAATCTTGAACTAAGTATGAGACTGTTGAGTTGAATGTAATGGATATTGATCTATGGATTTAAAGAGTAATCCAGCCAATCTGAAATGTTACCAACACCGACTTGAACAGTGGCCGGATTGCATTTTTTGGTTTTCAGTTCATGTCTCATAGTACATAACAAAAGAAATTGCTGCACACTCTCAGTGTCTTTCCTAAAGAACAATATAAACCTGGTGATCGCTTTTTTTTAAAAACCATTTTTAGTGGCTGCAAGATTTACTTTCATAGTCTTATTGACATTCTGATTTACATGTAGAAGAGATCTGTTTATGAAATAAAATATTACTGAATGAAATGTGATCCTTTCCCAGGAAGACGTCCAATTGAAAGAATCAGAATATTTGCCAAACTTCTCTACTATCCCTATAAATAAAAAGGCTAAAATTTACAGTTTAAACTGTCTTTAATATGAAATAACAACCTTGCTTTTTTC
The DNA here is from genome assembly GCA_013396775.1 of Cephalopterus ornatus. Lineage (NCBI taxonomy): Eukaryota > Metazoa > Chordata > Aves > Passeriformes > Cotingidae > Cephalopterus > Cephalopterus ornatus. The sequence goes on along the minus strand of VZRE01016354.1, from coordinate 117,808 downwards.
TATTACCTTCTACTAGGGGTCTGCCATCTCCTACCCTTGACAGCACAAGTTTAATCAATGCCGTCAAAATTTAAAGCAGAAAATACCAGCAAAAGTAATTTCTCACATGAGCAGCTTCTACAATAGCAAAGGAAAAAAAGGACATAGGAGAGTAGAAAATAAGTACCGAAAGCACTTGCAGCTAGACTGTTGATCCCCTCATACTGTACCTCTGTTTTTTTTAGGAATGGAAATTTCAGTTTTAAGAATTGAACAGATATACTTCCTGTCACAAGGGTTCCTTAAGCAATGAGTCAGGCCTATGCACTGTCAGTAGTCCTTATCCTCTCTGTTGTTTTTTAGAAAGCTGTCTACATTTTAGAAGTGCTCCCTGAAGCTAGGAATAGCCTTACTACTAATGCCTAAATACCACACTTTAAAGAAGTGAGTCAAGATAAACAACAGCAGCATTCTAAACCTAAGTATTATCAGCTTACTCTCTAAACTTTGAGAAGTATTTTTTATCTATCCCTGATTGGCCTCACACTCTCATTCCCCACCTGGCTCTCCAGTAATAATTGCAGTGATTAGTTCTGCCTTCCTGAGGTATTTGCCAGTATAATCCATCTGCTTTTCCTAAAAAGAAGCAGAAAGAATTTAAATAAGAATAAAGACTGCAGCCAGAGATAGAAACAGAGAGAGAAAAAAGGACACAATATTTTGTGTTCTTGTATCCACATCACAAACATTGATTTACATTCTTACAAATCAGCCTGTTCCTGAATTGTCACTAAAAAGTGTCATCAAAAGAGAAGTAAATAATCCAGGGAGACTGACTGTTGTTAACTAGTGGCTGGCCAACAGCTTCTGCCACTGTTGTATGAAGTGTGACTGAAAGGCTATTAGCCTTCAAATTATATTTCAAGAAAATTCTAATTAAAAAAAATTGATTTTTTAAGCTTCCATTTCAAAAATTCCACTTTTCCCATGGGATGTCTTGAAAATCAAAAAATACTAAGACAAACAAAACAAGGAAAAAGCTGAAAAGCACATGTATTTCATCTTGAAACCAAAATATCACCCTTTGAAATGATACTTCAATAACAACCTGGAAAGATAATTTATTTGCCTAATGTTCTTAATAATTTTTATTGGCCTTGCTCTTGAATGCATTTCCACTAACATAAAGCTGCTTGGGGCTTTCAGGAGGTTTCTTCTGGTGACTTCTTGGAGATGTAATTGGCTCAGTGTGTTTGGGCTGGCAATTGACATGCTGGTAATTCCATCAAAAATCTGACAAAACCACATGGTTTCATTTCTAGGGAAGAAAAGACTTTTGGTAGAATTATGTAATCTATGTCTTTTAAAAAGATGTGGTTGTGAAGGAAGCCTGGTTGAATACTAACTGGTACATTTAGTATAAATACCAGTTTATAATGAAGACCATCAACACTGGAAAACAAACAGAGGGAACCCCCCACCAAAAATGGAGTGAAGGTGAAGATGCTGGAAATTGTGATTAACTGAACCTGAGCCTTGTCTGGTGTAAGTCTGAAGAAGGGCTGCTTCACATAGTGAGTAATTTATAATCACCTTGAAACAGAGTCACTTTTCATGATCAATGTTCATTTAGGATCAGTAAAAGTCAGGTTGATGCATTAATATGATAGAAGGTGAATTGCTAAATCCTAAATGATTTCCTCTCTGTGATGAAAATGAAACTAGGAGGTACTGAGTAGGGTTTTTAAATGTCAGCTTCCCGGATACTTCAAGTGATCTCCTCCATTTAACAGTGTGATTAGGACCTGGAATTGTGGGCATACTCCAAGGAAAAAAAAAAGTAAGTAAAATAGATCTGTTTTAAAGTCAATAATGTTCAATACTCAAATATATATAAGCTATTCTGTAGTAGGAATGGCGTTAAGGGGCCTTCAAGGAGTCATCCTAATGATGCAAAGCACAATATTGTTCCTAAAAGGCTTTTGTTAACTTTCACCAAAAAATTCCTGGTGCAAAGCTTCATTAGTCTGTTCTAGTGCTTGATTTTCCTTAATATCAATGTGTTTTCCTAAGTTCTAGCCTAGTTTCTTGCTGAAATTAATATTCAAGGACAGAAATAAGAATACAAAAGCCAAGATCTTCCCTTCACAAACATAGCATTATTTTATCAAGCACTTCTTATAAACAGATTATTCTAAGCTTGCCTACAAATGATAGCACAGCCATTCCTATCGAACAGTTCTGTATTAGAGCTCCACTTTTGTTGTATATATTTGAAATGTCAAAAAAGTCCCTCAAGAATGTCATAACCTTTTTCTATACTTAACAGTGCTTTGTAGCTCCTTAATGTCTGGTTTCATAATTTCCTTTCTTTTTTTAAAGATAATTTACAACTTACTTAGAAATTAAACTATAATGATGGGGATTCAGAAAAGGGCAAATTCATATTTGCCCTCATATGTTCTCATTTAATCCCTTTTCTTTAAACTGATATTCAAACAGTTATCTTGGAATGCTGTTTACATGCAGATGAATCTAGAGCATTTCCAGGTGGGATCGCATGGCAAGCTAAAATTAAACTTCAGCTGATCTTTATTTTAGCATGTAAAGCTGCTCAATTTTATTGGACTGTAAATTGTGTTTCAAAACTGAAGTTTTTGGAAATCAGTGCATTAGAATGAATATAAGTCTTTCCTATGATGAAAATGCCTAGATGCATCCAAGTCTCATGGTAGAGAGTCTGGTTTCATATCTATACTTAGAACCCTGTGTTTTGTCCCTACTTTATGTTCAGATTAATAAGTTTTTCATAATGCTCCATGTTCATTATTTCATCCAGTGAGAGTAGTTTTACAGGTTTGCACCTGTAGCAAAATATGTTATTTACTGCCGCAGTATGTGAACAATATTTTGTCCGTTAAGGAAAAAATTCAGTTTGTGTTTTTCTCATAAAGAATTCCTAACGGTTTGCCCTGTGTAGACATTTGTAATTACTTTAGGCTATTATATGTTCTCTTCCCTTCTGTGTATTATTTATTCTGACGTTACTAGGGTATGACTGGGAGGGAATCAAATGGACAGAACACTAGACAAATCTAGTGGCAGAAAGTAATGTGCTGTGTTTGTAGAAGATGATGCAGTTAATTTATCCTTATCTGCAAAAGGATTCAGGGTCTTTAAACATAGGGGTATCCTGTTGGTTTAAGTACTCTATTTTTCTGCCTCAATCCAGTTGCTGCTCCAGAAATTCATGGTTATTCCACAGATTCTTGTTCTCATCTGCCGTTCCAGATCAGATACTTCAATTTCACTAATACATCTTCAACGACCCCAGATCCATATGTAAACAGGCATAAAACCGATTACTCCTATGCCAAGACAGTATTCAGGTTTTCCTTCACTGTCAGCTACCTGGAGTGCCAGTCCTTTTCCACTATCTGTTAAGAACCTGAAGATTATAATGAAAATTTACAGCATTTATTTTAGCTTCCTTATCTAAAGTTTAGGTGGATGATCTCAGATAGGATTAGTCCTGCCAAATGGTCCCAGGTTTGCATGTGTGTTATTGCCATCCATTGCAGAGGTCTTAATTTTCTGAAACACCCTTTCTTTCTGTCATACTTTATTTTTTTAATATTTCTTTAGATTTTTTGTCTGCCACATTGTCTTTGCACTCTAACTTGTGATGTGATAATAACGTGACTGGATTCACGTGCCTTGGAAAATGCACAAAGCTTCTGGAGATCAGCTGGGTCAAACATCAGATACATACATCTGCTTTCTGTACCTAGAAGTCCACGTGTTTTGCAGGAGCCTGATAACATACTGCCTATGATGATTAGTCAGTTTGTGTGATTTGCTAGAAGAAGTCCCATATGTAGCTTGCATCAATGCCTGCTGAGTATGCTATGGATCCTTACTGTTTTCTCCTGCTGCTCATCTAATATCTACAACATTTATGCACCAGCATCCTGATTGCCTGTGACAGACTGAGTGTTTAGCTTCTTAGAAATGTATTCGTATTCATGGAACATTCTGCTATGTTCTTGAAGAAATTGGATTCTCATTGATCTGAATGAAATTATTTGCCTTTTATATAAACTATGCCCTTCTGACTGGTCTGACTGTCTGAGGAGTTCTTTATTTCTTGGCAAGTAAAGGAGAGAAAAAGGAGTCTTTCCATCTTGTCTCTGGACATTTGAGACTGTAACAAGCAAAGACAGCTTAACATATAATTTATATGTCGATTTTAAGTCTGGTCTCTGACTTTATAGATATACATTTTCTTTGCTATATTTATGCATGAAAAAATGAAGCCTACTCTGTAAATTGTATCTGAGTATTTTCCTTCCTACTCAGTGGATCCTTTCAAACAGAACCATAAAGCAAAGTTGTCTAAATTCCTGTAAAGTTGTAATACAGCTTGTTACAATTCAGAAACTACAGTGTAACAATAGTTTTTTTAAGCCCATAAAAAATTTGTACATTAAAGCTTCTCATTCCAAGAAAGGAAACTGAGCAGTGCTAGAAGGAGAACGAAAGAAAATCAACACAAGAATTTTTTTTCTTGTTAATGAACATTTTAGACACAAAAAGAGCTTTCACAGTGAAAGAGAAACAGAATCTGAGAAGCAGAGCCTAGGAGCTGCTCTTCCCCTCTCCTATTAAACACACCTTACCTAGGTGTTGTTCCATTGACTAAAGGAACTACTGAAGATTTACATAATTATACAAAGAAAATGACACATGGAAGAGTCTCAGCTTACCTTCAGAAAATGGCATTTGGGGGTACTTGTGAAAATCCTACAACACGAGAAAGATTTTTACAGTTTATCTTCAGCAGTGGAGACAATGCAAAAGCATACTGAAACCACAAAAGCAGCAACATGAGTGAGACAAAGCCAGGCTTGCTAACATTTCTCATTCTCTGGACAAAACCCAGTAACTAATGTGTCATAATGTGTCGTTTTCCTGGTCTCTTGGAATCGTCTTATTGAATCTACCTTGTTGTATGCAAGTACAGATTATCATGAAGGAGGAAAGATAAAGAGGCCATAACTTCTGCATAAACTGTCTATCATTTTAGGGGTGTGACTTCTCATATTATAAAGGAAAGACCACTCTGAAATCAAAGCTGCATCCAAGTATAATACAACAAATCAGTTCCCTCTTTAATGGCAGCATCTACTGCCCTCAGGTTACTTGTTCTGAACCAAATTCCAAAATTAAATATTGCAGCTTTCTTGTTGAACAAAGCTGAGTAATTTTTTTCAAGTACAATTTTCTGCCACTGGCTAAAGATGCTAAATTGAAGACAGCTTGAAAAATGGATATAATAGCAAGTGATGCAAGTCCTGTGAGAAAGGACGCGCGCGCACACACAAACCGCAAACACCCTTTCTTCCCTGCCCCTCTCCAGGATCAACTGAATATGTGGATGTATATTTAAAGCATTGACCAAAAGTAATACTTATTCTGATTTCTGCTATAATTTTGAGCAGAAAGTTCTTTCTTAGGGATAATATATCTATTATGATCCTAGAGTAAACCAAAAAGAGAGATCAGATCTTTTTGGATGCATTTTGTGAATATATCTACATTATTATGTTTATGTTAATAATCTCAACTACACAATAGCAGATTTTTTCATCATAATGGTCAATGTAAAAAAAAAAAATCAGAACAGATTTCTTCAAAAAATTACAAGTTTTGTGAAGTTTTAAATATTTAATTAAAACAATCCCAACAAAAATTAGGAAGGAATGTGGAAAATTGACATCTTCCTTAGTTTCTTAATGAATAACCTAATCTTTATACTGCAGTTTCTTATGAGAAAATGAGAATTCCAATATATTCTCAACTGATAGAAATGCTTTGAGCATTTGCGTACCTTTTTGATGGTACAAAGTTACCTTTGATGGATAACAGAGGAACTTCAAGGTTTCTGCATTTTGACATTGGAGTAAGTACAAAAGACAGAGATTCTGTCTAGAAAATATAGATAATGCAAGCTGTATGCATTCTGTCCTCCCAAATATCTAGATGGCTTTGAAATATCTCCAGCAAGGGAGACTCCACAACCTCTTTGGGTGATCTGGTCCAGTGCTTGCTCACCTGCACAGTAAAGAAGTTCTTCCTCATGTTCAGGTGAAACTTCCCATGCATCAGTTTCTGCCTGTTGCCCCTTGTCCTATTGCTCAATACCACTGAGAAGAGCCTGGCTCCATCCTACTGACACCCTTCATTCAGACACCTACAGACATGGATGAGGTCCCCTCTCAGTCATCTCTTCTCAAGGCTGAATAGGCTCAATTCTCTCAGCCTTTCCTCATAAGAGAGATGCTCCAGGCCCTTCATCAGCTCTGTAGCCTCTACTGGTCCTACTCCATGTGTCTCTTGTACTGAGGAGCCCAGGACTGGACACAGCACTCCACAGCAGCCTCACTAGGGCTGAGTAGAGAGGCAGGATCACCGCCCTCAACCTACTGGCAATGCTCTTCCCAATGCAGCCCAGGATAGCATTGGCCTTCTTGGCACAATGGCTCATGGACAGTTCACAGAGAGCTTGTTCTCCCCCAGGACCCCCAGGCACTTTCCTGCAGAGCTGCTTTCCAGCAGGTCAGCCTTCATCCTGGTGCATGGGATTATTCTCTTCCAGAGTCAAGACCCTGCCTATGCCTGTGTTGAGTTTTAGACAGTTCTTCTCTGCTCACCTCTCCAACCTCTCCAGGTCCTTCTGAAGGGCTGCACAGTACTCCAGTTCATTAGCTACTATTCTCAGCTTTGTGTTGTCAGCAAACTTGCTGAGAAAGTATCTACCCTGTCATCCAAGCCATTATGCATAAGTTGAACAAGATTGGACCCATTATCAACCTTTGTGGGACATCACTAGTTACAGGTCTCTAACTAGACTCTGTGCCCCTGATCAAAACCACCTGAGCTCTGCTGTTCAGCCAGTTCTTCATCCACGTCACTGTCCACTTGTCCATCTAGCACTTGCTGGTGAGGTTATCATCAAAAGCCTTGCTGAAGTCCAGGTAAACAACATCCACTGCTCTCCTCTCACCTATCCAGACAGTTATCTCATCATAAAAGGCAATCAGGTTGGTTAAGCATGATTTCACTTTGGTGAATCCATGCTATCTACTTCTGATACCTTCTCGTTTTCCACATGGCTAGTGATGGCCTTCATGATGAATCATTCCATCACCTTTGCAGGGATGGAGGTGTCTGACTGGCCTGTAGCTTCCTGAGTCCTCCTTCTTGCTCTTTTTGAAGACTAAGATGATGTTTCCTTTTTTCCAGTCCTCAGGCATCTCTCCTGACTGCCATGACCTTTCAGTGATGATGGAGAGTGGTTTAACAATGAACTCTACCAATTCCCTCAGCACTCGTGGGTGTATCCCATCAGGACCCATGGATTTCTGGATGTAAAAGTTTGACTAAATTGTCACTACCCAATCCTCTTCAAGCTGGTGTATCCACTTTTGAGGGAAACTAAATTGGAAACTGTTCAAACAGGGCTCCTGTTCTTTAATATGTCGTAGCCAATGACAGGTCCTCTGGAGAGAACTGGACCACATGCAGAAAAGGAACATTTGTATCACAGACCATAATAATTTCAATATCAAGTACATGCTCTTTTCTATTGATATTTATAATTGCTATATATAAAAAATTCAAAAGTTAAACTTAAAATATACATACCTTTTTTTCATACTATCATCCTGTCATCAGTTTGGTGAGAAAACCCCTTTGTGCCTGAGTAGCACAAAACAAAGAAGATAAATGCATCAGCTGCTATATTCTACAAGAAATCAAACAAGAAAAAAAGGTGAACAGTGATGAACATTTCATCTCTTTCTACCACACTCTGACAAAAAGACTTTCAGGTCCTTTCAAGGAGGAAATAAAGACACACAAAAAGGTCCCACAATGTTCCTATTTAATTTTTCCCTATATTTTTTTCTCATACTAGATTGCTTGTTTTGTATTAACTGCTTCTATTTTTAAGGAGATGCTACCTAGTGGGGTCTTTTTTATTCAAGTCAAAACATATATTTGAAGCTCTTAATGTAAGCAGTATTTTTGAGTTATATTTCAGGCAATCAAGATTATTGGATTTATATATTTATATAGATGTATATAGTTTTTACTCACTGCATGACTCGAATTAATTGAATTATCATTTCATAAAGCTTTTGGGATTTCAGTGATGCTTATGACAGGAGAGACTGCCTCCAGTGAGTTAAAGGGAGTTTTGCCTTTGGAATTCAGAATTTCCCCATAGTATCCCTTGAGTTCTGCAATAGGTCTTGAAATAAATTAATATATTTCTTTGCGTTGTACAGGAAAAATTACTTCACTACTATAGGAGTTGTAGAAGATTTACACATGGCCATGACACACATAGATGACACGCACAGCCAAATAGAGTTAGTGGGCCAGATTAATATTGTGTAACAGATTAGATCAGGATGTGCTCCATGAAAGTCACTGAAATTTCAGCAGCCTAAGATTGGTGTGAGGGAATAGGGATCACACGATGTGAAAAATAAAGGAGCAGTGCTGGAGAGTGCAGAAAAATTACGTTTGAAGCATTCAGCTGACTGAGCAACTAAAGTTCTGCAAATGATCCCTGAAGGTGGGAAGTCTGTCCTCTGAAAAACCCTGAGCTCAGACTCAGCAGATTTTACTCTATTATTTAGAATAGCAACATTTTTATCCTACTTTACCTATGATCTTTAACTCCTCAGGTGTTCATTGGACTGATTAATTGTACTGTATTTATTTTAAATAAGCAGAACTGTATTCCAGAAAGTTGCTTGTACAAATGTAAGGAATCCTTTGCAACACTAACTTGTTGGAATTAAAAAATCTCCTGTCTTGTCTTCAGAGAAATATCCAAACCATATAATTTTTTCTCTCCCATAGTTGGTTTCTGTGCTGATGGCTTTTTTGTTTATTTGTTTGTTGGTTTTTAATTGCAGTTAGATTGTAAAATGGGTGGTAGGAGGGATCTATAAACCATTTCAAGTGGAAAATTTGTGTAATACTACAAGTTAGGAGAAAAAGTGGAGTCTGCAATTTGAAATTAATTTGGGTAGCTATAACTTGACAAACTTAAATCTGAGCCCAAGAATTTAGTGTTGATTAGTGCAGCAAGCAAATACTTTGTGCTGAGACACGTGGGTTTAATATGTGTAGATTCCTTGGATTAGATCTACTTTAGTGATGTATATGCTTACATTTAGACAAATGCACATATATCCACGTACATGTGTGAATGTATATATATATTTGTGCACATATGTAAATTATTGAGTCTCACACATAGATATACACATACACATCTGCACTTATACTTATTATGACCAAATAATATTTTGACATACATGTTTGGAAATAAAATCCAAACCTGGGTGCTGAATCAAATGCTTCGTCTGTGTCTATGGGATTCTCCATTATTCAAAATACCCCTTTTGTTTCACAAGCTTTTATAATCTGAACAATAAAATCACTGTTTGTGACTGCAAGGGATAGCAAAAAAAGATAAGACCTATGTTTCGTAGTGGTTTCGATATAGAAAGACAATGAATCCTATTAATATTCAGTTTTACTTTCCCGTGTTCTTCTAGTTTAAGAGTCTTCTTTATTAAATACATTTGCAATAATTTAATGATTAGTGATTTTACTGGAAATTTCTTTTAAATCTTAAATAGAGGATAAGGAGAATTATGGTCTGATCTTTTAGATTTTGCATACAGGATCTGTTTAAGTAGTCTAGGCATTTCTCTGAATAGTAAAAGTTTTATTTCAATCTCATACTCATTCTACTTCTGTGTTAATTATCTAATTAAAAACTTAGAGTTTTGTCTACTATATAATAAAATCTAATTCAATATCCTTCTACAGCTGGGACCTCTGAAATAGATAATGCAATGAGAAATTATATCATGGGAGTTATGGGAGGATCAACCACTTAGGTAAAAATTTTGCAAGCAGTGGAAAGAAATAACCATTATGAGCATACAGTTAATCTGACCTATTTTAGAGATCTGTTTGCAAATAAGACAAACCACATTCTAGAGGAGCAGCTCCTCAGATAAAGACACTGATGTTCAGGCAGATGTATCCTAGCAGCAGGGTCCATTTCCAACAGACGTCAGGTGACAGCCACTGTAAAATGTTGTTCCATATGCATCAAGAAGTAACTTTTAAGCACATTCAACTTTATTTGACAAAAATGCTAATTTGATTTGGTCTGCAGTTCTAAAACGGCTGCTGTGCTCAACAGTAAGTGTAATTACCATTTGGAGTGTTAAGTTCCATAATTATCTTGAACTAACAAGAAGCACAAGATGGTGTCAATTTGGTTTTTTTCAGTTTTACTTGTTAGAAAAGGTTCTAATTGGGACATGAAAAATAGAATAGGGGAGAAATTTTGGGTTGTTTACTCTGATACAACATAACTGTCTTGAAGTCATAGACATACAACAGGTGCAGAGAACCAAATTTATTTCATTAAAGATGAACACTGAAGCAGGTCAAAAATCTACATTAAGGACAAATTTTTGCATCTTTAGTTTGCAAATACTGATTCTACTTTAATTGCATTTACATAATTTATTATTTTCAGTTCTCCAAATTCAGTGTTGCTAACGAGGGGGTTTTTTGTTTGGTTGTCTGGTTGGTTTGGTTTGGGGATTTTTGGTTGCTTTCTTTTTAGCAAGGCAAAAAAGGATTTTTGCCAGGATTATTGATTAATTTAGCTATAAAATGGGTTTCTCTTTTGGTTTTTCTTGAGGAAAGCCCTACACTAATCTCTTTTCTTCAGCTTTCAAATCTCACTGGAAAGAATGAAAAAAAAAAACCAACACAGTAGAGATGAAAGACAGCCTGTAGAATTCTTCCACAGATTTAGTGATTGACACAAAACTCATTAGAAAGAAGAGAAATAAGAACACTCGTGATTCACTGTATCTGGAGTTACTGATTGCTTCTTAATTGGTTTTGTCTCTCAGAAGAGTTGGTGCCTTGAATTTGCTGAAAGAATTTCACCCTCACAGGTTGCTAGCAGATCAGAGTTTCCCTTGTTGACCTGCAGCAAGCCTGGCAAGAAGCTCTGGATTGCCTAAAGAGAACATAAATTCTTTTCTCTTAATCCTATACATCTATGGAGACAGTGAATCTATCCCTGTTTACTTCACTGTAGTTAACAAAAAGTCATCATAACACACAAAGTCAATAATCTCAGTTATAGTCTTCAGGGGAAATATACAACAGGAAACACATGTAGATTAAATTAAAACTTAACACATATAATTGGTAACTTCCTACCTTTTTTTTTTTTTTAGAGGCTGTCCCTAGTATTTCTCATAACTGGGTAGCAGGATATATAACAAGATAGTGCTGTCTATCTGCAATTTAAACTGAGGTCTTATATAATTTTAGAATTAGGCCTTAGGACAGGTGTGGAAATAACCTGAACAGTTCAGGAAAATTCACTGTCTCATGCTTCAATGATTTGTTCTGGGCTTGAAACTCATCAAGTTTAGACCTTTTGTTTGCTGTTGGTTAATGGAAGGAAAACAAGGATCCTTCACCAGCTGGAAAGGTTGAAGATAAAGAACTTTGGGTGCTGTTAGAGGAACAAAGATGAAATCGTGGAGAAGAAGGGACAAAGCTGATGTGGGAAGTAGTCAGAGAGTATAAAATAGTTCTCTTAATCCAAATCGTGGGCTGTTTGGAAGCATAGGCATTGAAACCTTGGAGAGTGGGTCCAAGGAAATCCACAAGGAAATTGGGCTATGTCTGTCAAAACAAGAGTGAGGAAAAGCATAAATTTCATTGTTTAGATTTTTCTAGTGAAGAGTAACAAGGAATTGAAGTATCCTTGAACTTTGAGGAGCTCTCAGTGGAACGTAGCTGGTAGAAATGATCAAGGCTGTTAAATTTTCTCTTTGATTTCAGCCTAAAGGTTTGGACAAAGAGACAGAAGCAAACCTGCCAACTTCTTAGAACTGCCAGGCTGCCTCTAGCTAAATTTAACATTCAGGTGAGTCCAGCTAACTTCGTGAACACCCATTCCCAGTATTAGAAGCCTTTGGTAATTGCAACCAACCTTCCATTTATATGAAGAGCAAACCCAGCCCCACATGGCCAGTCAGAAAGATGTATCTGATGCATCTGAGCTCTCCAGCTCCCTGCAGCAAAACTAAGCAATGAAGAACTGAGTTTGCATTCATGCTACGGCACTACTGATTTCTATCTCCTGCAGCAAAACTCTGGAATAAACTGGACTTGCTTTCATGTAGAAGTGCTAACTTGTTGATAGCACCACAGATACATTTAAAGCTCTTTTCCTGAGGCAGCTTTTCTTTATTGTTGACAGTAAAATGGATGGTCTATGAAAAGAGATTTTTGTGCCACTATTTGTTTCCAAACAACTGGGGAATAATGCAAGGGCCACAAAGCAGATTCAATATTCTTTAGAATTCTTTAAAATGAGCAAAACTAAAAATACGTAATTCATGTCCAAAGCAATTTTAAAAATACCGAAAGTCCTGGCATTGGAGACAATGTGTTTTTCCTGCAAAGCAATAGACTTTTTTTCGTGCTCTTATCTCAAAATGTGTGGTGTCCACTCAGTTGTGCTCAACAGAACTTGGTTAAAGCACTCTTCAAGTCGGAATTTTTTTCTGAGAAGGTCACTTATACAATGAAACCAACAATTTTTCTTTAAAAAGTATTAATTTGAAAAATGTCTTTGTGAGCATCATTACTGCATATTGAGCTGTAAAATTAGCTGTACGGGGAGCAGGTCATAAGAAGGAATTATTCCCTTCCACTGGGTGCTTGTGAGGCCCCATCGGGAGCAATGTGTCTGGTTTGGGATCTCTGGAGATATTGAGGAGACTCCAACGTAGTGCCATAGTAAGATGGGTAAGGAGCAGTGCAAGTGTCATTGAGGGATTGGGGGTTTCTTTAAATTAAAGAAATGAGCTACTTTGTGGATAGCTAACTGTCTTATAGGATAGTATGGAGAATATGAAACCAGACTCTTCTTAGAGCTCAGAGCCAAAAAATAGGAAACGGATAACATTCACAAGCTGAAGTAAAGGAAATTCCAGCTGAAGATAAGGAAAACTAAAAAGCAAAAGAAACCAAACCAACCAACCAGACAAAAACACAGAAAAAAAATTTAGGTTTCAAAACTCAACAAACAAGCTCTGTCCAGCCTGATGTAATTTGGAAGTTAATCCTGTAAGGCATGGGGTTGGACTGAAGACCTCCAGCACTCTTTTCCTCTCTGAATTATCCTATTAGTTTACAATTGCTTCCTAAATCAAATTTCATCATAAACCACCATTATTGCTCAAAAATGCAATTTTTCATTTCCCTCAACCTCATTTCACCCTTCATGTTGACATAAAGCGTGTGCTGATAAAGCTGGGTGACTAACCCAAAATGAATACATTGGGGTGGGAAAGGGGGTGAGATGGCAGTTAGTAGGATCATTTGTGCCACTGAGTTCCCTAGGCAGCTGTACAAACATCTATGGATACGATAGATAAAGTCAGGGACACTGTGTGGGAGGCAATAAGCATGAGTGTGAAGCCCTTTCAGCACCAGTGCCTGTTTATGCCTTTTTAAGATGAGTAAGAATCAGTGATTAGTTACAGGTAACGATCTTTTCAGCTAGACTGGTGCCAAGAATGGTATAATTTTCTTTAAAGGAACATCTCAACAGGAAAACTTTAAAGCAGCAGTCTGCTGCACCTGTTTGTTAAACACTCCATAGTATTTTTAATACTAGGTTCTATTGTTTGAAGTTCCCTGCAACTGCCTACAGTTAATGTATCCTTTCTCTACCCTACATGTGATAACAAGACCTGGGGTATCTCATCACAGGCTTAGTAAACAGGGGTTATTTAAAAAAAAAAAAATCTTTGTTACATAATGAGAAAAAAAGCCAGAACAGGTTTATTTTGCACATTCTTTGTCTGAGCAGTAGGATGGTAAATTATTGAGGAAAACTCAGCAACAGTTTTTTGTCATTTCCAATGGCACCAGTTTTGTCTTTGACAGCAGAGGAGTTAATTCTGCCTTTACCAGTGCCTGTTTTCAAAGCATAACAAACAGCTTTCAAAATCAGAAAGTACACTGCTCAGTGGGGTAGCAGACTTGTCTTATGTTTCTTGAAGCATTCTTGATAAAAAAAAATGCTTCTTCACTCCAGCTTGTATGACTCACGGAGAAAGGAAGGCAATTCAGCATGAAGCTTGAAAGCTCCTTATTTTGTTGCCTCTTTGTGCTTCTCTGAGATAGTTTAGAAAAATAACGAAGACTACCAATATACATTGTTTCAATTACTGTCTTTAACTGTAGTTGTCTGACCCTTCTGATTAAAAAACCTGCTTTTAATTACTTACATTTTTGTGCAAGTTATGATTGTAAGCATATAACACAGACCACTAAAAAAACCCACCAGATGCACAATAAGTTCTGTATCCTATCCCAGACTGCTCAGAATTTAAAAAGAAAACAGGATACATGGTGATTTTTGTTGTTGTCTTGGGTAATGTTAGGTTTTTATGCTGTATAAGCCTCATTTCCTTCTAAACTGAAAATAATGGTACTATCCTTTTTAAATTTTAGGGTTTTACTAACTACCACTACTAGTATTAAGGGAAACAAACCAAAATTTTACAGAGAACAATTAGTGCAAGTTGTTGAAAGTATTTGTCACAAAAGGTCTGAGACAAATTTTGATTATTTTGATGTGACTGTTAGTTGACAGCATGATGGACTCCTCAGACTAAATTCTTTCCAATGTAGAGGGCTGTATATGTTGCTCTACTCAACTGTATTGTATGAATTTTATTTCAAAATTGGAAGTTGAGTGCCTTGCAGAGGATAACTGAGTGTCTTGTGAGCCATTTGAGAATCAAGTTTGCAGTCTCCCACATCAGTATGATGCCCTTGGTCAGACTCATGGACTTGACTGTCTGCATTCTTTCCTGTAGCAAAACTAGATTGGGAAGGAGGAAGTAAAATGTGCAGAGAAGTTAAAATATACAGATTTCACTGGTGAATAAAGCCTCTCTCTCTTCGGAAGAGCTACCAATAGAGAGATCTCAAGGCTTCAGCACTGAGAGGAACAGAAATACAACAGCACTCACAGACTTGCAGTTCAGCAGTGGATCCCCGTTCTGCTTGCGAGACTCCATGAAAAGGGACGTTTCTGATACATATGGTCAGAAGGGGAAAAAATTGTTCTGAAATAACTTTAAAGACAAAACATGGTCTTCAGGTTCTTCGGCCTTACAACCCTGTATTTCACAATGATAATCACTTTACAGAAATAATTAGCACTGCCACCAGTCAATAAGCCCATTTAAATTCATTTGAGTATGAATATGTCATACTTTCAAAATCAGATGGGCAACTTGATCCTGCTGTCAGGGAAGAAAAGAGGTCAATTTGACATGATGATTCCAGATATTGTACTTTGATTTTGAGAAAGTTGGCTCTTAGATTTTAGGAAAACATTATTTCCCTTCCAGAAGTAGATCATAATCTGAAATGATCTTTAATGACTTTGTTAGTGTTACTGAGCTAATATATATCTCTACCTCAGTACTTGCATATTTATACACATACCATTTCTACCTTTATTTTTATGCTTATGTTCTCAGTGATTAATTAATTTTGTTGGGAACTCAATGAAAAGCTGTTCAAGTCATTAAATAATGTCAAATGCTAATGAGAACTACTGACTAGTCTTGAAATCCTGTTTTTTTTCTCAGTCCTCAATCATTTAATACTTGGCAACCACGTTAAGCAGTTGAACTTATCTCTAAGATTTTCTACAGCTGTTAATATTTTTTTTCTGAACTAGAATTAAGAGACTTGAATTCAGTAAGAAAATATACATGTGACTGTTTTTCCTAATGGATGCAGAAACACTTTGTTATAGATAAGGTTACTCACAATATTTAAGTTGCAACCTGATGTTAGTTCTTCTGTGTGATAAGGAAACAGGAGTTTGAGATGATGCTTTACTGTTCTTCACAAGGTTATCTCTAGTGATGCTGAGTGTCCCAGCTGGTGTGGTAACTAACCATGGCCTGGCACCAGCTCAGTGAATCATTCTTATTTAACATGACCTTAAGGGACAGTGCATTTTCTTATTTTTGAGGCAATTCCAGTCAGATATTCAGTAGGCATATAGTCTCTCTTTAGGGTTTCTGAAAAGGCAAAGCTGTAGAGTTTTTAAGTATTCTTTACATCACTCTAGACTATTTTTGTGGTGACTCTTTGGGGGAAAGCACCTTTCTTCAGTTCATGTAAACCTGAACTGAGGGTTTAATAAATCTGTATATCAGATTTTTATTCAGTCTTCTCTCTTACTCGGAAAAAGGTTTCTGAGTAAGTTCCAAATCCAGAAGAACATATGATCTGTTTTCCTAGAATCTGTCTTCATTTTTGGTTTAAAAAAACAACTTCTTACTTTGTGTTCTAAATCAATTAAAACTTTAAAGACAGCCTGTGTAATTCCTGCAGATAGTGGAATCATATTCATGAACAATGATCACAAATACAATGTTTGCTACACTTTATTACAAATTTATAAGTATACAACAGTAATAGCTTTTTAAAAGTGTCCCAGGTATTTTACATTTCAAAATCCACCAGACAAGTTTTAAATCACATTACACAAAGAATTTATGTTGTACTTTCAGTTTGTGAGGTCTTGCAAAACCCTACTTTCAATTCCCATATGCACAGCCTTAATTTTTAAATGTAAATTATGAGCAAGACTTTAACAGTCGTCTTCAAGATTCCTGAAAAAATCATGAGTGTTTGCCTCAGTGCATAAAGTCTATGAGGCATTAACTCTGAAAGCAAGAGAGTAAACTTTTCTAGTTGCCAGAAAGTAAATCTACAGGAACTGTCAGAGCATTAGCTCACTATTAGATACTCCTTTGTATTCATTATTGAAAAGGTTCAGTTAATTATAAAAGTTCTATTCATGCATACTGCCCAGGAACAGAAAAAGATTTCCAGGGAGTTACAAAATACTTGGGGTTTTTTATATCTACAGATAGATGGTATATGCTTCAGTGACTTCAGAAAATTTAGGGGAAGTTTCTAAGCCAGACAAATTTAAACAACATGTGGGTATTTTCTTATTCACCTTTTCTGGTGCACATCATTTTGAGAAAACTGTCATCAGGAAAGTTTCCCAGTTGCGGGTAGAATTGATGTCAAATCTAGGTGAAGGCTAAGGGATCATAGCCTCAGAACCCCTTACTTGGCAAAGACTCTCAGGCCCCAAAACAAGGGATTGAGTAGCACCAGGGAGAGGTCTGAGCATCTGAGATGTGAAATTTCCAGGAATCAGCCTCTGACTTTTTTCATCTTAAAGGTCCTAAATAAATGTTTTAGATCATACTGAAATTTTTTAGTCTTGCACTATGAAACTTTTTCCCTTGAATCTCTGCTACCAACATATCACGTTCTCCCATTACTGAACATTAGGCCCTTCTGTTCTTCTAGAATCCATAATTCCCAGCTGTCCTTACTCTGTGAGGGGGCTTCTACCATCTCTCCCATTCCCCATGAAAGTTCAGAAACTCAGAAACATTTTTGGCATTTTGACCCCAATAGAAGATTGAGACCTCTTCTCTAGTGTCATTTCGTCCACTTGGAACACAGACTTACAATTTTGAGCTTTGCCATTTTTTTTTATATAATATATGATTCCATTTACTTAACTTATTTCTTACCACTTCATGAACACTGTAAATAGGAGCGCATTTTCCTTTTCTCTTTTTCTTTCCATCATTTCAGTCTTCATCACAAGGCTCTACGAATGCATTTACATAAGTGCTGTTGTCCCTGTGCTTTTTCTTCTGTTCTAGGTTTTTATGTGATTTTTTTTTGACTCAAACGTATCTCCGTGGACTTTAATCATACACATCAGTTCAATAGTGCAATGAAATACCAACTTTAGGATATGTCTGTTATAGCAGTTTGAGGAAATCAGCATTACATGAAATGAAAAATAATGGCACTACTGAGTGCTGAATGAGATGGAAAATGTAAAATATGCATTTCACTGAGAAGCAAGTGGATTCCTGGTGGAAGGCTAAAAACTTTTAAAAAAATTGAAACTAACAAAACAAAAAAAACCCATTCAACAGAAGACTTCGGGCAGGAGCTGAAAGGTAAATTGATATTTCTCCAGACTGGTAACTTCAGGAACCATGTCCACATTACCTTGAGGATGCCTGCTTCCAGACATCAATCCTCCAGGGACTGTAGAACTCTGAATTCTGCATAATACTGGTGAATACTCTGCAGAACATTTCTGTTCATCCCTCCTGAGCAAAATTTGGATTAACACATTTTTCTAGTTTTGACTGAGCTGATTCTATGTTTATCCTGATTAATGGAAACGATCATCCCCTATTACTCTGTTGGACAGATTATGTAGGTAGTTGAATCCAGTAGTGATTACAAGTATTCATTTTTATGCTAAAATTTCCTAGGTTCTCTACAGCCAGTCACAAAATACTCTGATGGTCCTGTAAGACAAGTTCGATTTTCTTTCATATATTAGTCACAATGAGCTTTGTTAGAAATATCACAGCTCTTACTGTCACACTGAATAAGCAATGTCTCATACTCTTATACTTAGTAGTCTTATTAGCAACAATTATTTCAGTAATCATTCTTATTTAATGAGAGAGAAATAGCATCTCAGCTGTGGGCTGCTACCACTGTAAAACAAGTATGTAAAAGAAAATCTGTTAATATAATAGCATACCTGTCTTCCACATGAACAGTCAGTGCAGAAGCATCTGCTCTGGTACCCAAGCTGTGCAGCACACACGGCTGTGCTCTCCAGTGTGTAGCTCCAGGGAGGTATGAGCAAGACTTTAAGCATATTTCACTGAAGAGCTTCAGAGCTGCAGTATAAATCTGAGGGGGAATCTGGAAATCATGATGTGAGGAGTGAATAGGCACGCTCTTACCAAAAAATTTCATCTCCAGCTATCATGGTACTGTGCCTACTAGGTTTACAGCACAAAAGAGTGCTAACATATTGTGTTAGCTTGAGTAAGTGTATGGATGTATTTGTGTATACAAATGCCATCTTCCACCTCCTTCTCAAAGAAAGCCTTATAGAGTTACATATGCCACCATGTGTTAAGTAATTTTTTTTATGGGCTATAAATGACTTGGCCAAGCTGTGAAATGAAACAGCTTGTTCCACTGCACTAACAGTGCAGACTCAGATCTTATTGTCTGTGAAGTAAATGTGTGATGAGTCACTTTCTAAACGAAAACACATCATAAGTGGTTCTTATACCAAGTCCTGTTCACTGTGTATACATCCTTCTGATAGGACAGCTTTATGACAAAGGGAAATTATCAAAATATAGTATTATTTGCAGTGCTAAGTCAGAAAAGATCAGTATTTTTTTCAGTTTGATTACCTCTTTTAAAAACCTTTGCATATTTAGTAAAACTAGGCCTGTATTGCATGTGTAGGTAGCATCTACTCCTGAAGTCAGCACTTTATCCTTGAACTGTTTTTCTATTTGTATTTCTAATGATATAAATTCTTTAAAGACCTGCATCTACTTTTATCCATCTCCCTCTAAGGGTTAATTTTTTTGCATTCTAATGACCATATGTCCAAAGCACTACAAGGAATGAAAAATCACTACCTACACAGCCCTCTGCCAAAGCAAAGAGGGAAGTTCCTAGGTGTTCCTGTTATGCAACGTGTTCTTGGGTTTACATTTAAATGCAATATGACTGACTTTGCTTCTGCCTGGCCCACAAGTTTGGCAGACATTATATAAATAAGCTTTGTTTTTCATGTCACTCTGCTCCCGGAGTAGTCAGCAGGTTTCCTAACAGAAAACTACTTTTCAGAAATACAATCTGCAACTACTTTGGTTTTGTTACTTTAATTTTTAGCTGTTGTTCTTAGGAAAGACATTGTTCTTAGAACGTTTTCTAAGCACTCTATGTATTTTAATTTAGGTTGGTGTTTGTTGGTTTTAATCCCAAGTAAAAAATATTGCATAAAAATTATTTGTTTCTCTGTGGATTCACAAAATAAGTAATACTTGAAACCTACTTAGCAGTCTACTTTTTCCCCTTCTGATACTGTGCTACACAAGATTTTTGAATGATGTTTATAATTATTTGATCCTCTTTATTATATCTTTAAGGATATTTTCTATTATCTCTTGCTACCATCTGCAGGAGTCATCTAATTCCCCTTAAAGTGTTCATACTATTTCCATTATACTTTTATCATATTGTAACATAAGTCAAATGGACTTAAATTCATTTCCTAGTATTTCTAGTGATTCAAGTCTGAATGTCTAATTTCTTAAAAATCAAGTGGACAAAAAGAATAAATAAATCTGTTGTGATATTCACATCTTCACATATATATTCAGAGTAAGAAGATGGAAAATTTTTCATTATTTTGGCACAGAAAGTGAAGGTTGGCTCAGATGTGATTTTGTCATTTCAAACTATATTGTCAAACTCTCAAAAACTTGCATATCAAGACTAAAAGGAGTTAAAAAATGTTTTTAACATGGGAGAGAGAAAGTAGCTTATAATCTGTCATCATTTTAATGAGAACCTAAGCAAATCTAGCAAAATCCTCCCTTGTTTTGTATAGGTGAGAGCCATTTTGTGTTCTCATACTGACATGGAAAAAGAATTTGCAGACTCAGTTGTCCTACTTTAATAAAATACTTATGCTATATATTACACAAAGATTATTGTAGTATTGTGCAAATACTTTACTGAACTGTGGTTGTGTCAGATCCAGACTTTTACAGGCAGTTAGCATTTTTTTTTTCTTCCTTTAACAACAGCTATCCTTCTTGGTAAAGCCACAGTAGAACAAGCTTAAAATAATCAAGGTTCGGGTTGCTCTGCTTGTATGACATTAAATAGTTTTATTGTTTTCCCTGTACGAACTTCTGTTCATACAGAAAGCCAGGGCGAAGTGTGCCCTTCATCATCAAAACTTCAGATGTGCTGTGGCAAGCCGCCTTTTATGCAGCTGAATCTGCAACGTCTGATGTGTCTCATTATGTAAGATGCTAAAATTGTGAAGACTATGAATATATATTTAGACTCAGGGAGTGATTTATGGTGAGGATGAAAGGGAACAAAGGTGGTTGAAGAGAGTTTTGCCTTCTGAGACTGCATAGTTCCTCCTTTCAGATCCAAGCTGCACCTATCTTTGAAGTCCAATTTAAATCGCAAGAATAATTTCAGCCATAATTTTAGTTTTCTCTCATTAAAGTTATGGAAAATTACAGTGCTGTAGGTTTTAATTTTGATACTTCTAGTGTAATTTAATTGTTTAAAAATCAGTTTTCTAAATGAAATACATTAACTTGCCTCTCAACTGCCACTGAAAAAAAATAAGCAGGTGCTTCCAGAAGGAATTTATCCATCCTAAATAATAAAAAAAAAGTTAAGGTGTTATCCCTATTGACTACAGAGTCTAGGGAGTTTGCATTAGATACATAAAATTCCTTATGATTAACCCTGTCACTAGTTTGTAATTCTAAAACAAAGCTAAATTTTGGGGAAGTCTGGTATTTGAATGAGTGCATAGAGGATAGAATAATCAGCTTAGAAAGTAAGGATTTCCTTCACAGAAGTATAAATATATATAAATATGAGATATCTAGTAGGTTGTACTCTGAATTAGTTGTGTAACTCTCTTGACTTCCCTCAGCTCGTTTTTATTCTCTCTCTACCTACTATCTGTCAAATGCACACAGGTATTCTCTGTTCATCTTCACCATTAAAAACAACCTTTGTGGTCACCTTTGATCACCTAAATTTGAAATTTACAGGTCTCATGGTTTCCCTTCTGTTTATTCCAAATGTTTCTATGGTATAGGGACAAGTCTTAGTAGAATATTGAAAAAAGATCTTTCTGGAGAAACCTCTGAACCCTTGTACTGTCCTTTAGGTCACTGGCTTGGGCAACTTCTGACACTAGTGAAGCTTTTTCTTCTAATTCACCTACTCTAACCTTATTCTTTTGCTAGCTGCTTCCCTTCCCTGCCTTATGAACGTTTTCCTAAAACATTTTAGAAAACCATCCAAGAGAAATAAAGCTGGCTGAAACTGGATTGGTGCAAGGATATGATTTTTTATCAAATGTGTGAGCATGTGTGAAGTATCAGTGTTATTTTCCCACAAATCATATTACTTCAGAACAAGAGTTTTTATTTATGGTATCAATGCACAAGCAGAACCGAGTTTTGATTTGGGTTGGGTTTTTGGTTTTGGTTTTTTTGTGGGTTTTTTTTTTTTTTTTTAACTTTCCCAAAAAAAAAAGAATAAAACCTCTGAAAGGGAGGCACACACGGAATACTCAATAAATGGCACAGGGTTTATAGATTTTTTTTCTGGGAAATATTCTGCTCCTCAAAATCTCAACAGGCAAAAGGCTTTCTCTGTTTTCAAAATACATTTTGTACAACAGTTTTGTTTCCTCTGAAAATGAAGTGTGATCATATTTTCCTTCAAATATTCTTTGTTTAATCATACTAAGAATTTTGGGCATAAGGGCTAAATTTCTGCACTACTATATATTTAACATTTTGTGGGCAGTGAGCCTGCTAACTCTGAGAATCACAACATAAAGCTGTCAGATTTTTCATATGCCTGAGCCTCAAAGTCATCCACCCTCAAAAACTGCCCACAAAATTGTAAATTGTATTTGCTGTGAGCGAAGTTCCTGAGTTCTGCCCCTCTTCCCCATTACGTGATTGCACTCACGTTGCATCAGAGCAGCCAGGGAGATACTAATGAAAGACCTTCTTTGCTCATCTCCTAATATAGTCTGTTCTCAGCAGACCACATTCCAAGTAAGGAGATGGAAGGGACCTTCAGCAGCTGGAACTCCTCTTCAGAGCAGAAGTAAATAAATGCAATCTTTCTCTGAGCTTCAGTTTGTCCCATGAGTGGTTGATTGCAGCGTGCAGAACAGAATGGGTATCCAGCTGCAAGAGGAGCAACAGATTTCGGAACATGCATATATTCAACCTCATCTGTGGAGCCAGAGAACATATATATTGAGCCAGACTTATGTTAGTAATCCCAACATCTATTTAAAGCACTGTGAGACAGGAGGAAACAGCAGTTAAGACCGTATTAGATGTCTGATTTTTCTTTCAGTAGAGAAAACGAATATTAAACCAGCCTACAGGGAAAATTTTGACAATTATCATGGAGAAAGAAATATGTGTGAGAAAGGTGGAAAGACAAAAAGAAAGTAATGAAAAAGCCTCAAAAGGACAGAAAAGGTTGGAACCTTTTAATATTGGGAAGCATTGTTTATAAAGGTTATCCATCATTATTTTATAGAAGCTTTGCTAGTAGCTCATGTCCCAGCAAGAGGATGAAAGGCATTATGAATGCGAACAGCTGGCACTGCAAGTAATTGGTGTGATGGTAAAAATTAAAAAAAAATAAATAAAAATAATATAAAAAGAAGGAGAGAGATATTTGAGAGATTTGCAGATTTGCTTTTAAAAGATTGGAAGGTTTTGGCTGGCATTTTGACTTCTTGGTATATTTACTTTTAAAATGATACTGAATACTCTTTTCTTTACCTTCAGTTGGAGCAGTTGGAGTTGTTTAGCTCTAACACTGAAATGTAAATATCAAATGGCTAGTATTTGCAGTAATACTGAATTATTTATCGTGATAAGATGATGTTATCTTGTTTTTCTGAAGTGTAGCTGTCTGCTAGAGGATGAGCTTCTGGTTCTCAAAATAGGGTTAAAGGAATCCAGCAGAAACATATTTCTTGCTACAGCAGCACTCTGTTAGACAGAAAATTATGTCTGTATGAGCTTCATGGATTACAGACAGGAATACATGAGTGTGGCATAGGTCCTCATCAGCTTTTTTAAGTCTTCGTGTTTTCTTATGGTATTGCACACCAAGGTCCTGTCTATGTTTACATGATCAAAGTCTCTCTTCACAATAAACCCAATCCTAGTTACTAAAACCAAACAACTCTAAGAGAAGTAGATGTTATTACCTTCATCTCTGAGATTAGGCACAGAGATGAAGTGTAAGATCACAGAAAGCTACTAAGTGACATGGATCTTGTGGCAGAACCCATGTTTTTGGATTGGCTTTAATCATGCCCCTGTAATTTTTGCTTTTTTGAATCAAGTTATCAAGACTTGGATTGGAATCTCAGATTCCTCAGATTTTATGACATGCTGCTACACATTCTAACTCTCTAAATATTACAAACATGCTCTAATATAGCTGAATACAAGATTTTTTTTATGTAAGAAATACAGCTACATAGAAGCATTTGAGTCTGGGAAGCATTTGAGTTTGGCTTCTGGAAGATGTTTTTCATTATACTATATTACAGATAACTAGCCAAGTCCAAGCATTAGATATCTTTGAGACAAGCAGTAGTAAAATCATAAAAGAAATGCCTGTATTCTATCAATAAACACTATACAGAGCTCTCAGAGGTACATTAATTTTATCTTTTTGTGTATCAAAACAGATAAAGACCTAAGGAAATTACACATATCTTCACCCTAAATATTATGTAAATTCTGGAGTTTTTACTTATTCATAACTATAAATATAACAGATTCAGAAGAGGCAATACTTCATTTTCTACTCAGAATTGCTTTTAAGACTAGTTGAGAGACAGATTTCAGTTTGCCTCTGGGGAACACTCAGGCAAAATGTGACAAGTAATAAATACCAGAAGTCACTAAAGAAGAAATCTGTGGAGATTTCAGAGAATCAAGAATATTCTGAGTTGGAAGGGACCCACAGGATCATTGAATCTCACTCCTGGCCCTGCCCAGGACCATCCCCAAGAGTCACACCATGTACCTGAGAGTATCATCCAAACGCTTCTTGAACTCTGTCCCTAAACCTTCCCTGACACAACTTCAGGCCATTCCCTGGAGTCCTGTCACTGGTCACCACAGAGAAGAGGTCAGTGCCTGCCCCTCCTCTTCTTATGAGGAAGTTGTAGACTGCAATGAGGTCTCCCCTCATTCTCCACTTCTCCAGGCTTGAACAGACTAAATGACCTTTTCTGTTCCTGCCAGAGGGCAAAAACGTGGGGTTCAGAAGGCACAGGGTTGATGGCAGCAGGAATGTGTCTGGTCTTCTTTGAAGCAGGGCTTGACTGCAACAGTAGAGCAAGCTGTCCTGCATCAGCCTTTGGAAACCTGGGATTGCTCGCTGTGATGGGTGCTTTCTAAAAAGCGGAAGTAGTATATTCATAATCAGAAAGTGTAGCCATAAATTCTCAAAGAGTGTGTTTTCTTATGAAAATGCAGCCAGCTGCTCTCTGAATGCACACAAAATCCTACTAAAACACACCATAGCATCACGTACCTTGCTCTTCTACATACATGATGAATAAGGCATGCTAGTGCTGTAGATTGTAGCCACAAAGTGTAGAAAAGTAAAGCTGGTTTTAGCTTTTGTTGCTTTTGGTTTGGTTGGTGGTTTTTGTTTGCTTTGTCCTGCTTATTTTTTCCAGCATCTGAGTTCTTTGATAGTAAAAGGATGATCTTAAGGAATTAAAAAAAGAAACCAAAAAACAACCAAACAAAAAAACCCCATCACTACCACCCAAAATTAGCATTGTCATGTTTGGCAGGCCAATATCATTAGAAGCTGTTCAGAAGGACCTTTCTCTTGTTTAAAATCTTTGACCATAAAATGTCTGACTCTTGAAGCTCCAGAAGAGCATTTCTTACCTATTTTGTAAACACTAATTCTGTTATAAACCTCATTTGGAAGGTAAAATGTTGGGAAATAATTGTTAATATTTTTTTCACCTTGTATTTTACTTTTATTTCGCTGCTCTAGTACACTCCAGTCACTCTTCTGAAAAAGAAGGAGCCCATACCAACTTATACACAACCACGAAACAAAATGTCAATTTATGTATTTTCCTAATTCTGTTTTCTGACCATCTGGCATCCATTCAGAAAATTACTCAAGTATGATGCTCATCAAGTAGCAGCATTTAGACACCTCATGCTTAAATCTCCAAGTTTAAGCTACTCATACATGATCCATCTTTGTGAATAAACGTAATCAATCTCAGAAGGCAATTCAATTTATTCTAAGATAAATGTGCAAATTAGCTCAGGACTTTATATTTAGACAACTGAACTGAATGAACTTCCTGCCATTCTCCAGTGAGATTTACTTGCTCATTTAATGCATTAGCCTTGATAAAACAGAGTGATGGGAGGCAACTGTTTACTACTGTCTTGGGTAATTCTGTTTGACAGAATGCATTTGATCAAAAAGGAGTGGCAGGACAATCCATAGTTATCAATCCCTGGAATTGACAACAACAGTGCAGATGATACAAGATGTGATTTACAGCAGCAGTCACTTAAAATTAATAGCAAAACTAATTAACCTTCCACAGTACAGAGGGTGACAGTTCTACAAGAGCAACAGCTTATGTTGCCGTCGCCACAGCAAATTTAAACTCTTTGACTTCTCAAACACCTTGCAGCAATTTAGCTAGTAGCCATCACCCTTTAATTGTTAGTGAATTGTTAATAAATATGGTCCCCTAAAAAGAGGTGTGCTATCATGTAAAAAACCACCAATGTATTTAAACATATATATAGAGAGAGATATATTTAAGAATTGGTTGCCTACAGTTATCATGTTCCAAAAGTGAACACAATGCTGCTGTGCATGTCTGTTGTCCCTTTGTGGTACATCAGTAAGCGTGCATTTGATACATATGTTAGAGGTAAAATATCACACTAATTCAGTTTAAATCTCTTATCCTTATCAATTCTTACTCTAGCATATCTTTGTAGAACATTTTTTTCTTTCACTCCTTGTTTTCTAGGTAAATTAGACAATAATTTTTTAGTGCTTTACTATATATTTCTTTGCCACTGTGATAAACCTGGTTTGCTCCTGTTTCATCTAAAATTCATCTTTATTGAGGAAAATGTTAGTACTCAAGTTAAAAACTATTTTTCAATACCTTGGAAAGCCATATAAGTATTTTCCTCAAAAGATATGCAGTATCACTTTCACTGTATTTACTTTTTTTCGGAGTTGCATTGTAGCATTTATCATCATCCAACATACCAAAATACCTGCAATCTGTTCCATTCTCACATCACTTATGATTGATGTTTTCTAAACTTATATAAGAATGCAAAAGGTTGTGACTTGGTGCTGTATTTTGATTTATTCTTAACAGCGCAACCCTTGGGGCCATCCAATCCCATGACACCCTGAGGAAATTTATTTTTGTCACACCAAAGAACATTCATGTCCACCTCGGTCCACTCAGAACTCTCTCCTCAGCTCTTAGACAGTTCACTATTATCACTTCCCCTCATCACTGTATCTCTCATTTCCATTTAAAGAATCATCTCCACAAACCAAGGCACACGTTCCCTATTGTTACACACCTATTAAAGCAAAGATGTAATGAGCATATACGAGAAAGGGGGGAAAGTTAAGATATGGAGGGAATAGGAATATCTCCTAAGTCTACTCTGCTAGGTTTTGAAGTGGTTATTTATTTCATTTATTTCATTTATTTCCATTTATTTCAGTGCAATGTTTCATAAGGCTGGTATTAAGGCTTGTTCACCACTTGCTGTGGGAGAAATGAAAATTAGTATGAAAGCACAAGTTATCATGCTTCATATGCTTGCAGCTGGAGATCATTGGTTTCCCCATGAGGCTTAAAAAGTGAAGCATGATAGTTTGTCCTGAAGAGTATCTGGGGATATAGAATAGTCCATGGAAAATTTCCAGGTCCTGAGAAACGGAGCTGGAGTTTTAAAACATAGTTTACTGAAATCATTTATCCTTTTTTTTCTGGCTCGCAGCATCACAAGTAGCATTCAACTCACCTCATCTCATTTTAAGTTGAATGCACACCTAAGAGGTATGAAGGCAGTCAAGAGAAGATCCTAATAACTGTTGCAAATAGAGTTTAAAGGACATAGAGGGAATAAAATAAATAAGCCATATGTATTTTCCAGAAAAGACTGATTAACTAAAGATTGCCTGAAACTGTTTGTCCTACAACTGTTCATGCTGGGCTTTTTTCATGGTCAAGGATTGAAGTGAGTGCAAGAACTAATATTGATCAAAAATCCACATTTAAACAAATGCCTTTCAGGTGTGTCATGTCTTCATTGGTGGTTTGAGGATTTTATCTACAGAGAAGGTTTTGTTGTATCTCTTTCCAGTCATTCAAAATCCACAGTTTAACCAAGATAGACCCAATGGGCACCCAACACTTTCCAGAAAAAAAGGCATTATAACAGATTAATGGATAACAGGGACATTGTTGGCCTTTCCTTTTTTGATCCCAGCTACAAATGATCTTTTCCGCTGCCGTCACAAGATGAAGGCTTCATTCTATTTGCACAGAGAGAAAGATGCTATTATTGCATATTCAAACCTATAGAAATGGTCTTTGCTATGATTAAATATTGTGAAAGAATCACTTGCCTCATAACAAGTTTTTTCCCACTTCACAAACAATAGGTGAAATGTTGACCCAGCTGAAGCTAAATTACAAATTTAATAATGACTGTAACTAAATTAGATTCCAGCTCCAGTTTGTGCAGAGAGTTAGGGGCCCAGGTTGTCTCTGCAATTGTTATTAAACTTTTATTCATGATCCCCAGAAATATTTTAAGTAGAAAAAAATAGAATTGACATCTGCAAAACAACAGCTGTCACTTTTAGTGGGGATATTTCAAATTTGGCTATACATTTGTTATATAAGAAGTAATCTCTAAATGCCACTGGGCAACTTTATACTCTTTAATGGAGAACTTTCTCCAGATGTATCATTATTGTTTACTTTCTGCAGAATTGCTTTGCACCATACAACATCTTGGCACAAGCTTCTAGAATTTCCAGTAATGTGTTAAAGCTCCATCCTGCTGGCATCAGAAACTAGGTAATATAGAATCCCAGGGCCTTTATGCTTTGATTTCTTTTGGACTAATGTGTCCAAAGAGAAGAGGACAATGAAATAATATTTTCAGTAGCAGGACAATAGATACAGAAACACAAACCCCACTGTGACATGATGCTATTATAGAGAGATTCGAGGTGAGGGCATGGGCTCTGCTTCCATCATCATACACATTTAGAAAATGTAGCCCTGCTTCCCTCTGCCTGGCTTCTGTAAAGCCTTGTGGGAGGACAAGCAGAGGAAAGGCAAAATAGCTTTGCCTACAGTTCCTTCTGTGCCTTCTCTCCATCTATGGACTGATTTAGAGAGAAATCCATAAAATGTAGGAATAATGGGCCTGTATATCTGCCCACATAAGATGGGAATTATCTTTACTTTTTAAGGTCACTGTGAGCACTTCCCTTTAAATTGTGTGAATGATATTGCTCCGTGTATGTAAGAAGGTGAAATGAAATGCTGACTTCACCAGTCTTAATTCATTGCCTTTCGATATCTTACTTTTAACACTCTATTGAATGTTCTCTTTTTTCTTTTCTTACTTTTTTTTTTTTTTTTAAGTGAGATAACTTCAGAATCTTGTAGTAAATGTTTCTGAAAAGGTGAATTGCAGTGACCGTTATGTGACTTGTCATGACTTCTAGAGAAATTTCTATTCTTGGGGAAAAAAGCTCTACAGAGGCAAAGACATTCTGAAGCATATAATCTAGTTATACAATTGTACTGCATGTATCTACCATTTGCTCATCCAAGCTATACATTATCCTTACACTGCTGACTGAAAACTGTAAGCTATTACTTTAACTATAAAAACTGTAAGTCAAAAAAAAAAAAGAAACCCCAAACTAAAAGAAAAGGGAAAAAAAGTCAGAAAACTCTACTCTCCAAGTTAGAAAGATACATTCAGTTTCCTATTACATTAATGAGGGTTCCTTTTTCTGCTTTTCCAGGTAAAACACAGGTTATGGGTGAAATCAAGATTGCATTAAAGAAAGAAATGAAGACAGATGGAGAACAGCTGATAGTAGAAATCCTTCAGTGCAGAAATATCACATATAAATTTAAATCTCCAGATCATCTACCAGGTATCACACAGAAAACAGCTTCATGATACTTTGAAAACATCAAGTAGGTTGTTTCTTAAGTCAGTTAACACCACCACTAAAATGGGAAAGAAAATCACTTCTTAGCCAGGATGATATATTCTATAGAATTCTTTTTAAAGTGCCTGTTTTTTATCCTATGAGCAACTTTAATGAAAGTAAAAACATTTTGTAGAAGTAAATTAACTCTCAGAAGCTAATCCTCTTTTTAATTTACTTTTGATTGCTAAAAATTAATTAATTTTTAACTTTAGTACAAAAATTATAAATCTCTAGGTTATTAAAGAACAGTTATATCCAGTAGAAAATTGTATTTTGGTGAAAAAGCTTTTTAAAAACTAAAATATCATGTTCATAATAATATTTTCATACTTAGATAAAGACATCAAGGTATTTGTTCCTTTAATGACAGCGCTGTAAACACAAATTAATTCCCTTCCATTTAGTGGGGTAATTCCATTTCCACGCTATGTGAATGAGAACAGCATATGGCTCTGTAAAGCATTATTTAAAAACTTCTGTATTTAACTCATTGAGCACTCTTCTTCCCCAGACCTGTATGTGAAGCTGTACGTTGTCAATATCTCTACCCAAAAGAGAGTAATTAAGAAGAAAACCCGGGTATGCAGGCATGACCGAGAGCCTTCGTTCAATGAAACATTTAGATTTAGCTTGAGTCCTGCTGGGCATTCTCTTCAGGTAATTCTGCATTTTATTGAAACTAGATTTTGTATGTTGTCCATGCCGTGCTATGGGCATTTGAGATCAATCTTCTACCCCAGTTGTTTGCTGAAAAGAGAAAGCTACAAAGGAAATCACACAGTTACATAACAATGGAAATATCAGGCTAGAGGAGGCATTAAAAGACGGGTTACTCCATCACACCACACTGAGGAAGGGTATTTATAGATCAGGCCTGAAAATTTTAGGCTTGATCTATTCTTAAAATTGCGTAGAGAAGTGAGTTATGTGTGCCTTCCAAGAATAATTTTCTATGTATTTAGAAAGTTTAGTTCAATATCAAATATGCCATATTTTTAAATTAAGCTCACTTATCCTTAATTATCCTCACAAAGCAGAGAGGAAAACTGATCCACTTTTTCTTTAATTTTTTTTTTTTTTTAACATTGAAACGCTGTTATCTCTCATCTCTATTTTTCCAGGCTAAGTCAACCAAATTTCTTTGATATGTCCTTTTGCCTAAATGCTTAATCATTTTATCATTCTCTCCAGTTCTTTAAATTCTTTGAAAGTCGTGGTACCTAGAATTAGACACAATAGTTATATTTTTGTACCTTGAGAATTTCTGATTATGCCAAGTCAAATATTCTCTGATACATTTGTAAAGGAGCTGACTTTTTTTTCTTCAGTCTGTGACACATCAAGTGATGTGTGGAACTGGTTTGGGAATAGTCCCTCTCCTGTGTTTTAGTTGCTTAGACAGGTTTGATCATATGGTCAAGCTTGCTTTTTTAGACAGGCAAGATTCAATTTTCCTACTTTCATTTATTTTCACATGAGTAGATTGTTGGTAATTGTTGGACTTATCAGCATCCACTTAATGTACCTTTAAATCTGGCAGACCAACCTAAATAAGCCTGCTACATTCTGATGACTAAAATTAGTCTGGATTCTCCAAGTGTCTACTTTAGGCATATTGGTTGCATCATTAAAATTAAAGCCAAAATGCTAATTTTCCTCTGTTAAGGTGTCCTAACATCTTATTGTTTCAGCAGACTTGATAAAAGGCTATTTAATAATTGATATTATCTGGCAAAGTCCAAAGTGATCAATAAAGTCTTGCCAAAGTTTATGAGCTAAAATTCCTGTAAAAGCTGTGCTTCCAGTGGTAGCTTGAAGAGGAAACCATATGGCGTAGACCAGTAAAGAAGAACTCAAAGTCCTATGGAAAAATAATCTGTCAAGTTGTTAAGGTGGGAGACAGTGAGGGAGGTATCCATAGGAACAGCCAGAGACTTGACAACACTTCCTCAAGAATTCTGGGATGTGTAGAGAAGAGGAGACTGATGGGAGACCTCCCTGCCATCTTCAACATCCTCCTAAGGGGAAGTGGAGGGGCAGGTCCCAATCTCTTCACTCTTGTGACCAGAGACAGGACTTGAGCAAAAAGCATGAAGATGAGTCAGGGGAGGTTTAGGTTGGGTATCAGGAGAAAGTTTTTAACCAGAGGGTGGTATCTGGGCACTGGAACAGGCTCCCCAGGGCAGTGGTCACGGCCCCAAGCCTGGCAGAGTTTAAGAAGCATTTGGTCAATGCTCACAGGCTTATGGTGTGACTCTTGGTGTGTCCTGCACAGGGCCAGCAGTTGGCCTCGATATTCCTGATTGATCCCTTCCAATTCAGTATATTCTGATCTCGTGATATGTACTGGGAGTGCTCACCAGAGCTAAGAAAACAAAGGCTGTAAAAGTATCCTGCAAAAGTATCAAGGAACAAGTTTAAAACAAACAAAAAAGTATTTCTACTTCATGAAACTTGTAGTTTGAGCTGTAAAATTTATTCCCATTATATATTGTGAATTCTAAATGTTTTCACATAAAAAGTAACTGGAGAAAATGAAAATGAAAATGACTGGAGAAATTTATGGG
Organism: Cephalopterus ornatus; assembly: GCA_013396775.1. Classification (NCBI taxonomy): domain Eukaryota; kingdom Metazoa; phylum Chordata; class Aves; order Passeriformes; family Cotingidae; genus Cephalopterus; species Cephalopterus ornatus. Next base: position 85,052 of record VZRE01016354.1, on the reverse strand, counting down.
CAAAAGACCTCATAAACGCAAACTTGCTACCTGTGAGTCAGGAAGTCCATGGTTCACAGATCATAGTAGGTATCTTGAGAGACTGTCACTACCTAATTGCCTTGTTCTTATATTCTGCCTTATACACTGCCCTCTGCACTTTTGGAAGCAGAATATTTGCCTGGAGACATCTGTGATCTGACTCAGTGCATCTGGGTTTTTATGCTCCTCAAACTTACCAGTTGATTTGTTCCTATGGCAAAGCATGAAGCTGAGTGATTTGAATGCTGAATTTGAGTGATGAACATTTAGGGCCAAAGAGATGGACATTGTCAAAAGAGATTTGGAGGAGACGGAAACAAAACAAAACCAGAATGCATAAAACGAAAATGGAATTGGAAGATTAAGGGAGAAAATAAGATCAGAGAGAGGGAGTAAGACGAGATCAAACATGATAATCATAGATGGTACATTGTAAAGAGCTATGAAAACCAACCAGAAGCAGAAATTAAGACAAGGAAATGCACTTTAAAAACCAGCAGCAAGAGCTGTGAAGAATAGCCATAAAAATTAGACCAGTACTATTGAGGAATAAAAAGGGTGGGGGGGGAGACAAAGAAAAAAAGATGAATTGTCTGGTATAGAGTAATGAGACTAAGGAAAAAAGAATCCTGGAGATTAGAAACTAAGATTAACTGATCCAGGATAACAAGACTGGAATTTAAAGGCTGGGGCAGGGAAGAAACAAAGATGAGAGACAGATAAGCTAGAGAAGACAGATCCTATGGTCCCAACTTGGAGGAGTGTAGAGAAGGATCAAGTACAGAAGCAATGAAAAATTTGTTAAATTTTTTTCTGTCCCAAAACTGTTGACAAGTCAGAATGAAAACATTCTGTAGAAAACATTTTGACAGGTTTTAAACAAGCATTTGCCTCAGCCTCTGGCAACTTTTTTCTTGTTTCTCTGATTTTTCTGTTCCTTGGTAACTCACCTGGGACCCCTCTGGAAAGCACTAAGCTTCTGGCTCCTTCACCTCGTTCCCTAGATGGCTCCTTGCTGACTGCAATTAGAAATACATAATACATATGCAAGGGTAATCAGAAAAACCCAGAACAATGTATTTCACAGATGTTCTGGTTTGGCTTTCCAGCTTCTCAGAGGTCCACTCTTCAGCAAACACTGAACCAAGCAACCTAGAAAACCACCAGCAGTGGAGGCAGGCTGTCTATTTTCTCCAAGGATGGGTTTTCTGATGAAGGGACTTTCCTAACAGTTCGATGCCTGAGAGTAATTTGGTCTTTCCTCCTCAAACCTCTTGACTAATAGCCATGCAGGTGTCTAAGCTCTCCTGGTACATACTTTACTTGCCAATTCAAAACTGGACAAGGAACTGGGAAGCCTATTCTAGAAAATCATTGCAAATTTCTTCCCTTTTTAAAATTTATTTTTAAATTTTATTTGTAAGATAAAGTTTGCATTTTTTACTTTGTTTCCAATATCAGAATGGAGTTGACGTTCTTAATTAAAGGAAATTCTAGCTCTTCTACAGTTCTGTTACATGTCTACTACCACATGGTTTCTTCCAGCATTTCAGCAAATACAAAATGCTTGATTTCTGTCATTCTTCTCTTAGCCTAGATCTTTGAAACTGAACAACAAAATGCCCTATTTTCTCTCCTGTTGGTTCATGCAGAGGGTGACAGCCTCCTCCTGTTACTAGTTACCTCCCTTTCTTGTTGCTTGTTGAAATCTGTTCAGTGACTGTGAATATTACAAACCTGCTCCTGATCCTATTATGGAAACGCAAATTTTCATTACTTCTTTTTGTTTTTGAAAAACTTAGGAAGTTGTTAAAAAAAAAAAAAAGGAAGAAAGAAGAAGCATTGTTCTTCTCAATAAATAAGTTACACAATAAATAAGAAATACTAAAATCTTCCTGAAGATTTTATTATCATATGTATCAAATATTATCAAATGTATTATCAAATACATTTCTCATAGAAACATGTATAATGAACCTAGACATCCACAGAAGGAGACAAGTCCTTCAGAGAAGTGCATTGCTTGCATGGCATGAACCCTTTTAGCTGGAAAACATGTGGCTGGATGACATATCAGCCTTGAAAATCCAGTCTGCATAGCTCACACAAGCAATGGGGCTATTCCTTACCCTTCCCACTCTCTATGCCTGGGTGAGCAAGAGCCACAAGACCAGATCCAGCACTGTGTTTCTCATCAGAGAAATATCAGGAGTGAGATTTCAGACTGACTCCACATTTTAGTTTAGACTACCAGAAACCAGACCTCTGGGCTTTTTCACACACTAGCTCTGAGTTACAGCCTACATAGAGGGCAAATTTTGACTTTCACAGATTTAACAAGAGCTGGTACTTCCCCTGCACAAAGCTTTACCTTTTAACTTTAGATTTGACCTTCTGTTTATCTTTGGTAACAAGCAGGTGAACAAATTGCTCACTAACATTCAAGATTGTTTTCTAGGTGCTACATCCCATGATAATGAAATAGAAGAGGGAGAAGATTCAATTTTTACAGGGCTTTCTTTTTATTGGGAAGGTGGCTCTATATAAAAAGTTATTGTCACTGTTTCTTTTGTATGTGTAGTGAATCAGAGCTCAACATTTCTGAATCTGTCATGTTTGCTATCAAATTTAGTATGTTAACGTGCACATTGATAATTCTTTATTATTATTATTTTCCCAGATTCTGCTTGTCTCCAATGGAGGGAAGTTTATGAAAAAGACACTGATTGGGGAAGCTTATATCTGGCTTGACAAAGTGGATCTAAGGAAAAGAATAGTAAACTGGCACAAACTGTTGGTCAGCTCCACACAAACACACTGAGCAGAGCTGTCTGCTTAGAGCACAAAACCTGCAGAGTCTGCTCTAAACAGCATCACTCCAAGACTATAGTTTGATATCATTGTGTTTAGCTAGTCTTTCAGAATACAAAGTAGAAAAGAGCAGTCTCTGGGCTACACAGCACACTTAAATGAGGGCTAGTATGCTTGTTCTTGCTGCAAAAGGCAGCAAAAGGAAAAGAAAACCTGGGCCCAGAAGCTAAAGTCAGGCTATTTGAAATGAAGACTGATACGAGGGCTCCGTGTTGTTGGACTCTTTGTGAAGAGAGTAACTGTGAAGGAAATGATGAAGGCTGGAGGCAGGTGTTAACGCAAAGTTCGGCTGCAGCTGGAGGCAGTGTGATGGAAAGTGCAGTCTGGTTTTCTGTGCAACCAGAAGGAGATCATTTTATGCAAAAGCACCTAGGGTGACTGACTTTCCCAATCTCACTTATCAAAAGTGCAAAACTTGCTCCTCTGCACCTTAAGGATCTCTGATAATTTGCTATAGTGAGATTATGCCACTTGACACAAACTGCAAGGCGTTGGCAAGAGTGGTAATGTTATTTTACATTACTTTTTTCCTTCTTTTTCTTTCAAAAACTATGCTGTGGATAATCAGATCTGATTGTTTTATTTGTTTCTGTGTATTAACAATGGATATAAACCACTCTTCTAGAATGTTATGAATTAAAGTATATTAACGGTCTGTAATTTGGGATGTGATTTTAAAGAGAAAGGACAGGATATAAACCACACTACATCAGAAAGCAAAAATGCTGTTTCAATGTCAGTGACACTGTACTTCACCCCACCCTTTGAATCAGGAGGTCTAAAACAGTTTGAATTGAAGAAACTTAAGCACTGGGACTAACACAATTATTTCAACTAGTCCATTTTTCAGCAAGCAGCCTTTTTCTGAAACTGTATGCAGATGATGAATTCTATAGGATATTTAGTGGGCACTTTGGAGCAGTAGACCCACTGTGACAACACCAACCCACTCAATGCAGGGCTCTGTATCAACACTAGTGACACTCTAGAAAGAGGAAGGGACAGCAGGGCAGTTCCTGACTGGATGCTGTTACATTAGAGAAGATGAAGAATATCCTCTTGCTATCTCAGGTGAATGTCTGAGTATAACCCACTCTAAAGCATGGCTTCTCAGGAAAGAAGCAAATAGGAAGGTAACTTGCAAGATTTAAGGCTGTGTCAGCACTTTGTTGCTTAAAGTCCCTCTTTCAGGAATTTGAAGCTGAGCAGTTAGCTCACTGGGGAAGAAACTACTGCCTAGTATGGCTTAGGCTGGTTGTTGTATTTTCCCTTGTACCATATTTGAAGAGGGAAAAGTTTTTTCTCCCATTCCCAAAAGTATTGCAGTTTCATTAAAATTCAAGAATCCATATGGTACTAATTCCCATGTTACTCAGAAGTCATTCAATATTTCACAGCTTCATTAAAAAGTTTCCCTGGAAATATATCACATGACCTTTGCATACTTAAAAAGAAAATGACCAAATTTCTGCATGTATGACATTTATTTTTCTTGCCCAATAAGGACCTTTCGCAGATCATTTAATATGCATTGTCTTCTATTTCTTGAATATATGTAGTAACACTTCCACAGGTTGTGCAAGACCAGCCGAAAATATTCTTCTGGAAAATATCATATGCTTTAAAAAAAAAAAAGGAAAAATAGTGCTTAGATTATTCAGTGACTGGAATGACCATGGAAAAGCTACACCGTTTAATCTGGTGATACTTCCCACATGTAGTTTTTGGTTTATCTTTATCAACTTAAAGCAACAGCATGGCACAGGAATATGAGAAGAAACATGCAGAAGATATTAATGCTACACACACCAAGGAAACTCCTGTTATTGGTAACCTGCTGGTCGCCTGCTTAACTTGCAAGCAGAGCAATCTTTCCAAAATCTTATTAGCTATCTCAAAAACACATCACTGACAGTGGAAGTAGAATGTGTGCTTTAATGTTGAATTTTATGCTTTCACCAGTGTATGTATACCCTACCTCTCACATATTTTAAAAACGGTCTGCTGGAGTTATTGTAAAAAGTCTATATGTTTTGATGTTGTGTATGTTTTTATAAGAAAATACTTTAAAGAAAAAATCCCCAATCGAACTAAAAGATCCTATATATGGCGTATGTATTGCTCTTTTGGTGGGCTCTCTTGCATTCCTGATGGCTATACTGTGTTCTTCCTTTGAAAAAAGATTCCCCCTCGCAAAAAAAAAAAAAAATCCTGTGTGAAATGCAAGGCCTGAGGTGTGCAATTTTGTGCAAAGTGCTGGTAATTTTCTTCTTGCTAAGGTTTGTTATAAAGGCAGCAAGTAGCACTGGTAGTTGCTATGGAGATTTCCAACAGGAACAAGCAGTATCTGGCTGCCTTGCGGGAAGCCTGTAATCATCACTCTTAATTGAGAAAGTGGACAGGCATGTTTTGCTCTCACACACATACAAATGTGGCCAATATTTTTATTGAGTAGTTTTGTTGGGTGGTATAGCTGCAGCTGTAAAATCAACCTCTGAGGTTGATCAGCTGTCAACAACTGGTTTAATTCAAGCATCTTTGATTCTCTGAATAATACACAAAAATGTTTCTGCATGTTGAAATAGCAGTTTTGGACTCCTGTCATGAAACACAAAGAGTAGGGTTTGTGAGGAACGTGGCACTGCCTTGGCCAGCTGCAGCAAGGACAGGGCTCCCTCGGTGTCACCCAGGGTGGGCTTGTCTCAGACCTGGGCCCACGCACTCGCTCTTTCCGAGGCAGCGTCATTCAGAGGTCACAGAATGCTACCAAAGTGTGCCAAGTTCCTTTTTTTGACCAAATTTATAGGTTGTACTGAAATCACTCTATGCAACACAAATTCATGTTTGAATGCATAGTTTCCTTTTTTGTTGTTTGTTTGTTTTATGAATGAAGTCAGGAAAAACTCTTGTGACAATGTTTTTTAAAAAATAATCAAACAAGGACTATTAGTATTTTTTTACCTTTTTTGTATATATCTCAGTATAATTTTTTTGCTTTTTTCTCATTAATTTTGGTTTGTTTTATCTGGCCAAAAGTGCTTAAATGTGGCAACAGCTTTTATCATTTCTGAGTGATTGATTATTAATGATTTCACACATTTCTATGATTGCTTTGAAGATACATATTGCAGAGAGGCAACAGCAGAGGCATTTTAACTTTTTTAATTCATAAATCTGCTGAGACAACAGAAATTGAAGCTGCTTCTTTGTTCAAGGCCTTGTATAGTGGGAACAAGCTGAAAAATGAGCAAAAGCACAGTGTGTGTGTGTTTACAAATGATAGGGATTTATAATGTTGTCATTATTAGTAGTATGCATACAATGAGCAGCAAACAGCCACTTTTTTTTTTTCCAGGTTAAAACTAGACACGAGAGTTTCTATGATGAATGTTGAGCTAGTTCTTTATCATTACTCTTTAAAGGGATAGTATCCAGAGGCAACGAGTGCTGCTTCTTTATTATTACCCATGTTTCTACATTACATGGATCTTGTGTGAACAGAAACAAAAACCAGATGAAGTCAAAACCAACCAATCTATTGACTTGAACTGGCTTTAAATTGAAACCTAGGAAATACTTGAGTTATTTTTCTGGATGCTGGATGTTTGCATGGTTACGTTGAGGGATATGGTAGCTGGTAACCAGCTGATATTGATTCTTACTTTGAGGATGATGATGAGAAAAAGAAAACATCTATTCTATTGTAAGCTAGTGTGTGCCCAATAGAGATTATTTAATTAGGATTTAGTTTCATGGAGATATCATAAAGATGCTAATAGTATTTTTTTAAATTATTATTTGAATCATAACTGACACTATTTTTAACTAGTTTATTTTCCTTGCTACAATGTTGAATGTCCCAGATTCATTATTTGAGTATATATCTAGATATGTACATACCTATGTGAATAGCAGAGAAAATTTGTGTGAGTGTAACTTATAAAGGTAATGAAACAGAGAGGAATTTTAGCGTAAGTATCCACCTACATTATAGTTAAACTTTAGTCCTACATGCCTTGTGAATTTTCTGTACACCTGGCATGTAGGATGAATTGCTCTTTATGAATACATGTTGCCTTTAGAAGGAAAATAGAAAGAATGAGTGAGACCGGATACTCTCTCTTTAAATCACAAGAAGCATTTTAATGTTTTCTATATGTTCTGTTTTATTATTTTGAAAAAATTAATAAGCAGATATACTGATGAGCTCAAAAGTTATAATATATATAGATATCCATAACTCAAAATAGATTTAAGCAAGAGCCGTTTTCTTAATTTGCTACTCTGTAAATACTTATACATTTTTTGTAAAACAGACTGAGTTTAAGTTATTAACTCCATCTGACATCCAAGCATGTGAGTGTGTCCTTATTTGATTGTATCTTATAGATGTTCAGTGACGTGCTCAGGTGCTCAACGACGGCTGACTAGCGCGTGTGCTGTCATGCTACAGACAACGTGCACAGCATACACAGTGTTTAAAAAAATCCAAAAAACACCAAAAAAACCTGCAAAAACAACAAAAAAAAAAAATTAGTCCTTGGAGAAATGTAATGTTTCCACAGTGAATGTTGCATGCATAGATGGTGGTTTGTTGATATTCATTTTGGTTTGAATTTCTTTTAATTTTTATTTTGCTTCCAGAATCATCAGGAAAAAAATACAGACTTGTTCTAAAAGTTGTAAAAACTGAAACAAATGCAGTATGAGAATTGTATAAAAATGCTTGTAAATCTGTCCCAGTTTTCACTTTATGTATAAATCCATGCCATGGTTTTGTGATTGTATACAGGATGTATCTTGAGAACTTATGCAAATTGTGCTCTATAAAGGCTGTTATCCCAGTCTGACAAATAAATATTTAAAATATCTGGTTTAGTTTCTTTTTCCTAATTAACATGAAAACCTATTTCCCATTTGTTGACCACAGTGGTTTCATGGTAATGCTGTACACACTCCCATGATCATCTGTCCTATTTCAGCATTAACACACCTCCCAGGGTATCACCCACGTCCCACATTTCATTTTCAAATAAGGAATGGCTTTTTCATGAAAACTTTTCTCCAAACAAGTCAGAACCAGAATCACATGCAGCTTGTTGATATTTTCATACAGATTCATCTCTGTCACTCTTTATAGACAACAAATATATCTGCATACATCAAAACTGTTTAGGAATGTTCAGGGGTTTGTCTCCTCACTGTGAAGAAAAATTGAATTACAAATTTAGGCTAACTCCATATACTTGTATGTTGATGATGAAGACAAGAATAAGAAAGAATCTGATAAACCCTAATGGGATTTTCTCTGGCTCTTTCCTCCAGCAGAAATGTTTCCAGGAACAATGTATTTTAGAACTTACTATAAACAAGAAATCATTTTTTTTCAGCAATCGTTTTTATGTTACTGAATTTTACCTGACTTGTAGAACATCTGTGAGGTTTTCCCATTGAGCCTGTACTTCTAAGTCATGTTTAGATCTATATCATATTTCCGTAGTTTCTGTCTTTGATACAAATAATTTAAAAAAAAAAATTATGCTCCCCAAGTAAAATAAATTGTGGTTTGAGCCTGGCACCTGGAACATATAGCCTGGATTTTTTTCTGTCCGTTGGTTCCCTTTTCTCAAAAAATAATACAATGAGAAATAGGCAACACTTCTGAGGATGCCTCAAGAAAAGAGATGTCTTTTTTCACATTAGCCTACTTGCTACAGCACTGACACAGGCTGACTTCTATTACTGCCCATCAGGAGCCAAGCTAGTCTTCCCGGTACCTGCCTTAGTCACTAAGGTGTACCTTCAGGGTACTTTGGGTACATCTCTGAGAAAACAGTCATGACTACAACAAACACTTCACCCCACACTCAGCCTCAATTTTCTGCATCCTCTTTTATTTTTATGAGGAAGCTCCTGCCCAGCATGCTGAAATGGTCAGAAAGCATTTCTGAAGTGTTAAAAGAGAGAGAGCTGACTGGAATTAGCTGCTGTGAAAGCTGTAGGCTTATCTGAATCTAGCTCTAGGAAACCAGTTTACAGAGAGAAAATCCCGGTGTCCCTTCACAGGAAGAGAAATAATGATTACATACTATGCTGCTTTTTAAATAATTAACAATACTTAACAAAAACGTGTGTTTACTCAGAGCACTCAGCAAAGTGCAGGGCATGCATGGACTATTTCCTCACAGTGCTGTTGAGGGGTTTAACCCAGCAGCTACATGGGATATACAATTAGAAAATGGGACCTGGGCAGTTGATGGAACACATGAAGTATGAGGAGAGACTTGAGAGTATTGGATGTTGGGAAAGGTAAGGTTGGACATACTTGGATTGGGGATGAGGTTTACAGGAGCTGTCTACAGATGCCTTACAGGACATACGAAAAAGACAGAACTAGACTCTTAGAGGTGTGTAATGATAGGACAAGAGTCAACAGGCACAATTTTCAATATGTGAAATTCTGCTTCCATATATACATTTGGGGTAATCAAACACTAGAAGGGTCTGCCCACAGAATTTGTGGAATCTCCATCCTTGAAAGTATTTAGAACATCTGGACAAGTCCCTGAGCAACCTGATATGTCTGAATATGCTTTGAGCAGGTGTGGGGAATTTGACTAGATGACCTGCCATTGTCTCTTCCAAACTAAACTACTGTCCATGCCTCCAGACTTAATGTAACAGCCAGAAATTGCATCTTTGTATTATCTCTTCATTTTTTTTTATAACATTTATAGAGAATACTCTGGCTTCGCAGATGCCGGATTTACTAATATACATTTTAGATTGATCACCAGGTTTGATTTGTGCTTGTGATACGGAGTGCTTCTGTACAAAGAAGGAAGCGAGCAGCATTCCGTGTTTGGTAGCAGTGCAATCCCACTGGTCCTGAGTGAAATTCACTCTTAGGCAATATAAATGTTTCACATCAAATAGCTTCAAACCCTGATTGCTAGATTGCCTCTGCCAGTTGCAATAAAGAAATCTATTCCAGTTTTGAAGTTACTAATCTACCAATAGTCTTTCTGTTTTCTGGTCAAAAAGGCAAAAAATAGAAAGCAATGAAGTGAACATGATCAAAAGGACAATATGCTGACTCGTGCAGGCCAAAATTATATATGGTCTTCCAATATCTATGATGTGTAGCTCAGTAGCCATATCTGTACTCATTAAAAGAAGTGACATGGTTCATCCTCTTCCTGGAATGAACTTGTCCATGCTTGAGTGTCCCAAAACAAGTAAATCATCCAAAATTACTTCTTGAGAGCAGTCTCTGGCATTAGACCTGTGTGTGTTGCTTGATATGACAGAGCTGGGCCAAGGGATGTGCTAATAACAAAATAATATGGACAGCTTCAATTCAACTCTTCAGCCGGTATCCTGTGTGGAAATAATTCTCTCTTAATAAAGCATTATATTTGGAAAAAAATATATTCAATAGTCCTTAGAAGACATCACAACTAGGGGCCATGCAAATGTTTCAGGTGTCATTTAGAAAAAAAAAAAAACAAACTCGGAGGTCATGTAATCTAAAATCAGAAAAATATTACTGTCACTCCTTCCCACTTAGCCTGGCATAGATCCACAAACAAGAAAAGTAAAAGGAAAATCACAAACTCAAAGGTCTGAATACTGATGGGTTGGGTAGTGGAGCCACTATCGTACGTATCCCTGTTCCTACTGGGAAATTTGCCGTTTTGACATCCGGCTGCAAAGTGACCCAGCTTCAACAGGATTATTAATGCAAAAATGTCCGAACAAGAAGAACACGAGAATGATGATTACATGGGTCCACTATGAACTACTGTACAGTGAAACGAGGTCTTAAACACTGCTGCTCTATTGCCTTGTGTGTCGAGTCCATTGCTTTCTTGACATCAGTCAAAACAAAGTCAAAAGAAGCTTACCTTAGACTTGTCTTCTCGCCATGTTCTTGGTGCCACAAGTCTTGGTAAACACAAGACTTCTACTCATCAGGGAACAGCAGAATTTCAGAAATTAGGTTTCTTTTCAGAGCTATTTTAGTGGGTGAAATGTTTGACCTTCATTGGTGAAAGGGCTGTAATTTTCTTTTTTTACCCCCCCAAACTAGTTCACTTTCCTGTGTGCTAAAATAGGGTCAGGCTGCAGTGCAGGACTTCAGGGGGAAAAGGCACAGAGATCCAAGTTGCTGCACAGCCCTGCATCATCTCTTCTGCCTTAGGAGCCTTTAAGCCAAATAGAAACAGCCAGTGGAACAGTCAGCCACAAGTGAGATGCAAAAGTCAAGTAGACAAAGATGAGCTGCAACACTGAGGTGAAAGTGGAATGGAATTAGTGCAGGGCCTAAACCCCCTACAGTCTTATTTTTATGGGAGAAGGTACAATATTTAAGCAACCACACAATGGCTCACCTACTGGAAGTTCTCCAGATCTTTCTAAAAGTGGTCTGTTCACTGAATTGAGACTCTAACTGCTCTTATACATAGAAAGTCCTTGATTAATTTATTTCTTAGTAATGATTAGAAATATTACAGTTCATTATTAAATTAATCTATGAGTTTATTGCACGCACATATGCTTAAGAACAAAAAAACAGCAATGGTTTTGTTTAATAATTCAGATTAAAATTCATCATACAACCATGAAAAATTCTATTAAATTGAGGATTTAAGGGATTCACAGAGGATTTTGGACAACATTCAATCCTAATGCTACAAGAACGAGCTATAATATCTTTGACACCTCCCACTCAGCACAAGAAAATGGCAGAGTACTGTTAGTTAATAAACAAAGATTTGAAGTCCCACTCTATTTATTAATTAAACACTAATTATTATCTATGAAGAATAGCTGAAAAGAATGCAATAAATACAAAACAGGAAAGATACCTTCCACATGTTGCATTGAAAACTTTTCCACAAAACCAAATCTTGTTCAGGCAAAGGTGTTAAGAGACGAGGACTGGACTTCTACACACAATCACTCTTTGTATATGTAACCCAAATTAATCTTCCTTGACTGGCATTTTAAAATATAGAGGAATCAAAATTTTATATTTTCCAAAGGTCTTCAAGTTACCATGACTTGTTCATCTCTCCTTTGTTCATCTCTCCTTACTCAGTCCCTTCCTCTAAGAGGAAATGAAATAAAAGAAAATCTCATTTCAGCTCTGTGTTCTGAAAATCAAATTAATAAAACCTGGAATAAGTTTCTATATCTAAAGAGTGGAGGTCAGAAGGGAAGCTACAACTAAAGGGCAGTAAGCAGTCATTTTGAAAGCAAGAGTCTGGAGCTTGCATATTGTCTTTGAAGCAGATTTGGGCTGAACACATCTGGGCAATTGTTCAGAGCTGCTTGCAGTCTCTGTTCTAATTCACTAAGGTAATACCAGGCTCGTTTTCATCAGTGGCTTTGAGAATTTGGAGGAGATTTTCCAACCTGAGGGCACTTCGTTGTTGCTTCATCCTAGACATTCAGAAGATGTAACAGACAAAGAAAAAAAAAAATAAAATTAGCCACTTGAAAGCTAAGATTGACTTTCTTAGACTTTATTCTGTTCTCAGTCTCATCTAGTGGCACTTCAGGGCACAGTAGAATTTAGTATTATATTCCTCTTTTCATTATTGTATTATAGACAAAAGGATGCAGGCATGCAAACTTTTAAACAGCCCTCCTACCACAGTTCACTCGATGTCGTCTTTATTCTGTCAATATTGGTGGTTTCTGCACTGTTGCTACATAGAGAGTTTCTTCTTACTAGTTCTGGTGCATATCACACAGGCAGGAATCCCTCAATTAGTTCAATCCTTGTCTCCCAGGAGCATATGACAACGATTCTTCAAGTCCTTAGCTTGGATTAACTCTATATTCACGCAGAGAAGAGCAGCACACCCTTAGAGACCTGCATTGTAGACATTTAAATTTTGGTAAAGTTAATCTCACTTAGGAAGTCTTAACTATCATCACAAAATTGCAAGCCAAAGAGCTTACAATTTTGGGAGCAATAACAACAACTGGTAAGCACATAAAAGTGATGTGGTTTAATGAAAATAAATCCAGTTTGAAACCCCTTTTTCGTGAGAGATAGACAAATTGATACTGCATGATACTGCTTTCGGGAAAAAATTCCAGAGCTCCAGGCTATCTTTGTGTAACACCACTCACAAAAAAAAAAAAAAAAGATTAATCTGAGCTATTCAGGGCATTGGGGTAACATCTAAAGCAATCTGAAATTAATGTCTTTTAGTTGTTTTCATGAAAGGCCAGACTTTCTCTGATAAGCAACTGTATGTTCTTTCAATCATTTTTAGCATATTTCAAATCACCTAGTGTAGTAAAGAGGCATAAAACCTCTACATGGACTCAGGAAAAAGCTCAGAAACACAGGCAATTTCTTCAAACATAATTTCAGCTACAGTTTAAAAAAAAAAAAGAAATTTAAATGACTGAATACTGACAATCCTGGAATCAGTGTTCCCAGGAAGAATTTTATTGCTGAATTACCTACCTCTAAAAGGGAGGCAGTGCATGCATGCCAAGGAAATGTGGCTTAAGTCCCTGAAAGAGCAGTGCCCGGTGATGTGGAACACAGCAACATTTACATACAGATTTACATAAGAATAGAAAAACAAGTCTGTCCTTTTTTTTAAAGATGTGTTAGGGGGGAAAAAATAGCCTGAATGCATTAAAAGTTTATTGAAATCAATAAACAGGTTTCAAAATTACATAAGGTTTTCTTAAGTAAAAGCTTGTGTTTGGAGCAAGAGCTCTTTTCTCACTCCTATCATGATGCTTTAAGTTCAATGTGATTTTACAGACCATGTAGTTTTACTGCCATGAGGCTTCTCAAAACTATCAGTGAGAGTGAAATTAGGTTTACTGTTTCCATTAAGCTTATTTTATACATCTTGGTATGATCAACACAAAGCGTAAATGTTTGAGGGTATAATAAATCAATGTGCCTATGTAGGAACTCCAAAGGGCAATATTAATCATTATAACAAGCTCTCAAAGACAAGGCTTAATCACATAATATCATCAGTTTAATAATGAAGTAGTTGATTATATATAGGTCAACACAGGAGTCAAGGGAAACAGAAAAATCTTTGATTGTAGTGTTAATGAAGGAGCAATGTAACAACATTATAAATTCTGATGCCCTTGGGAAAAAATATTCTTCGTATCCCTGTGTTACCTTGTAAAAATTTTACAGGCATATCTTTATGTATGTTTCAGATAGAAGAAATAGAGTCTCTGTAGAACATGTTCCATAATTTTTTTTTTTACAAAAGTACTTAGCATTTGGGAAAAGAACATCAAGAGTTGAAAGATTCAAACCGATACTTTCAGTTCTATGTTTTTAATATCACTGACGGATGCTAATGCAGCAAGTGAAAATAGTTCACCAGTATTTTCCATTTTTCTGAAGGTCTTAAAAACACTCCTGCCCCAGAAACGCCAAGTAACAACACCAAGCAGCAGCATTTTTGTCAGAGCTGCCTGGCTTAGTTTAAGATCTGATGCATCCAAGTTTGCTCTGATTCAGCACCGTGCTATCAGTCACCTCACTGCGTGGGGAGGTTGAAGCAGAAAACACACACCACACATGCCCACACACCTGCTTAAAATTCTGATATACTTAACCTAGTTGCATAGTAAAAGATAACACATTAGAGATGGCTGCTGAGTTACAGCAGCAAAATGTTGTGAATGGCAACTAAAAGAGATGAACTTGTTCTCTGTCAGAGGAGAAGGACTTGCTGCACATACCCAGCAGCATCCTTAACGAGAGAAACAGGGCTGGTGTGATCCTGCTCTCCCTCTTCTGCCTCTGCTTTCTGCTCTTGTAGGAGCTGTGACTACCTTTTATGCCTTCTTGTTATCTCCTTTGTGCTTTCATGCTTTGTGGGGTGTTCTGCACGTGATGAGTATGTGTTTGTTGTTGTCTCTGCTGTGCCCAAGCCGGGTTCTGCCAAGCTCTCAGAGCTGCATCACTTCAGTGAGCAGATGGGATTTGTATTCATGCCCTTGGGACCTCTGGTGTCATACTATGCTTGTACTCTTAAGGCCTCTTCTTATAGACGGGAAAAAAGACAGTACCAGTGACTTGTTTTCCTTGGAATTAAATCTAGTCAGTAATTACAAGTCTCTAGTGGATTCAGGCCATTTTCCGATTGCACAAAAATTCAGTTTTTACTTTAATGACTGTGATACAGTTTATGTCTACAAGCATTCAAGAAAGAATCCTAGAGTCCAGTGAAGTTCTATGTGGATCAGTATGAAGAGCTATAAAATATTATTAACAAACCTTGAAAAAAATTCATGTCAAATTTTCAAATTAAAAAGAAAAAATATTTTTTAACACTATATCTCTGGATTATCAAAGAACAGTTATTACGTTTAAAAGATTCAGGCACTAAACTCTAGGCTGGAGGGAGGAACTTTATCTTTTTCAGGAGTAGAAGTCAAAAATCTTTTGCTGAACTTAGATACCTACAATGGACTGAAAAAGATAGAGGAGTTGGTATTGTCGTGCATTCAACAACAACGAGGGACTCAACTGAAGTGTGAAGGATCATGGTTCATATGCCTCTCTCCTACCTGTTTCTCATCAAGGTCTGGAAAACAGGATTTTCCTCTTTGATAACTTCATCAGGCCCTTACCCTGCGCTGAGCCCCAGAACTCTGGTCTGGCCTGCAGCAGTGAGGGGTGCTCAGGGCCCGTACACATGGGCTGGGCAAGAAATGGTTTTGAATGTCTTTTGGGGAGCTGCAGTGAGATGAGGCTGCATGGAAATTGCTGAGTCTGAGAAGATTCTTCACACTAATAAAGGGAAAAAATTATGCTGAAAACTGACTTGCCAGACTGGTGTTTCCCAATCATTCTTATCTAAATTTTTACTCTTTAAAGTTAAAAGAAATTAAAAAGATTCTTCTTAGGCACCCTTTGCAGAGTCCTTGTCAGCACGTAACACGCAGAGCCTGTTCACGAGGCATGGAAGTTCGATGACTAAAGACAGAAACCTATAAGGGTGGGTGAAGTGCCTTGGTGGACTTAACCCAGTGGGGCCGTGCCCATAAGGCAGCTGCTCACAACCACAGGGATCAGCCACGTAGCTATAGCACCCTGCTTAAGCCTCACATTGACAGCATTCACAGCATTGCTCAAAATCCATAGTAGTGGAACTAATCTTAAAAGTTTAATATTGAAAATGTAGTTTGTCAGAATTTAATATCAATGTTGACTTCGAAAAATTTCATTGTAGATTGATTAAAAATTAATAAAAAATTGAGTGGGATCTTTGCTTTTAAAGAGAAAAAGTGCTCTTTAAATACATCCTTCTCAGTCCAGCCCAGCTGACCTCACGTGTTAAGAAGTATTAGCAAGCCGGGAAGGTATCTAAAAATTATATGCTGGAGTCTTTTTAAAACATTTTTAAAACATTCCTGTTTTACTTGTGTGTATTCATACTGTTCAGCATTCACCCTTGCAAGGAATCAGACACAGATGCAGTATGGTCTTTTAAAAATTACAGTTGTAAGCACAGATTTTTGAAGAATATACTTTTTCACATTTTTAAAGATGACAGTAAAACTAAGCAAGCATACAGAAACTTCAGGTGTTGTGCAGAAGTTGCTGATCTGGTTCTGTGTTAACCAGAACAGCAATGATATAACAATTTTAAACAGCTATTTTTATTTGCAGAAAAGTTAGTAAGTATTACCAAGGTTCCCTGGTGTTCTGAGTTTTAATATTACTTTTTAATCATAGTTTTGGGTCTGTGATCCATTTCCAGTATCAGATACAGGTCAGCCAGTCTTTGAAAACCTTGATTCAAACTTCAAAAGGATATGAAGAATGCTGAGTAGGCAAGTGCCCCAAGATATGAGCATAAGGACTAAACGAGTGAGCAAACTCTCTGAGGGAGAAAACCCAGGGGCTGCATAAATACGTGCTATCATTTTTATTTGGAGCAGAGTTGAAGATAAGGACAAATCACCTCTTATGATGATATAAATATGGTGATAAATCTAGGGAAAAAAATGAAACTTCTATAAAATTATAAACTAAAAATAAATATTAATTATTTTATGCAAAATTTCTTTATGCAGACACTTTAATTAATTTCCACGTATTTTAAATATTAAGAACAGAGACGTGACTACCTAGAAGAACCCAGTTAAATAATTTTTATGCATTATTTAGAATAAAGGCCAATTGGAAGCTGCAGTTCTTACATCTTTTATTACGATTTGTGAAACTCAGAAGTCTAACCCTAAATTGCATATTTGATTTTTTTTTTCTGCTGACTTTTAAAGGTTGTGGATTTTCAAGTCAGCAGCAGATGGCAGCAGTGCCAGCAGCATGGCCCTCAGGTTTCCTCATCAAACATTTAGGTTAGAGAGAGCAAGTTTTGTAACTCACAATATACTTCAGGGGGAGAAACTACCCTGTCTGATGAGTCTGTACCTTAATTCTATGGAAAAAATTAAACCAAAGTAAAAAATTATATGTTTTTCCTTAGAAAATATTATGTGGAAACATGTCTTTACAAATGTTCTCTTAGCTGTATCAGAGCTGAGAAAGTCTTGGCTTTAGAATGTAGCAAAGGCTGTGAATGGATCTAATTCTCTAAAAATTCATTTTTTTGTTAAAATGAGCAGAAAATTCAGTAAAATGAACAGGAAATCGTTAGACCAAGAATTTTGAGACAAGGACTAAACATAAATGAGATGTAATCAATACACAAATTTCTTGAATGTATTTCTGAGGTCCTGTGCTAGTCCATAATGTTAATTTTTACAAGCTTGAGGTGGTGTGGACAGCCCAAGCTGTTCAGCAGTGATGATGTTACAAAATTCCAGACCTATGGAATGTGCAAGGCTCTTCTTTTGAAGTCCCGGTCTGTGTAGTTGAAAATAATAAAAAAAAGTCACCAGGAATCCTGCTGAACTGCAACTGACATATGGGGTTTTGGGGTTGAATTTTTTTTTAATGAAGCATTTCCACACTAAGGGTTATTTTTTTGAGGGATAGCAAGAGGCTTTTGAAAATAATGGGAAAATGTACCTTTTAAAATAACCATTACAACATTAACTGCTTCCTAATGCTCTCATAGTCATACACAGTTTGCAAGTCACATGAAAAAAACATTTTTAATAGTTCTCATGATGATACCTGACCTTACTCCGAGCAAGAAATAGTGTCCTATTGCACACACCACCCATTCACTCTCTCCTGGCAAAGCCCCAGATAAAAGAGCATCTTGTTCTCATAGATAAGTCCTCAGACAATTCCTCAACATACTTGTATTCAAGTATCATCATGATATGATAATAGACTATTGATGTCTTTGGAGATGTGATAGAACATTGCCAACAACCTCTAGGTCCAAAAAATCACTAATCAAAGACCAGGCCCTCATCCGTTTTTTTGTATTTATGTCTGTGCTTCTTCTTTCACCTGTAATACTTTCCTAGACCTACAAGCAATTAAATTGTTTTACAGCTGGTTTTAACTGAAGTTGGTAGAATCATGCTCTTGAAGAATCCATAGGATCAAAAGATAACTTCTGCCAGAGGGGTCCTTAGAAGACTGTGCCTTGTGCATTTTGATGGCTCTGTTGAGCCTGAAGCATGAAGCAGAACAGTAAATATTGTGGAAAACTTTACCACATCCTGGTAACACAGACTTTCTAACCTCAAAACTGGTTTTCTGTACTCAGTCATTGCTGTTGGATGCGATTTGACTCTTCCACGCTGTTCAGGAAGGGAGAAGAGAAGGCTTGACAATGGAAGCAAAAGGGGGAAAAGTCTCTGTTTTTGCTGAGTGATTGCACAATAACATTGAGCACACTGCAAGTAAGACTATGTGTCTCTTTGCACACATAGCAAAGTCCAATTGTTTCTGAGTCTATATACAAATTCATTAATATTTGTTTCTATTTTAATTTTTCCTCTGTTAAAAAGCTGCAAGTAGTATAGATCCACTCCTCCAGTCCCAATTAGTGTACCACAAGCAACTGCGAATTCTGGTAACTGAAATGAGACGGAGATGAAAACTTCAGGGGAAGCACACAGCACCTTTGTGATCGGAGTCCCAAATTTATCCGTTAAGAGCAAACACTCCTTCTTGCCAGGAGATGGTGCTACAACTCCAGAAAACGTGGCTTTGTGTTATTTGCAGCAGGAAAGCAGTACAGCTTTTAACACTGTTATGCAAAATTTTTAAACCTTACACTGTTAAAATGAGAAGAAAATCTACTCATGTAATATTGAGCCCCAAGAATGTTTCAGTTTTGAATGTTTCCTAAATTTCACTGGTTTGGGGAGTTTGCTTGCTAGCTGCTTTGTTTTCTGTATAGGAAACTACTCACATAATTAAGTCCAGGACACCATCCAGAGTTTGGTTTCCTTGTCTTCGTTTGTTTCTTACCTTATTTTACTTCAGTAAATGTGGGGGGTTTCAATTTTTTAAGTATATTGAAATACGTTTCAATATATTGAAACGTATTTCAATATATTGAAACTACAGATAGAGGGATGATCCAAATACTGATATCTCTTAGGACCTGGTAGTGAAAGAACTAGACAGATATTTTGGATTGATACACAAAGCAGCATGCTTAATTGCAGGATTAATTTGAAAACACCCAGAGAAAACAGAACTGCTCTGGAAGTCTTTGGATCATTCCAGAACCTCCTCTCCTGTTCAATTCAATCCTGATTTTGCACCAAATAAGAATGGCCCACATGAATGTACACATGCTCGATACTTTTCCTTGTGCCTTTCATTTTATTGTTCATTTGGGAATAAAAAACCCAAACACCCTGTTACCAGTATTTTACAGAACTTGGGAAAAAAAAAAATTAGCAAAAGCTATTGTCATTTACCAGTTTCTTAGACAAAGACCTGATGTAACAAAAAAGAAAAAAAAAAAAAAAGGAGGAAAAAAAAAGAGGAAAAAAAAAAGGGGGGAAAAAAAGGCAAAAAACCCCAAATAAATTTGGCTGACATCAATTCTCTTAATTCCATAACTTAGAACCATTGTAAATATTTTCCAGGCAACTAACAACTGAACTTGTTTGGATTTGCTAGAGGTCTGCTGATTAGAACTGAATGTCTTCTAGCGTAAGCTATGGAAAGATCTTATGGATAGATCAAAGGACGTTGCTGAACCAGACATAGATTGCTCAAAGCTGTTTAAGCTCAGGCACAAGAGCAGCCTGAAGTGCTAGAGCACTGCAAGGATGCATTCTTGAATGTCCATGTGGATAACCTGAGTGTCACTGCAGGTCAGATTATTTACAGAGTCTGGCTACCTTTTTAGCAGGTGCCAGAGGGACCCTTTTAAAACCAATGCCAGGTTGTCTAGCACATGCTCGATGATACATAGAAAAACCCAAACTGGGTACAGCACAGTCTATCTCTACTGCTTATAAGCTCAAAGATTAACCAAACCCATCCTTTCCCTAAGAAAACTCTAATGGCTGGCTCAACTGAAATCTTACACAGAGCATATTCCAGGTGTTATATTTCCTTCTGACATGCTACCATTACTAGGAGCTACTGTCCAGTGTAACTCATAATCTCCTAGTGCCATCAGCATAAAGTTATTTATCTATCTTAGCTAAATTCATTATGCATTTTATGCCATTTCCTACAAATACCTTGGTTTCTTCTTTCAGAATTTTTAGTCAGTGTCCCAAGTCAGAAACCTAAGGCATTGACAGACCTGAGGTATAAAATTCTAGATATCTTGAAGATATCTATTCCACAGACTTCTTTTAGATATAAAAAATTTCCTGTCACCTTAAGTGATAATCATATTCATGATTATAGTCTCACAACTGTCAAAAACCATATTTATGTGTAATAAGTGCTACTATTAAAAAAATGTTCCTCAATAAAAGAGTAATAATTGTCCATATTTTTAATGAAAAATTGCTAGAAATACTTAAAGGCATTATTAAAGCTTATTCATGCTTTTCACTGAGTTTACAAAGCTTCAGGCTTGAGGCTTGTCTGGCTTGTCTGCCCGGCTTGCTTTGACCTACTTTGTTTTAACATACCAACCTATTTCGTTTTAATTTACCCATGGTGAGTTTGGAGCTGCACAGAGGTGCTCTTAGGGGTAACAAGGAGAAGAGACAAGTCTGAAACTTTTTGTTTAACATGCACAATGATCTCAGCATACAGTAAATTCGGGGGTAGTGTGGAGGCGCAGAATAACGAAGACAGAAAGGTGCAATTTGGTCTTAGCAAACATTTAGAAATGAGCCCATGTTCTGCACCTGGTAGGTGATGTGGCAGCAAGCCACTGCAGGATCTCAATAGGGCCTGACCACAAATGGCTTAATAAACTGCTTTCATAAGGCATACTAATGAGAGGAGTACAGACAGGAAATAAATCTTTTTGGATGCTTGGAAGGCTGCATTTGTACAACATCGGATGGAGCCTGGATGGATTTTCCCCACAGGATGCTGCACAAAGCAAAGCAAATCCCATCCATGAAGAGATGCTTTCCCTTGTGGTCTTCTAAGATGTTACATAATTCCCATGTGAGAAAACAACTCTGCTCTTAAAGGATGTTCTCATGAGAATTTCCTTGCTATACTGTCAGATAGAGGAGAGGCAAAGAAGGTGCCAGTGCCAGACCCAGGCTGCTTTAGATCACTATCTCCTCCAATATAAAATCTGCCACAAGGTAGACCTAGGCACGAGAAAGAGAAACCATTGTCATAAACATCATACTCCTCCTGACAAAAGACTCCAGATGCTGTCAACTCACCACCTACCGCTACCAGAAGGAAGCTGCCAGCCTCAGGAGCCAGAAAAGGGATAGGAGGAGCATCACACCTGCAAAGGGGTAAAAACTAAGTGCATGTTTAACTGTTTTATTTCTATTGCAGAGACTTCATTTTATGTTCTAACTTTATTCTTCTCTATCAATTAGATCTGGGCTATGAAGGAGTCGCTGCCACAGTCAAACAGGGGAAGACGAACAGATATCATCTATGTAGACTTCTGTAAAGTCTTTGACATGATCCCACACACATCCTTATCTCCAAATTGGATTTGATGGGTGGATTATTTGGTGCATAAGGAATTGGCTGGATGGACACGGCCAGAGAGTCCATGGCTCCATGTCCAGGTGGAGGCCGGTGATGAGTGGTGTCCCTCAGGGCTCTATCTTGGGACCGGTGCTCTGTGACATCTTTAACAATTACATAGACAGTCATTTCAAGTGCACTCTCAGCAAGTCTGCAGATGACTTGAAGCTGAGTGGTGCAGTTGACACAAAAGAAGGAAGGGATGCCATCCAAGGGAACCCAGGCAAACTCGAGAAGTGGACCCATGAGCTCCTGATGAAGTTCAACAATCCAAGTGCACGGTGCTGCACCTGGGCTGTGGCAATCAGTCATGAGACTGGGAGAAGAACTCCCAGAGAGCAGCCCTGTGGGGAAGGACTTCGAGTTTCTCATAGATGGAAAGCTGGACATGATCCAACAATGTACGCTTCCAATCCAGAAAGCCAACAGCATCCTGACCTGCATCACAAGCGTGGCCAGCAGGTTAGGGAAGGTGATTCTACTTCCCTACTCTGCCCTCCTGAGACCCCACCTTGAGTACAGCACTCAGGTCTGGGGTCCTCAGCACAAGGAAGGTGTGGACCTGTTAGTGTGAGTCCAGAGGAAGCCACAAAAATGATCAGAGGTCTGGAGCATCTTTCCTATGAAGACACTGAAGCTCTCTCACCTCCCCACAGCTGCAGTGATGAAGATCCAGCTACTTTATAAACCTTGCAGACTGCCAGAGGCAGCACTGTGATGCTCACTGTTCTCTATTTTAAATTTCAAATTTTCCAGTCTGGTAGTAAGAGTTTAGATAGGACTTCTCTTTCCATGATACAGTGTTTCTGTACTTCTCCCAGTGTCTACTGGTGACAGTCTGTGCAATCACTGGAAAGTGGGTGTCTAGCAGTAATTTCTGGAGACAGATCACTGTGTCAGTCATATTCAGTTTATCAAATAAAGTATATAACATCATAGTCCCTTTTCGAATTTGGATGAGCACTCCAAAACATCTGTAAGAGGCTACATAAAAGAGACTAATATTTCTAAAAAAGTTAAATCACTCTATTTCTAAGACTTTATCTTAAGAGGAAACAGACAAATCATATTTTTTCAGGATCTTGGGAGCTAAGATTCATAATACTGCTGGATATATGGAAGGCAAACTCACAGTGATATTGCTTTTAGGCCATGCTGTTATTTTTTTCTCCTAAACTAAATTGTTACAGGAATTATGTCTCTCTCTTCCATCCAGAAGATAACTACCTTATCTATGTATTTCCTTATCTTTCCTTCCCTGGCCCCTGCCCTTTTCCTCTGAGAATATGCAACCTGCTCCACTATAATCAAACACCTTTTCTCTAAGAGATGGCCTTACCAATACCTGTCTACCTAAACAAATGTTTTCAATTTCTGCTTGGCTTTAAGATGTGCCAGGCCTATCTTAAGCCTGAAGAAGGGCTTTGACACTCAAATGTTTGCCTAATTTTTTCCAGCTAAACCAACTACTCTGATAAAACATATTATTTCATATTAAAACCCATTTTTGCTTGGTAATAAATGTCAACAAAGCTACCTCGATGACTTACTTCATCTCTCTATGGGAACTAAGGTTTCATCAAAGAGGTTTATAAATTGTTCTGCTTTGGCTCATAAGCTGAAGGATTCTTAGTGTTTTGTTTGTGTGAAGAAGGCACATGGTATTTAGTGAGTCATGATTCAGTCCTGAGATTTGAGGAGTTCATGACTCATTCACACCTGGTATGTCAATGTCTGAACAGTAAATCTCTTCCACTCCAAATTTACTCAGTCACATGCTGATTTTGATTTGTCTGCTAAGCCTGTTTCTAGCACTACACCGCTTCTAGTAAGTTGTCCCTCAAATCCACAAATATATAACAAATTGCCTATTATGAAAATGTCTAGTATATAATATTAATCCTCAATATTTTTTTTATTTCTGACAGTTGTATTTCTTAGTTCATTCTTTCATCTTTTTCATGGATGAAAATAATCTCTCTGTAAATTTGGAATTTTTTTCCATCTCAAGGACAACAAAAATGATACTTTCAATGAACACAAACAGGTCTGTTACTGTAAACAATAACTGTTTATTAGCTTTCACCCCATCACGCCATCTGTACCAACATCCCAAAACTAGGTTGATAGCAGAGGAACTGATGGTACAAGTAGAGGGTAATACTACTTGTTCTTGGAGAACAGCAGAAATCACAACTCCATACTGTTGCTCACTAAATCAATGCAGCCCCAAGAGCTGGGCAGAACCTTATTCAGACACAGCAGACACAACATGGATCATGTACTAATTACATTTAAAACACTCCATAAAGCATGAAAGCACAATGGTAATAACAATAAGGTATAAAGGACAATCACAGCCCCTGCAGGAATAGAGGTATAAGCAGAAGAGGAAGAGCAGGATCGCTCCAGCTCCTCTTCCTGGATAAGGGTGCTGCACCTGAGCAGTGCTGTTGGGTATCTGAGCAGGTCCTCCTTCTTTGGTGGAGAAATAAAACTCTTATTTGCCATTCATTACATTTCGCTACTGCAACTCAGTTCTCTCTAATGTGTTTTCTTTTACTGTGTAACTAGGTTAAGTATATTCAGAATTTTAAGCAGGCTTGTGGGGGTGTGTGGAGGTGTTCATGTTTTCTCCTCCACCCTCACTATATAATAAGGTGATTGATACTGCAGCCCAGAGTCAATAAACTTGGATGCAATAGTTCATAGAATCATGGAATATACTGAATTTGAAGGGATCCACAAGGACCACTGATGTCCAACTCCTGACCCTGCATAGGACAGGCCCAAGAGTCACATAATGTGCCTGAAAGCATTGTCTGAACACTTCTAGAACTCTGTCAGGATTGGTGCTGTGACCACTTCCCTGGGGAGCCTGTTCCAGTGCCCAACAACCCTCTGAGTGAAGAACTTTTTTCTAAGATCCAACCTAAACCTCCCCTGGCACAACTTCAGGCCATTCCCTTGGGACTTGTCACTGGTCACCACAGAGAAGAGATCAGCGCCTGCCCCTCCTCTTCCCCTCTCAAGGAACATGCAGACCATGATGAGGTCTCCCCTCAGTCTCCTCTTCTCCAGGCTGAACAGACCGAGTGCCCTCAGCCGCTCCTTGTACGGCACCAGCGCAGAGCAGCGTGGGATAATCACGCCCCTTGACCGTCTGGCGATGCTGCGCTCGATGCACCCCAGGACACTTCCTTCTGTCCTTTTCGCTACAAGTGTACAAACAACAAGAGCTTCACGGATAATTCGTTTCTCTACTGGCAGCAGCAGATCACCTTCATTCTTGTCTCTGTACCTTTGTACCTATATAGCTGTATGCTCTATATGCTGTATTGCAGTACACAGCACTTACCAAGCACTTCATGAGCCATTCATGCTTTCAAGCTATTATTTTTCTTCTAAAAGAACAAGTTTCATATTCTGTTAATCCACTTTTAAACCTTCTTGTTGACTTTATGGAAGTTTTCCTTTGAGCTACAACTTTCTTCTTTTAACACAGTGAAACTCTGAAGATTTTTCATCAAAAACACGTTATGGAACTTCTAATAACATTCAATCTCATACGGCTTTTGAGGCATCTGGAGACATAGACCATAGCAACTTTCTGAAGAAAACTGAACTAAATATTACATGGAGTTATATTAAGTTTGGAAATGCATCTACTGCTGTCTCCAGCTGGTCATTAACCAGCTCCATAGATTAGATTTTTACATCTGTAACACAAAAATCATATATACTGAATCAAGTAAACAAAACGAGGACTAATGTAGGCAAATATGGGTATTGTAATCATCCAGCTTCCATTGGTAAAAACACTTAAGACCAGACTATTAACTTAACTATTTACTTTTATTTTTGCCATTTCAAACCATACCAGCTATCAATTTACACAGATTTTTATTACCTTAGAAGTTTTGATAAAGGGTTAAACCCTTTATATATTTGAATTCTTCAGGCTGTACCATCCAAAACGAATGAAGGCCTTAATTCACACTAGTGGCGTTTTTCTGCAAGAGCTCTGTTTGCTGGGCCACTGTTCATACTTATAGAAAATAGGTCTCTGATTTTGTTGAAAATTGGAAAACTGGAAAACTGGAGAATGAAATGTGGGACCAACAAAGCTATGGCAATTTGTCACCTAATGGGATTATAATTGCCTACAGATCAAAGAGCTGGAGCAATATCATAGCTTTTAACCCTGCCAAACATCTCAGTTAAGATTTACTTTTCTCCCAGAAGGAAAGAACAAAAGCAATTTAGCAAATTACAAGCTGTAAATGGTTTAACTGTTCTAAGACATAAAGTGGGATGAGAAGGTGGTACACTGGGAAATCATGTGGGGAATAAAAGGATACAAAGAACTCCTCATGTGTTTAATGAGCTCAGCCTACAGAAGTAATAATATACATGACCCTCTAATAGTTTTGTGTCCATACATCTCTCCTTCTAGTCTGAAATATATTCTTAATTATTTTTTTATGAGACAATGTAATTTAATGATTCATATTTCAGACATAGCAACCGTTTCTACACACATTTCTTTTTCCTGGAAACTGTAATCATGAGATCCTTTACTTTCTCAGGCTGTTTTTATCCATGTACTGCCATGTGTGCACTAGATGGCACTCAGTGCTTAATGCTCAATTCTGTGCCCTGTCCAGAATAGAGTTTACAGGGGCCAGTGAAGCAATTGCTGAGTTTCTTGTTACCTTGAACTGATAGAATTGCTAAAGACAGAAATAGAAATTTATAACTTTGCAATTGTCTCTGTAGCAGAATGAAATGTTGAAATGGTCTTGTGTATACCCAGTTAATGTGCTATGAAATATTAAGAAAAAATTAAAATCTCCCAAAATTATATTGAAATATATGGAGCCCAGAACTGTCACTGAAATTCAGGGAAAAAAGTCATAAGTAGAGCCTCTACCAGATTAGAAAAATGGAAAAGCAAAGGAACTATGAAGAAAATATTTTCATGGAATGTTTCATTTTTAACAGATTAGCGGGAGAGGGAAGGGCTGAAATCCAAAGCAGACTTCAGTGCAGAAGTCCCCAGACTGTGATGTTCTTTGATAGCATTATTATTTATATTCTGTGAAAATATTATTAACTTTCTAAATCACAGTTTCCTCAAGTAGAGAGCTACAACAGATACATTTTTCTAAATATTTATAGAGTTTTAATATCTCTGAAAAAATGGATTAGTTTTTAAATGTATTAATTTCACTATAAAATTCTACCTTAGTTCGATTACAATCAGGCTGGTCAGGACAAAGTAGGAATAAACAGAGTCAACAGGAGAATTTCTCATGCTCCTTTTTGGCATTTCTATTTGGATTATATGTTTCTCCTTTCATACACAATCATGTCCTTTTCCAAGCAGAGTAAGCCTGGGGATGCAGCTAATTCCAGTTCCTATTATCTCCCAAACTGTGATAGTCAGACAAGGAGCAAATCTCTATGATATTTTTCAAGAATAATGAAAAGTCACATAAGAGCAGCAAAATTATCTGCCTAAAATACCAAGCAGCTGTGGCACTGGCAAGGTTGTAGAAACTGGTATCACATCAGAGAACTGTTCTTGGCTCTTCTGCCTATTTTTCAGATAACCACTGTGTCCCTGGCACCCAGAGTTTCCAGTGCTCTCTTTAATCCCCATCAGTCATGAAAGCCACAACATTCTATGTGCCTGCTGAGGTTCCAATTAGTCAAGTTAGAGATAACTTTTATAACTAAGTGAAAGACACAATGAAGTTTGAACCTTTTCACAGTAAACCCTGAGTTGGGATAGGAAACCATCAAGATTGGGGTGCATAGGTGTGTAAATACTGAAAAGCATTCTGAAAAGAAATTGGAAAACTATAACATAAGCTATAATTTCCTTTTTAAAACTATATTCCATTGGACCAAGATTCCCACTATTTGGATTTTGATTATTTGCTGGAATGATGAATGCTTCTCATCAGCCTGACATAAAATATTTCTGAAAATTTGATTTGGTGCCTTTTTGAATCTAAGCGTTTTTGAATATATAACCATATCACCCAGTGGGGATACTGTTGGGAATCTTAATCTGACATCTCATCAGGTAGCCCAAGGTTAGTGTCACAGTTTTTGCTTGATTAATTTTTTTTCTTTTAGAAATAATCCACATAGATGGCAGAGGAAACTTTTAGCTTTTTCATTATGAAGAGAGCTTTTCCAATAGGATGTGTCCTTTATCTAAGCTGAATATCCCACAGCGAATCAAATTTCTTTAAAAGAGTCTCAAGTTTTTCATCATTAAGGAGTAGTGCAGGGCTCTGTCTCCATATGTAGAGTGTTTCCAGACAGGGTTATTGATATGAGTTCTAGCCTTACTGAATTTTACTACTGCTGGCCTCTTAAAGGAATTTTATTTACTCTGTCTTGTGGACTGAAAGCTCTTTACCCCAATATTATTTTGTGATGTCCTTTCTGTCAGCAATAGGAGAGATTAATTTTAACTTTTGCACTGTGTCAACTTGTACCACCTGTACATATGATGTGAGGTCTCAGTATATCATCTCTGCAGACAGCAACAACAAACCATATTGGAAGAAGTAGAAATATAACCTTTGTATAATTTTTGTTCCTTATCAACACACAACACTGATTATGTTCCAATGAGAGAAATCAGGCTTTTGCCATGAAGCTTTCATAATCTCACAAGAATAATTTGCATTGAATACTATACTAACTCTCTAGTTTTCATTCTACAAACAGTAAACATTAATTCAAGAGACTGTTAATTTTTTTAGCTTGCTAGTACTTGCTATTAGAAAAGAACAGATATTCCCAACAACTTTCACTGTAACTAAAAAAATTATAATTTAATGCATTCTGTTTTATTGCAGTCTTTAATGGCCACCCCATTAGTTACTTTAGATTATCTCCTGGCTTTTAATGCTGACCTCCAGTTATAATGGGAACTTGTGTACTAAAGGAACGTCATTAATTTCTTACCCAGAGTACACACAGAACTAATCAACAGACTACTTTGGTGACCACAAATTGCAGCTCCTGCAGATACAGCCACCTCAGAGTGTGATAAATGAAAGAAAATGTTAGAGGAATAGTACTTCAGAAGCAATCAATATAAGAGAAAAATTTCTTATTCTTTTTGCACTAAGATCATGGCTTCTCCTTATCCTAGTGTATGTCATACCCACATAGATATTTAGTCATAGATGACAACCTTTTCACTGTTAAGTTATTCTTATGGTTAATTACATACAATATGATTTTTATTCTGAATTTTTATTATTCTATCATTTTCCCTCTGAGCCATCTACACATCTGAAACGAAAAGTATCAGGCCACTGTTCTTAGTTACCTGCTTCATGAAAATTTAGCTTTTGGGTATCCCATAGAATTCGAATTCATGTGAAGGTGGCAGAGAGAAATAGGTGCCTGTAAAAAATCTATAGGGGAATTCAAATTAATCCATTTCAGACATTTTAATCAACTGATGGATAAGAGTAGTGGTTAAATGTCTACCTCTTTTCTCAAATCAACAGAGGAAGGCAGACACTTTGATCAACCTGGAATCTAGTTTCCTAAATTTTCTTTCTTAGGGAACATGGCATTTTGGTAGTGGGTTTTAGCATACAAGGGTTATGGAGCCACATGAAGGCAGGAAAATGAGATCCTATAGGCTTAACACTGACACTGTCATGTCTTGCTGAATGGATGAGGTGTTTGGTCCCTTCTCCCAGGATCTGCATTGACTGTTTTAATCTGATGAAGATATTTCCATTTCAGGAAGGCAGGTTCAAAGCATTCTGCCTTCTCTAAGGCAAGTCTTGTGGCACCAAACCACAGGTGCTTGAACTGGGCTCTCAGTCACCAGTTCTCCAACTGATCTTGTATTTCCCTCATGCCTGCATACAGAGTTGCTCCATTTCACAGGTCTGAAGACTGTCCTGCCCACAGGCAAGTAGACTAATGTAGATCTTATTTTCTGTGTCCTGAATTCAGACATGTCTGATCTAATGTGGGCAACTGCAGTTCACTTTCCAGAGACCCTTAGCTAATACAGAAAACACCCCAAAACTGAGAATCCCTGGACAGCAGGCCTCCTAGATGGTGGTCTGCACTGGATACGTCAGGATGTAACACTCTCAGGCATAAGCCACAATTTACCTGGGAACTAAGGAGAATAAGGGTTTATTTATCTGATAGAGTTAATGGGAACATTTTGTTTATAAAATCAGTAATCTAAATTAAGGGAGAAATGAAGATGCAAAAAAGTAGATGTCAAGCACCAGTGGGGGCCAGCGGCTTCCTGAGTGGGTTCCAGGAGCAGTAGATGCTTGCTGAGGCAGTGTGCCTCAAAGACGATTAACAAACCTTCAAGGCAATCACAAACACTAGATGAGAGCACAGTCACCAAAGCCTGTGCAGATACATAGCCAGTGAAGTCGCAGTCTACCAGAAAATAGCGAAAATACCTCCTATGACTTACAGAATCATAGAATGATTTGTGCTGGAAGAGACCTCAGGGATCATTAAGTTCCAGCACCCCTGCCGTGGACAGGGACACCTTCCACCAGGCCAGATTGCTCAGAGCCCCACTCAAGCTGGCCTTGAACACTTCCAGGGATGGGGACTCCACAGCTTCTCTGCCTGTTCTAGTGCCTCGCCACCTTTATAATATCCAGTATAAACCTTTCCTCTTTCAGTTTAAAGCCATTCCTCCTTGTCCTGTCACTACATGTCCCAGTAAAAAGTCCCTTTCCAGCTCCCTTGTGATAACCTTCAGGTAGCAGAAGGTGCTGTAAGGTCTCCTCAAAGCCTTCTCTGATACTAAGCTGTTTAAATGAGAAAGGTTTCCTTAATTCAATGACTGGTGTGTGGGGAGAGGCTTACAACATAGACAGCCTTTAAAATGATGTTTACATTAAGTCAAATCCTGAAGTTCACAGTTAACCCTCATTGATACACAGATGTGATGATTTTACAGAAATTAATTTATCTTAGTTAGAGTGTGATTTTCACCTAGCATCCACCTCTATGATGGTGCCTCTCATTATCATATTTGTGCAAACCTCCAAGCTCTTGTAATCTTATTTTTCCAGGAAAACAATTCTCAAAGTCTGGAATTCTTTAAAGATATTAACATGCTTACTTGATGGATTTTTTTGCAGGTGAAGAGGTCTTTACTCATTTCCTTGTTTTTGCAAACACTGAATGCCTGGCAGTTTCTAATGAAATCCAAGAGATATTGGCTGTTTACCGCCTTTAAAAAATAAGGCTAGAGTTTTAGTTAATTTGCTTAATTTTGTATTTCAAAGTCAGGTTACAACTCTGTGTAACAAAGATTCATACCATTCAGCACAGTTCTAGGCTTCTTTTTAATTCGTGTCATTATTTAATTTTGAACAATTCTTCTCTTTCTAAAAATCTTGCAATTTTACAAATATTTGTAGTCAGCACAAGCTCAATACAAATGGTAAGATACAAAAATATTACCTTTCACAAAACAAAGCAGTTGCTACAGTTTCCTTAAAGTTATTATTGCATTCCATCATATTTATGAAGATATGGTGCACTTATGAAATATAACACAAAGAGGCAGTTAGCAACAAAGCAAAATAGCTCATTATATGCTTAGCATGGCAGTTTCATTACTGCCCTACACAAATTTCACAGTTGTAATAAGAGATGTAGTAAATGTAAGTTATTTTGAGACTAAAAGCACAGCATGCCTCAGTTCTGTGTAGCTCTGCAAGTTTTGATTTTATGAATCATAATATCTTAACTTGAAATTTACATTAAAATAATGCTAAAATGCTGGAAAGGAATTGTGGCACTTGAGTTCATCTCATTTAGGCATCCTCAATGCCTGATTCTTAAGATTAGAATAAGTCTTCTGAAATAACTTGTGTAAAGAGAGAGGGAGTTATTTCTGAAGGCTTTAAAGAGAAATTTGATCTGTTTGAGTTTAGGCTTTTAGGTGAGGTGAAGTGGCTCCTACTCCAACCAGTCAGGCAATATAACTGGGGACATTACTGCTTTGCAGCTGGAAATGGCCTGTTTTACATAATTGTCATGTTTTTAGAAAAACAGGAAGAGACAATTGGTCCATTTGAGGCAAACCATCCTTACCCAAATAATTTAAAATATATATTAGGTTTTTGTATGGAGTCTTTGGGTGAGGTGGGCTCTTAGGAGTCCCAGCAAGTGGAGAATCTGCAATCATTCTATGAAAACCTTTCCAGCACTTACTTGTTTACTAAAATGCGTTGTCTTCTACATAAGGCTATATATATATGTAAGGCTATATAGCCCCATAAAAAATTAAATGTGTTCTATTATTCTTTATCCATAATATATGTGTTTGTGTGTATATACACATACATATTCTCTGTTGGGACTAAGCAGAAAGTGCATGATCCTAATTATAGAGATTATAGACATTATTTATCAATTTCAAACTGTGGTTACAACCTGAAGCTTTCTGAAAGAACCATCATTTCTTTCTCCTGGGGACTACGGTGACCGGGTATTCTTCAGAGGTACTTCCATTGTGCTTAGTCTACAAGGCTGGTGGATTCAAAACTCCAATCCCACATTTATAAATTAAACAAGACAGAAGTGCTTCCTGCTATGCACTGGTAAAGTTTTAGGTTAGTCAAAGATGTGGTTTTGGCCCGTGCACGGTAAAACCCTTCTGAAATATCTGCTGGCATACTTCAGGAGCTAGTCCGGACAAAATACACATGCAAAGATCAGACAGCTTTAATGGGGTCATCTTTTTGGAAAGCCAGGTCATGGAAATGCCAGATACAATGCCAGCTGGCTTGTGTGCAGAGTGGCTTGCGCAATTTCAGTTTTTCAGGCTGCTATATGTTACTTTTTGCTTTTCTTGGGGAGTTGGGAGTATTTTAAAAGCCTAACCCAGATGTCTGTACCCTGGATTTGGACTCCTTGGAGATAACATACTCGCACCAGTTTCTTTTTATTTTTTTTTAAATAAAGTTGTTTAAAATCACATCCTTTTCTTGTGCTATAGGCCTTTAATTATAAAATAGGGTATTATTACCTTATTTGACATCTCTCTATGTCTCAAGATGGATATACATTCATGACTGAAATGAGGAAACCCTATGAGCATCCAGCTGTTTAATGAGACTTTTCAAGGTACAAATGCATCAAAAAGCTGTAATGGTTGGAATTTCATTGCCTTCTCTGAGGCAATTTTAGTAGCTGTTTCCTGTATTAAAATTAGAGTCCAAAAATTACTAATGCTTCATTATGGATGATTAACCTACCATAAATAAAAACATTAAAAAAAAATTTAAAAAAAGGCAGACAAGACTATCCATAGAAATAATTGTGATTCAAAGTGAAGAACCTTCTAATGGAAAACTTGCAGCTTTGGGAGAAAACTTATGCTCCCATTACACTGCAATACCCCTTATGATTTCTGAGTATGAAACCAATGGGACTCCCTGTGCTGAATTATTCTTCTTTTCTAATTAAGTTTGAATTTTAATAGTGTTTTTTCCTCCTGTTTTTCATTAGGGGAATTATTTGGAGTTGTACATTGCTTGCAGATTTATTTGCCTTAGGAGTACAATCCCATCATACCAGAAAAGTGTACAAACTTTTCACAAGCACCTGTGAACGCAAGTCACCAAACATTTGGCTGAGATGCTCATTGTGACCGCAGTATCACATAGGATGGTGATAAGCTTTTGTGTTGGTTTAAAGGTAAACCAGCAGGAGAAATGAACCCAACTCAAAGAGATTATAAATCAGAATTACAATTTAATGAAAATAATACAATAAATACAATTATGCAGAGAGTTGGTTTCAACCCACAACACTCAGTACCCTAAGCACGAACACAGTGGTGCTCGTTGGCCACCAGCCGAGCCCCACGTGGTCCCCCTGAGTCCAAAGTGAAAATAGGAAAAACCTGTTGGTGAGACTGGGTCTCGCAGTCTGGTTGAGAGCGGTGGTTGCAGTCCAGTAGAGGTTCTGGTCCTCCAGCCTGGCTCCCACAAGTAGAGTCAGAAGTCCCCAGATTATACACACCCACCTTCAGGCAGGAATGCCCAGCCCCTCCCCCAGGGTGGGGAGTTCCACAATGGGTGATTGTGAGTCCTGGGTGTGAGGACAGGAACATCCTCCTGTCTCACAGGCCTCTTAACACCCAGCTTATAGCCTGAGGGGTCAGGTGTGCTCTGGGCAGCTGCTGCAAATGGCCTGTCCTTAACAGTTTCTGGGGAATGGCATAGAGGGTATAGAATACCCAGTTTGGGTTACACCCACACAGTGATGAACCACTCCCGGCTGCTTTAACTAACTGTGACAACTTTAAACCTCTCAAACTCACCAGCAGGCCACAGAATCATATTTCAGATCTACCTCAGAGATCTCAGCCAGAGATTTGCAGCACATCCTGAGATTGGTGTTGCCATAGTAGACTGCTTCTAACACCAGCATCACCTACTTTAAATTTGGGGAAACTGAAGACCTATTCTGTTTTTCACAGCAATATATTTGTTTATTCAAAAACAAGCCACTTCTGAATGAATAGTGTAACTAATCACTAGCCCACAGTAATGAATATCCAATCAGGAATATTCATCACTTTTTGCTTTACTGTATTTGCCTTTAAAGTGAAGCACAGCACTGTTTTTTAGAGACCTAAAGAGTAAGTTTTCATATACTTATTATGACTAAATACAGAACCCTTCTGAAAGTGTTCACGTCTTCAAACACACTTGCAACATAACTCAGTTGACTGCAGGGAACTCAGTATACATTTGGGATGAATTTGGTCCTAGGAGTTTAAAGCTTGAAGGAAAATCTAAAGGAACCAAGGGAAATCAAGAATATTGAATGAATTCCTGATGCATATGTATTCTTTTATTGAATTGTTTCCTCCAGAGTTTATTATGGATGCATAATTTTTTGTTAGAAAAAGGTGTTTATGATTTTTTTTTAAAAGACAAAGAAAGAGCCATACCATGAAGGATTATAAAATTATCATATATATTAATCTGCTGTTGAGACAGAAATTTCAGCCAAGTTTATAAGATGGTTAAGTAGTAGTCATCTCTGCACAGTGAATTTGAAATGTTTTAGGCTTCAGTGATTATGAGTGCCTCAGACTGTAAGATGCTCTACCACATTCACATACATCTCACATCTCTCCTTGCAGGCTTGTATTCTTGGGGGATGTTAGGAGATAACAGCAACCCATCAACAAGTCCTACTAGTGGCAGCCAAAAATCTGCTGCTGACAGTTGCCATGACCAACTAATCAATCTCAAATTTAGCTCAGCTGTTTTTTTACCAGGTAAACCAGACCCAATTGCATCACTGAGAAGACAACAGAGAAAATCACCAAGCTGTGGTCCTTTCATAAAAATTCATTACAAGAAAAATCCTTTGAATTTTCATTTTCTCTTCCAAGTAAATGTCCAGTGCTCCCGTATAGACACTTAAATACATAGGTATGGAAACAAAACAGCAATGAAAGCAAATATCTGTCTCACAAATCTGGCTTGTTGAATGGATTTAAAAGCTGCAGCTATTAAATATGTGTCCTTAAGAGACGGAGTGTAATTAGCATCCAGTACCGAGAATGCTGCTAATACCAGATGTTGTTCTGTTCCACATGGTTCATCATACCTAAGCCTTTCTCACTAACATGCAAAGGTCCTGTCTAGTTAATAACCCTATCTAAGCAGACTGAGCTTTTAATTAAGGGCAAAACAGTGCTTGCAAAGCCCTGATCCAGTAAATTATTCAATAAAACACACACTATTGCTTTGGTGGCCTTTGGCGAGTATTGTCTCCTAGGTGGAGTTACGTAAGAGAACAGAGCTGGATTTTGGCTGCGACCAGTAGGTGCTGCAATAATATAAATAAAATAATCACAAACTACTTTCAAAATCATCAGTAAGGATAAAATAGTCTAGCAATTTTACTGTGGCCACAGTGTTATGTCTCATACAAGGTAGAAACTGGCTGCTCATGGCTTGGATGGGTGAACTCTTTGCTGAGTGAAAAACTTGCTGGAATGACAGGCGCAGAAATTGGTGGTGAATGGAGTTACATCCAGTTTGCAGCAGGCATACTTCTTGTATTTCTGTTAATTTTTATATTGATTACACAGTCTAGCTCAGTTATTTTCAGTCTACCTTTAATTTTATTGAGCAGTCATGTTTTTGCTTTAATGCTTACAATCCTCAAACATTGTACAGGAAATTTAAACCATTCATAATCCTAATATAACCTAAGATAACATTACAGACTGCTACCATGCTAAACTTGATGTACCTGATTAACATTTCTTGTTAAATGGGAACTCCTAATGCCACAGAAATTTAACTAAACTTGTGTAGCATGTACATTATTCTAACCGAAAATAGGACAAAAAGATGAGAGATAGAGGAGAGAAGGTAAATTCTATGTAAGATAAGAGACAAAGACTTTGATGTTCATCCTGGAGATTCAATGTAGGTATCACCTGGCTGACAAGACCATTTCCATTCCACACCAGGAATAAAAGGAATAGAAATGTCCCTCAGTTGTATACTGCAAAATGTAGTGTAATAATTACTAAGCAATGATACCACAAACCTGTGCATTCCTCTTTAGATCAGTTCTTGAAATGTAAAGTTTTGCCACCTTTGCCTACCCTAATAATTTTCAGTCCTCTCTAGGAAGAATATGAATTCTAATGAAACACTTAAAAAAACCCAATGAATAAATCATTGAGTTAATCCCCCTTGATAATGCATGTGCTGAAAATCTTAATTCCTAATTTCCATTCACACACACAAAAAATGAAATTTTCTTTTCATTAAAACTAAAATAGCAGATGTGAGGTGTTTTTATTAATATTGATGGCAAGCAATAAGTTTTTAAAAGCCTTTAATGCTATATATGGTATGCAAGGTATGAGCAAATCATCCCCATGGGACTGAGTGGTGATGATAGTTTACCAGTGATTGTTAGTGATTAAGGTTTTATTTTCTTCATTATATTAAAAAGACAGAAAGAAAATAACAGTACTAACACAAGAGCTCAGGCTTCATTATCATGTTCTTTGTTCATGAAACCTACTGAATGTCATTGACAGTCGTAAATATCCAGCGGCAAGTGTAAAAGTAGGAAGGGAAAAATCTTAACTTTCAAATTATCTAAAGACTGCAGCAGAAGAAACAGTTCATTTAATTTTTGTTTGTTGTGTTCATGTTGAATATTAAACCTTCCTATTTGACAGGCACCAAACTCCCTCATCAAAAGAAGAACTTAGATGCATATTTGCACCGAGGTGTATGAATAAATCCATATAAAATCAAACATAGAATCATAGAGTTACAGGTTGGAAGTGACCTCAAGCAAATAAATAGGGTTCCACAAAAAAAGAAGTTTTGCCAACGTTGTGCAGGGACTTGAAAATCTAATTTGAATTTCAGCATGTTTGTGTACAGGTCATATATACATAGATAGAAACACTGATGTTGCAGAAACTTTAGGGCTACACTAAAAAGGATTCAAGTGTTGACACAACCCTCAAAACCTTCCCTGAACATGTCACAGCCATGGTTTTACCAAAATATTCAGTTCTATCTGAATTTCAATTTTCGCCCATTTTAAGATAGGGAAAACTAACTTTACCTGCTTTGAAACTTGTCTAAACATCAGGATATTGTCTGTTCTGACTGAAGGCTATGGATATACTTCAGCAGTACCATATTTCTTCGAACAAGCTAAGACTTAAAATGTGAAGGAGCGTGACTTTCTAGCAACCAGATATGGCAAATATGGAAGAAAAAAAACCCAAGTACAAAACTAAGCATTTATAAGACTACATCAAATATAAACACCTCAATTCTACTTTATTTTTATGTGAAGTTTTTATTTCAGAGTCATGTTATCAAGATGAGAGAGTTGGTTAGTGGAAGGGTTATGAAAGAACTCCAGATTCTTGATTTCCACTCAATCTCCTCTGTGTTAAAACATGTAACGTCTTCAGAAGAGTGATTGTATCACGGAGAAGCAGAACTTCCAGAGGCAGAATCTTCTGTCACTTCAGCAAGATGCTTCACACCTCACACTTTGATGAGCAGATCAGCATAAAGAAACAAAAATTGAGCATAAAATATATGCCAGATCATTTTTTCCTACCTAGAAAGATGTCCTAATAAATTACTCATATTTGAAATGAAGGTTTCATGTAACGAAGTGTAAAATACAAACAGATCCCTATGTCTCTGGCAAATTGAATCCTTACTGCTTTATTCCATAATGGCCACGAAAATACTTTCAAAATCTTTAGAAGCATATTTTAAATTATTCCCTTAAGCCTACACAGATCTGCCTTATGATGAGTGTGGGAGGCTGAGTGAGAGCAGCTTGTATGGCAAGGAGCAGGAAAAACAAATGACAAAGGACAGATTTAATAATAGGAAAAGGGTATTTGTTACACATTCTTGTAGTTTCTTTTCCTTAAGTATGTATCATGGCCCCATTCTTACTTCCTTATACTACGGCCAAGCAGACATTATTGGTATGAAAGGACCTACTGGTTACAATTTATATTGGGTTTTGTATCTTTTCTGGTGTTTTTATCTCTTTAAATGTCAGTTACAGAATCAGCCTAAGCATTTTACCAATTACAGTATTTTTAAGATGTTTGTCATCTGAGTTCCACAACTGGACAAATTCAATGGCTTTAGTGTAAATCATTAACTATGTTAATCTTGCTACTGACATCAAGCAAGCTCTGTGTTCCTCTAATTACTTCAAACTTGCAAGGAACAATATAATATTTCCTTGGTCAATATACTTTTTAAAGAGTGCTTCTCTTCATCAAATACTTGTATTTACAGAGTGATTTCAAATTAAAATGAAATGCAGATTTTCATAGCCTCTGTCACAGTTCTTCAAAAAGCACTTAAAGGACAACCGCTATTATTTCAAACAAGTAACAAATCGTTGAGCAAGTGTGCTCAAGTGTTTATATTAGCATGGCTTGATTGGTTCCAATGCAACTGTCTCAAGACACCACAGCTGCCTACCAGGACAGCTACAATCTAGGAAAAGATCAGACCTTCTGAAAACCAACACACCCAGGGTATATATCTCACATGCAGGTAATAAGGCAGGATGACAAAGATAAACAACGTGACATCTGAAGGACAGTGCATTAGTCAGCTTAGAATTCAGCTTCATTGACTGCTGTCCAATGGGGATAACACACAGACCTTTTCACATCACTGAGCATTAATTAGGCTGCTACGGGTCTTCTTTTGCTACCAGTTATAAATATTAATATCATTGTATGTTTTATTCATTTCTCTAAGTGCTAACTTTAGGATTCTTCCCATTTTGCATGGGCCTCTACAACATGTCACACAGAAATGTGCTAAATTAAACAAAAAGAGTCAAGGTAAAACGATTTCTACGTTTATCATGAAGGCAAAAGGGGGTCATGTTACTGTCACTGTGCTGGTAAGTGCACTCTATCTTCTGAGAGATGAGATTCCTGCTGCTTAACTGCTATGCTCTCTTTACATCCCTTTATTCATCACATACAGAGCAGCTTACCTTTTTGATTCTCAGTGCAATTCGTCTCCAGTCAGTCCTGATTTTCCCAATATTCTCTCAGTTCTATGTAGTTCTTTTTAATTCAGGGGCACAGATTGCATACAGATTGCATGTGCCTTTCTTTACTGTGAGACAGTCTCATGGGCCACTGCCTATCTCACAGTTTATAACCAGGAACCAAGCAACTTATTCTCACTCACTTTAACACAATAATTCCTACTCACAAAAATAATACTTATATCTCATGTCTTCTTTGCACTTCTGGAATTGAATTCTTCTGTTAACACATCACTGAACTGCTTAAAGTGTTTTCTTTGGATGGCACGAGCCATCCACTCTAGAGGGCATTCCCTTCAGTGATTATTAAAAAAGTTTCAAGTAGCAAGCTAAACTTTAAACATATAGTTCTTGGATGCTTAAGACAGAAGATATGTATTCCATTCAAGTTTTCTGAATGTACATTTCTGTGACAGGAGGTGGCACTGGAGAACTTCTACTTCAGCTGTGCTGATGAGTCACAGCTGCCTTTGAGCAAATCAATCCCTCTTATTGTGCCTCATGTTTTCTTTTGAGGATAAATCTGTTTACATACTTAGGCTTAATAGCACAGAAATCTGTGGCTCCCTCTGTAGGAGAATTGAACTGCTGAAGAACAAGAACAAACAGTCAGGACTTCCAAAAGACAGAGGGATATGTTTCCATAGCTAGGAAGAAGAACACTCAAGGATAGGAAAAGCACGCATTTTCTTGTAGAAAATACCTGTTTGTAGCTGTCAGGATAGGCAGCTATCTGTAAACATCTGATAAAGGATATTAACCAACAGGCAGGTAGCTGTGGCCCCTAATACAAAAGTGGACCAGAAGTAGGATTCAGGAGAGTATTATAGTACATTAAGGGTGTAAGCAAAAACCAGAAGCTAGACTAAAGACTGAAATTTGATGAGTCTTTCCTACAGTGTATTCTCAAACCAAATAGCAACAAGCAAAATGAGGAATGCATTACCCTAAGGAACCAAAAATGAAACACTGGAGGGAATCTGCAGCCAACTACATGTGATCTCAAATGTCTTGCTTGAAAAAGAGATTCTTGATAGGAAATCTGACGTTCTTTGAATCTGGATTTAGCTGAACATCTGGAATCAAAGGAAACTAGTCTCAACCAAGATGCCAGATGTAGATTTTGGCTACATCTACTTTGCTCTATGTTGTCGGCCAACAAAGCAATGACTCCGTTACTATAAATGGTCCTGAACTACTTATAGAATGTTCTCTGTTGATAAGCCAAAACAGGTACTACACTTCTAAAGGGAAGCGTAGCAAACACAATATTCTGGATGTGCTTAGATAAGGCAAAAAAGCAGGACGATGAAGAATTGTAAGAAACACTTCAGGATTCTCCAACTAGACATTTTATTATTCTGTGATGAGAAGGTTATTCAGAACATGGCAACTCAGTGGAAGTTCTCTTAGAGGTGTTTCTCACAAAGCATAAAGTATTTCATTTGGCTTAAACTTCAGGAAAATATCACCAGACAAGATAGTTACATTTCAGTTAAATCTCTAACGGAAAGACTTCAACCTTAAAATCTCATAAAAACTAAACAGGAGGAGAAATTATTCTAGCAAAACAGTTCTTTAGATTTTGTGATGAAATAGAGAAAGAAAGGTAGGAAAACTGAGCAACTGCTCATGATATCACAAACAGTTCAATTCTCCTACTCACACACTGACTAAATTTGCAGAAGTCAATGGCATTACTCACATAGTTACTCACCTCTTTATGACTAAGACTATGCAAATCTACCCTAGACAATGAGGAGCAATGGCATAACTCTACTTGCCTTTCACACTTTTTTGGTGAAATGTCATCCCTTTTTCTAGGAAAAGCTTCCTCTTATCAAAACAACTCTGGAATTTGATGCCCACTCAAATATTAAAGCTCATTGACAGATAAAGATACCAAGAAGACCCATTAACCCCATCACATTTCTCATGCCATCCCACCACCCTCTCCTCACATCTCCTCCCAGCCTTCCTGAGCTCTTTGCTGCTACAAAGGAGCAGACTTATGCTTGCAGTGTTTGTGCTTAGCTGCCAACACTCAATCCCCAGCCAGGGAGTATTGGTAATGTCAAGGGACTGTTGAGATGAATTCAAAGAGGAGACGAATATATCAGTTTGTTACAGACTCAGAACAGTCCTCAGCCCAAATTTTCAACAGAACCATGCTAAACCACCTCCTCCCCACCCCCAAATAGCAAAAACTATACCACAACCAAAAAACAACAACCAAATGGTTTCCCATTCTGATATGTGTGTAAATATAAAAACCCAATCTGCGTTCTTGAAATCTTCAGCATTAAAGACTGAAGTAAAGTGCTCAGGCTTACGTTAAGGTCTACGGAAAGAAGACAGATTTTCCCCAAATCTTGTTTTTGGTAATATTTGATAGGATCAACTGGAAACGTGGCAACGTTATTGCAGAGCGATGGGTGCACTTTTGAGATGCACAATTTGTGCTGCCTTTGTTTACTAGGCTCCCTATGAAACAAAAATTGGCACAAGGAAGACACATTGCTCTGATAATTTTAATTAAAGTTTGTAATGCATCAGTGGATACCTAAAACCAAATATCAATCTCATCAGCTGTTCTGCCACTACTCTTTCCCCAGAAACACACACAGCATATGGAATAGGGAGAACTTAAGATCTAACAATACACCTTCATCAACTATAGGGCTGATTTCAGGGGTTTTTATGGGTCAGAGATGTCCAGGAGCCCCACTGTCACGTGCTGTTGGCAGCAGAAAAGGTTAGGTTCAATCTGCCTGAGAGTCCCTTCAAATATACATGATGGGAAGAGAACTTTCCCAGAGCACAGTGTTTTATTCCTATCTCCTGGCAACTGACATAGAATTTCCTTGAATAAAGGATTAATCAAATTGTACACAGAAACTCTTCTTTGGCAAAATATTTTATAAAGAGCAGACATATCTAGATGTCATAGAAAATGTTGCCATAATCACAAGTAGTTTATGGTTAATGCCAAGAACAGTGCCAGAACCTCCAGATTTATTGAAGTTATCACACATGCTCAGGAGTATTTATCTTCCTTGCTTTTCCTGTGTTCGTCCTTAACTCCACATATTTCTCAGATCCCTTAAACTTTGAGGCATGTTACCCATTCCTTAGTGCCAGTCTCTCAGCTTGACAAACCAAAAATGAACATTTCATCTGTTCTCTGGGTTTGCAGCCACCAGGGTACTGTGGGCTATCCCAGCCTCTGTGTATGAGCAGGCAAAATCAGCTCCTAATGCTTGCGTTTATAATGTCTATATAATATGCACCCACATATGCACTATCCTCTGTTTCCCATCAGGATTTTTTCAGTAGATGATCTAGCTGCAGTCTGGGAACTAGGAACAAACCAACTGAAAACATTATTTACAGGAAAATTCTTGTTAATATGAAAGAAAACAATAATAAGAAATCTTCTCTGATCATCTAAATCCTGAGAGAACTGGAAAGAGCATAGAAAAATACCAAGCAAAATTCTGAATAATTTTGCTGACATCAAGCTGGAAAATTATCATTTGTTCTTCCCTAAAAAAATAAATCTATTCCTATTGATATAATAATCCCTGGTACATCTCTGGTACAAAAACCAAGGGTTCCATAATGCTTGGTACAGGTGTTGAAACTATGAATAAGGTCAATATTAATGTGTAAACTTTTACATTTCACTGGTATTATTTTCCTTATAGACTAGCCATCAAAATTGTCCCAACAAACTGTAGAGTAAACCAA
Source organism: Cephalopterus ornatus (assembly GCA_013396775.1). Classification (NCBI taxonomy): domain Eukaryota; kingdom Metazoa; phylum Chordata; class Aves; order Passeriformes; family Cotingidae; genus Cephalopterus; species Cephalopterus ornatus. The sequence goes on along the minus strand of VZRE01016354.1, from coordinate 41,653 downwards.
ATTTGTTCAATAAGCAAGTAAGCAAATAGAAGACTTGGAAGAAAAAACTTTTCTACCAAAAGTCAAAGCACACATGTTTAAGAGATTAGAATATATAAACATTGCCACAAATCTTCAGTAAATCTTATGTTTAACAAAACTGCAGTTAAAATATTTGCATGATTATGATCCAGAGTTACACATATGGCTTTAAAGCAAATACCCAAAGAAGAAAAGTCATTATCTACAGTTGTCTCTTGACTTGATTACTGTATCCAGGTGATACATCTGCCCCTTTTATAAATTTTTAGTGAACATCAGTATATTCACATAAATTGTAAAGTGTTAACAGAGAATGCAAATAAAAGTACAAACAGTGCAAGTGGATTTACTGATATCCACTAATTAATAAAAACCTTAAAACTGAGGCCTTCCCATAAGCTAGGGAAAAAAAAAGGTCCCCATTTTTGTTGGCATACCCAGAACTCATGGAATGAATTTACATGCAATTTATCATATCACCATGAGCTACAGATCTGAAGCAAAGTCAGTGAGAGCTATTAAAGACTTTAGCTCTGTCTGGGATGCTAATGGAATCTACACCATATCAGTTTGGTTTTTTACGATGAGGTGAAGATAAGCATCTACTAAGATGTGTTGTTGACACTGACTTGGAAGAGAGGAAGGATAAAGCAAGCTCCTGAGTTTTTTTCTCCTCTGTTTGTGATCCAGTCAGAAGAACTCAAGAGGTAGATCATATCAACATTATGGATTATTCAACTATGATTGTTCCTCCAAATCCACTATTTAATCATAGCGTGAAACTGATGTAAATACAGTGGAATGACTGTAAGACAAATAAAGACACTGGTTTTAGTTGTTTAAAACCTTACCTAGCCATTAAGTATTCATTTGAAAATTTTTCATTATTTAAGTCTACCAGAGTAAATTTTTGGAGTGAATACTTCTACACAAACAGCCCAGCCTTTCTGTAAAGGAGGAAAAATACTAGTTTTATTTAGACCAAGAAGCGTGCAAATGTTTTAGAGTTCAAGTACCTCCACCATCTGGAAAAGAAACAAAGAAATAAAACCCTTGACAGAGCATCTCTCCTTGTCTCAGAAATGTTTTAGCTTCCCGTGAGATTTTCCCTAAATGTGAGCATCTAAAGATCTCTTCCTGTGCAGTTTTGCAGAACACCATATCCATGCTGAATGTGTTCCATCCCAGGAGAGTCAGAAATTCCTCAGACAGTCAGGAATTGCTTCTCTCCACCTACTCCCCGGCCCCCTGCACCCCTACCCTGCCAATCCCCCAAGGAATAATCTGATTCTGTGTTCAGGAAATGAGGGAAACGATGTTACCTGGGGATTCCAGCAGTCCCAAAGGGGTTATGTATCACAATTTATATGCAAAAGGGTATACAGAAGGTTGCACAGCTAATATTAATGCCAGTATCTGATTACATAACCATAAAATTCTGTAAATTGGATGTAATTTTTTGTAAAGTAGAAATACAAAGATCCTCTAATTTCTCTCTTTTTTTTTTTAATCTCAGGATTTAGCTATTGTGTATTTGTAGTAGTTTCCAAGCAATGACTCTGCAATTACTTCTCCTAGGAAACCTTTTCATAAACTATGAAACCTTATTCTAGGTAGGGTGGGGTTCTTTCCTTTACAGTGCATATTATTTTTTTATCCTCTTTCATCCGCTTAGTCGGATGACCCAGGTTCCCACCAACCTATTCTATCCCTTCTCTCCTCAGCTAGACTGGGGAGAGAAAATATGAGGCTTGTGAGTTGAGATAAAAGCGCGGAGAGCCCACTCACCAGTTACTGTCACGGGCAGAACAAACTCCACTCAGGGAAATTAACTGAATTTATTACCCATCAAATCAGAGTACGATAATACAGCCAAATCTTAAAACACCTTCCCCCACTCATCCTTCTCCTCAGGCTCAACTTCACTAATTATTTTCTCTACCTCTTCTCCTACAGAGGCACAGGGGGACAGGTAATGGGAATGTTAGTCAGTCCATCACAGATTGCCTCTGCTGCTCCTTCCTCCTCAGCAGGAGAGAATCACAGAATCAGAATATTCTGAGATGGAAGGCACCCACAAGGATCATCAAGCCCAAATCTTAAGTGAATGACTCATACAGACAGTCCTCCATGAACTTCTCCAACATGAGTCTTTCCCCTAGGCGGCAGTTCTGGATGAACTGCTCCAGGGTGGGTCCCCCACGATGTCAGAGGTCCTGCCAGCAAATCTGCTCCAGCATGGGTTCCTTTCTTTATGGCTCCACAGGTCCTTCAGGGAGCTCTCCAGCTGTGCTAGGAGGTCATAGCATCCTTTGAGCATCGACTTGCTCCAGTGTGGGGTCCTCCAGGGGCTGCGGGCAGATCTCTGCTCCACCATGTACCTCCATGGGCTGCAGGGGCACAGCTGCCTTGCCATGGTTTGCACCACGGGCTGCAGGGGAATCTGCTCTGGTGCGTGGAGCACCTCCTTCCTCACCTTCTTCACTGATCTTGGGGTCTGCAGGGGTGTGGCTCTCACATATTCCCACTCCTCTCTCCAAGTGCAGTTGCTGTTGTGCAGCAGTTTCCTCTCACCCGCCGTGCCCTCGCACTACCAAAACCTTGCCATGCAAACCCCATACAGTCCCTATGAATGCAGATCTAGCGAATTTCTCTGTTCTTTTCCCTTTGCAGAGCACTTGAGCTAGAGTAGCCAGAGAGCTTCTGCTGAGGGGGGCACAATGTAAAACTAAAACCAAAAGCAAAGACCTCTATCTGAGGAACACCCAGAAACAACATTCTGTGGGAGTTTCTGTTTGTGGGAGCAAAGCAGAAGAGAAGTGCAGGACTGATCACTGTATAAAATCACTTGTGAACACTTGCAGTGTGGGTGGACCACGGTGTCCCATTAGCTGCTAGATGCAGTGCAGATCACAGTCTGACAGCAGCTGTCAAGCCTAATGCAGCCAGCAAACTGCTGCTAGAGAACAGATACCTTGCACAGTGGTTTCCTCAGCTCCCAACCCAGTTCCACTCGGTTCATCTTTGGGGTACTCTAAATAATGAATCAGATTTCTTCATGCCTGATCAATTTACTAAATGTTGGATTTCAGGTCTGACCAGACCTTCCTGTGTTTCACGAGGTCTTATTTGTGTTTTCTTCCAAGGCAAAAATGTATTGTAAGGCTGGTTTATTTGCAAGGCAGTGTTTAACAAAACAGTATGAGATGTAGATGATTAAAAACCCAGCCAACAATAAAGTGATTATCTTTCAGCACAGTGTGTGGTGCCATATGGTGACTGAGCAAGTGGGAAGAACTAATGCTTGATATGCAGCTCCAGTGATTTACGGTTACTGACTTCCTGTAGAAAATGACTGCTTCTTTCATAAAAAACTAATTAGTTTTAAAAGTACATGTTTGCAAAGAAAATTTATATTTATAAAGTTGCCTCTGCAGTATTCAAATGAATTAATGATCTATAAAAAGCTCGAGATGTAGGTGCATTTTGAACCACCTGTCTTGAACTGTCCTGCTGACCCTGATCAGGAAATTAGCTTGAAATAATGATGAACAGCTGTTTTTACTGGTTCTTTTTTGTTTATTATATTTATAAACTGTGTGCAATTGCAGCAAATCAGGTAATATATCTGTGAGCAAAAATTATTCTTTGGGGTTTCTTCTGCCAGTAAAACTTAAGACTTTGTAAAAAAATCATCTGTTCTTTCAGAAACTTAGGGGATTCTCTCTTCCTACAACAGTAAAAAACACAAGGTAACAATCTGAAAAACAAAGGAATAAGAATTAAAGCAGCAATCATATATTTATCAAGAAAATCTCATGCAAAATTTTTCGTTTACTAGTTAGAGCCTCATGTTTATCTTTAATAAATTCATCCAAAACACTTCCTCTCTTACTGGAGTGTAAATTAAAAATAATGCTACTGTGTTAATACATGTCATTCTGAAAGGCAAGCACCTTAAGAACCATAGCTATAGCCTAATAAAACCATTGGAAGCCTTTTCACTCCAGTCTCTTACTCCATAGATCATCTTGTGCATAAGAAATCAGGTAATTTATAATAAAAAACCTGTCATGTGGGGTATCACAGTAGGTGTTTCCACTATTCCTGTGTTTTCTTTGCAGTCCTTTCTTCCATATATGTAGTTAATCTCTCTGTTTTATCTCTTGAATGCAGTATTACATAAGTGAATTCCTTTCAGTCAGTCTCATATTGAAAAAACAGGCTGAATCCCACAGAGGCTTGTAGTGGCTCAAAATATGTTCTTCATTTCCCTCTGAAGCTGACAAGCACAACTGTCCTGTCTCCGTCCTCCCAATTATCTGCAGTCTTATTCCTCCTTTTTTCTTTCTCACAGTTATTATTATTTGACAATAAATATATGTAAATTATATAAATCAGTCTTCACATTTTCTCCCTACCCTAAGTAAAGGTTCACCACCTTGACAAAATAAATCTGTATGTTCTTCCTTTGTCCTTGTTCTTACCTTTTTTCTCCAGCAAAACAGAATTACTCTTTATCACATAATTACATACTCTAATTCTTCCCCACATCTTGTGCATATTTGAGTTTAGTTAATCCTGTGTGATGAATCTGTTTTCTGTAATTTTTCTGTAAGCTCTGATGTGGAGTCGAGGTAAAGAAATCATCAAGCACATGTCTCTACGTAATGAGAGTGACTGATATTGCTTTAATATTACCGTAGAACAATGTTAAAGAGAAGCAGCTTTACTGAAAATAGCAATTGCAATGAATTTTTCATTTGAATTTAAGTTAAATTTAAAACCAGTAGTCAGTTGAATGAAGACTGAGGATATTTTAGCTGTTTATTCAACAACACAGTAACCCATATAGCTTGAGGGTTTCTCTTAGTTAAAATAATAAAAGATATGGTGGTTATTCTCCTCTGCATATATGCAAATCTTTAAGATCAACTGGGGAAAGAAGATGCATTAGCAGGATATCATAAATCATGTACACCTGTTTCTTTAGGAATTTACTGACAAAATTGTAGTAAAATATGTAGTTTAATATAAAAAATTATGGTTTACTGTCTAGCTTTAACAGTAAATTGCAAATATTTGAGAATATTAAACTATATTCAGTTTAGTATTCAGAATTTGTCCTTATTCCTAATAAAACAATGTAAAAGAAAATAATTATCTGCTAACACTACTTCCAAGGTACTATGGTAACATGAGTAATCTTGTGAAAATAACATCATGGAGAAGCCCCTAAGAAGTCTATAAGATGAGACAAAGGAAGGGAAAATAGAGGAGAAATTTCAAATTTGTTTGTTTATTTATTTCTTGAGTGGTTAAAAAAATTAGAAAATCATAAAATGACAATGATCCCAGAAGACAGTGGGAGGAAGGCAGATGGAGTATCAGAGTAAAGGGACACTAATGTGCAATAAACTTGAGAGCTACAAGTTTAGATGAAAGGATGTTCCTTCCTCCTCTAGAATATCCTTTCTTCCCTGGCAGGTTTTGTTGCACAAGTAACAAAATGAAATGGCAAGGTCTGTAGCATCCCAATTCCACAGATTATGAGAAGACACAACTGCACCCTACAAAAACTGTAGTGTGTTTCTCTTGTATCGGGGAGGAACAAACGGAAAGGGTAGAGGACATGACATGGAATGAACACTGAAAGAGACTAGCAAAGTCCTAGAGTGATTTAGCTTGGGAGAGATATCTGAAGATCATCTGATCCAGGTGTTTGTGGAAAATTACGGTTACTCCAAAGGTAGATGAGATTGCTAAGAGTATTTTATTTGTCGAGTTTTGGGTGTCTCCAAGCAGGAAGATCTCACACTTCCTTGGAAAACCTTCCTTTGTCCACCCTTATATGCAATCTAAACTTATGGCAGTGGAGTTTAAAATGCCACTAGTGATTGTAAAAATCAAATATGCTGAATGAGAGGATTTATTTTATTGTGGTTTATCATATTTATATGTATTATTATAACAAAAACATGGACAAAACTGAAACAGAGCCTAAAGCACTAGTAAGGCAGGAAGGCTGAGCTTGTTTGATGATTTGTTGTAAATTCCAGATCTTTATTACACAGCCTACACGATCTGAACTTGTTAACCAAAATAGTACATCAGGCAACCCAGTGTGGTGTCCTGAACCTGTCTGTTCTGTGTGAATACCCCATGGCCTCACAAACAAAGGAGGTGGAAATGAAGCGGGAGAGAATTAGCTAACATTTCCACTCTCAAATGCATGTTTAAACTCACAGTGGAGGTATTTTGATTTCAATTAGATGACTAATTTTAAGTATGAAGTGCCTCACTAAATTAATATGAGAAAAAAAACCATGTTATACCCTCTCATATAAATGTTGCCTGAGATTGGATCCACAGCCACACTGGAACTACAGTCAGTGCAAAAGACTCATATATCACAGCCCTTTCTTACATGACATGTTTCTGTGTGAATGTGTTTTATTGGTCTGAACACAGAAATTGTAGCATCTTCTTGTTTATGAGGTTAGGAAAAAGCCTGTCATTCACGGTCACATTACATGGATTATTTACAACCACTTTTTGCTGCTGTGTTTCCAATTTCATAGAATGTAGATCATTGCCTTAAACAACATTGCCTGTGTACATACATGTGTACATATATGAAGGTTAACCTGAGTTTACATAAAAATAAGAATATCAAGCTTAAAATGTAGCACACTTGAAATATAACAATTTAACAGAAACAATCCAAAGTACTGTGAAATAGGAAGCAAAGATTCCTTTATTCAACTCTGATTTACATGCATATATTTAAATTCCTTAAAATATATCTTAACCAAGACACTACTACTAAACCCGGATTTTGCATAGTGGGATTTTTAACAACTTTAACTGTTTTAGTCTCTTACCTCTGATCTCACAGTTCTTGTAATTAAAAAAAATTATTTAAGATTATAGTTTACCATATTTGAGAAGAAGAGGTGACATGATGTGGAGGAATGCATATTATGGTAGGTACTTTAAAATAATTATGATCCATAGACTTGCAGAAAATGAGAAATTGTAATACAAAATCAGCAGTTGCTTGTCATTCACAAAGATGAAAATGCACAAGGGACAGCCTTATTTCAGCACTGCTCAATAATAAATCAACAGGCCAGACATGACTCAGAGTCTTCTCATAAATTAGTTGTTTGACTTGGAACAAGGAGACACAAGGAAAGGAAACGCAGAAAAAAGGGGAGAAGTAGCAAAACTGTGCCTCATGTGGCTTTCTGCTCTATTACTCTTAGACAATTACATGAAATATTAAATAGTCCAATTACTGGCAAAAAGAGTGTGTTAAACAAACATGCTGTAATGGACTGAGTTATTGAAATCAACAGTACATTAGCTATAACTTGAAGTAAGATCATTGCAGATGAGACTTTGTTCCAGAAGATACAATGGACCCAGAGACAATTTTCCTGTTACAATTACCATTGGCAATTCTGAGAACATTTAGGTATTCCTTATTCCTATCTGTAACAATAAAATAAAAAAAAAAAAAAACAAACAAAAAACCCAAAAGAAAAAAAAAACAAAAACCAACCAAAAAAAAAACCAAAACAAACAAAAAACCAAACCAAACAAAAAAACAAAAAAAAAAAGGAAACAACCAAAACAAACAAACAAAAAAGGCCAGATTAATCCTAGCTAACATTCGGAATTTACGTGGGCCAAAATTACTTGACACAGAAATCCCACGTTACACCAATAGTCAACATGCCCAGATCTGTCTGTTTACCACCGATGAAACTGGTGTTTGATTTAGAGATCTCACTTAGGGGGTTATTTTGCACAGGGCAAATCCATACCTGTTGTGCTGAAATTGCAGTTGAAGGTGATGTTGGAGGGAGGTTGGCAGTCTGCTTCTGTATCAGTGGGAAATAGCCTTATATCCTTGACTCAATCAGAATTTTCCTGGGCCATTTTCAGCAGCTTATGATAATGACTAAAGGAAACAACCGTCCATCTTCAATGGAAAAATTGTTTCCAAAGATAAACGTAGTCCTCCCAAGTTAAAATATTATTTCAGTGTTTCCATCCAGAAGTGACTGTAAACACATAAAACAAACAAAATGGCAAGCATTCTTACCATTTAGTGTCATAGCATATATAATCTTACAGATTTGTAGTATTTATTTGTTATTAATACATTAGTAGCAGTGCCATACTTAATGTAAGTTTCATACTATAATTTCAGGTAAATTGAATCATATTTCAGTGATTAGGTAGGAAATCATGTAGCTCAACTAAGCATACAGATCTGAGGTGGCTCAGTTAAGCTCAGAGATGTGGCAGATCTCAGCTTTTTTGAAAAGCTAAAAAATAACTCTTGTGGTTTTTTCTCTGTATAACAACAAAGTCTAACCTCTAACATATCCACGGCACTTCTGCCTAATAAATGCTCTTCTGCCTAAGAAATTCAGTTGATGAAACTGAGAGAAAGATCTGCTGTATCAACCTGAGTAATGAAGTCTGCAAACAAAATGAAGCAGCAATTAATACTGTGATTTCTGTGACCTTGCATTCAGCAGTTGCTAGTTTAGTAGCAAGCCAGCACCAAAGCCTATCTACTTGTATGGTATTTTGCAACTGAAGATGAGTTGCAAGCTAAATAGCTATTTAAAAATCTTAAGAATCTTTCCTGAATCTTAAACACATTTGCAGTGTCATACTAGGGAAAACTGTGAGGAAAAGTAAGTAAGGATGAGTTCTAGCAGTATAAAATTGAAACTGGTAACCATTTTTTTTAATGCGTCAAACTGAAGAAATGGGAGAGTTTGGAGAATTTGAGAGCATTTTGGGGTGGCATCAACATTACTGTTCAGAAATATACATGTACTGACTGTGTTCCCACCTTGTGACTTAAAAAATGGTGACAAGTGAAGTGTTAAAATTATAATGAGAAAGAGATGAAAGTGAAAAAAGTGTGATGGGCTCAATTAAGGATTCAGAATGAAAACAAATGAAACAATTTGAGTTTACTTTAGGAATTATGATTTTAAATGCTTTGTTAAGCCTCTGAGCATGGCCAGGATAAACAAAAAGCTTTAAATTTAGATTTGATTGGGAACTCATTAAACTGTTATGTAGCAGGATTGGTTACTTGTGAAGTTTTTCATTTAACATCACATTTCTCAATCCAGTGTGAGCAGAAAGGACTGATCTGGCTGGAACACGAAGTGCAAACTTGCATCTAGCATAGATGACCACCACTACTGTGCTGATGCAATCAGTTGGCAATTTAAGACAAATTTTAAAGCATCTGGGTGGACAAGAAAAAACTGGGTCCACATTACCTCTTAGTACATGCTTGAGATGTTTTCTTTTCATGTGGGCTCTGATAGGCATTCTGTACCTATAGTCAGAAGTTGGCATATTCCTGTCTATTCTCCTTGGATACCAGCATATTTCTGTAAATCTGTGAAACTCATTGTGCTAGACTCGTTTGAAGGTGATATAGTTCAAAAAAGCTCTGTGCCTTCCAATATCCAAAATGTATGGGTGGGAGCAACATCTCTTATTTTTCTGCAAGTCTTAACATCTCCTGCCAGAGAGGTGAAAGGACCTGCAAAGATGAACAGTTTAAGTTATCTTTATGCATTGTGCACAGTAACCCCACAAATAACCCACAGGTAACAACAGTGACGTGTGGAGTAGGGTCAGAGGACGGATTGTCCGTTAGTCTACTCCCTAATGCCAGCCCTTGAAATATGATCCAGAGAGAGCCAAAATTTTCACTCTCTTGAAGGAATTATTAACCTCTTTGTTGCAACCGTGGACTTATGCCTGTGACAAATTCCCACCGAAATAAGAATCCGCAGTACAAAAATACACAGACCGGGAGGAGCAGACCTTACCCCAGAGATTTTACGATCTATCTGGAGTTTGGAAGATAACATACAGGACAAAAAAACAGTAAAGGAAAGTCTGTAGCATGAATATCTAGTTCTAAAGAGTTTCTAAATTGAAGTTTGTGCTATTTAATAAAAGAAATTTTCTTAAAGGACAAATGTAGATCAGGAGGCACTCTGGAGAAAATTCTGCGTTTCTCATTTCTCCTATCACAGTCAGATTTCTCTAGCTGTTCCTCCAGAATACAGACCTCATAATTTTCCAGTATCCATTATTAACTTCTTTTGTTTTATACCAGTTGACTCGCCACCATCTCTCATATGGACTCTTTTCCTTCATAATCAACATGTATACTCCTTACAATGAACAACAGCCAACAGTCCAACCCAGAAGAAGTCAACCCGAAAAAACAAGGAAGATGCACTGAAATTATATATTTTGATGAGATAGAGGTGATCAAAAGACAACAGCTCAGCCTGTTGCCAGAGGCAAGTATAACTTTTTCCGGGTGTTTGAGCAATTGGTTTTCAGTTGCATCGGGGGCAGGGGGTGGTTGCAGAACTTCTGGTTCTGGTGGTCAGCATGATGAGCCGATAGGGAGAGCAGACATATGAGCAGCCAGTACTACAACAGCTGAAGGCAATACCTTGGTCCAGGGCCTGCAGCTTTTCAGCTGAACAGTGAACTACATGGATGCAGTTGAACACTGCAGTGTCTGCATTCTAGGAGCTGGTCAATGTGCTGAGCATCCTGGTGTTAACAGGATGAATTGGGTGAATTAGCAGGGAGAAGTGTGAGTGCTGGGAAACCAAGAACAAGTGTGGAACTGGCAGAAAATAGCTGGGAATTGTTACGGGAATTAACTATTTGAGATAGGAAAGCCTTAGATCAAAATTAGAGGCCTTTTATCTTATGTCTCTGCTTTTCCTTTGTCCCAGAATTTTACTGCTGGGGATCATGGTGTAAAGAAATGGGATGGCACTTGTCAATATAGAATGGGTATGAACAAAACTAAATACTATTAATGTTTTTTTATGTCATAAAGAAGAAATAGCAGAAACTGATAGTTAAATTATTAGTATTTAGTATTAGCTTGTTAATTACAATAAATGGAAAGCAATGCATTAGATCTTTTGAAACTGATTTTTATTTTCATTTAGCATACTTTCTCTAAGATTCCATATTGTTGTTTTACCCTAATCTTTCTAGGCCACCAAAATAAATGTTTAAATACTTGACATAGACTGTTATTCTTAGCACTAGAAATTATTGCTGTCAGATGATACCTGACCCAACAGCATTGTTAAAGTGTCATACATTAATTTGCTCTATATTTTAATTTTTCAGTAATCAAAATAAAAAAAAAAATTATCAAGCTAGAACTTTAGACTTACCAAGATTGTCACACTGAATGCTAAAGTTACTCTTTTGTGTATTTACCAAGTGAATTTCAGACTGGCAGGGATGAGAAGTCACTTTGTTGAAATCGTGAGACCTTGTCTCACCTCCATAACACAGTGAAGGTTCATCAAACTAGCAAAAGCAACTTTAGAAGGGTTAGAAATAAAAAAGAAAAAAAACCACACACACAAAAAAATCAGTAACTCAACAGCTGACAGCAGGGTGAAGAACTTCTTCAGGTCAAATCGAATCTCTTCTTTTTGATGAGTAAGGCCATGAAAAACTTGTCACTCATGCTCTTATACTACCTGGGATAATATTATGATGCTATTTCTTTACAGACAGCAGCTGTAAAAGTGTGACAGTCTATTTCAAATTTTTTTTTTTTACTCCAACTATTAGAAAAATAATGAGCAGCTTACCCAAATGCAATTTTTTCTAATTACAACATTTCTAATATTAAACTGTGTCATTGTTAGAATAATTTATTTCAAGATAAAATTATTTCCTCAGAAACTAGTGGGACTCAGTTTAATAATCCATCAAAGGGCAGTTAGACATGAATCAGATACAGGCTTGAAAGCCTGTGTTTTAATGAGATTTCACAGCTGTGGATGTTTGTGTAGGTACTACCCAGAGATGCTGGGTACAGATTCATTTGCCTTGATTTCCATGTAAGTCTATGTTCCTGTGGTCCAGATATCTCTGAAGACCATGAGGGAATGTTAATTTCAATTATTTACTTGGGCTTTAATTTCTGCCTTTAGGATCTACAGACTGTGAGCAACATCGAGCGAAGGTATTCCAAAGGACGAGCATTGGTATTTCTTATACTGATGGGCAAAAGTCTTGAGTTTTTCTGTAAGTTCTTAAATCATATTGAAACATATTGATAGGGAGTTCCATTTTGCTGTGTTCTATTGCTTTGAGTGTTCACTAGCAAGTGATTTGTACAATATAACTGAGACTTCCCACATAAAGAGTCTTTGTCAAACCTTTTGGACTCATGTCATCTTCTTTTGAGTTATGTAAGGACACAGAACTTGTAGTACTTTCTTTCTTTCAGCCAGATGACTGGTTTCAGCATCCAAAAAGAGGACAAAATGTTTCTGTCAAAGTTTTTTTTAATACTTTAACAGTAGAGATCCAAATACATGTACTCTGATCTTTATTAGCGATCTTGTTTACTTTTAAGATTTTCCCTGAGGTTTAACTTAAGAATGCTTCAGTATTCCACAGTGAGATGAAGCTCCATTGCATGACATTTGGCTGCTTATGCTACAGTTCAGAATGTTAATCAGTGTGTGCTTAATACACATTAATTCAAACTGTAAGGGGCACCAGACATATCTTCTCCTGCATACTAAAGGCTAGAATTGGCTGAGGAGCTAAGATTTCTGTGCTGCAATTGCCATTTTCTTATACCAGTGACTTGATTAAGTCAATATATACGCATTGGCAATATCTAGAAAGGATGATGAACTCCATGAACTTCAAGAAAGGCAATTCTTTCCTGCTTCTCTTTGACTTCTAGATATTTCATAGTAAGTCATTCTTTATAGGAGATTAAAAATAAGGACTTGATTATTTTGTCTCTATTAAGATATGTATTAAAGTCACATATTAGCATTTTTTGACATTTCTTTTGAAATTACACTAAAATATGGGGAATCTTATTCCTTTAGTTGAACACTGGCAGTTAAAAAATGGGGAACACATATCAAGTCAGAGACGAAAAGCCCATGAATATCATAATCCCCATGGAAAATGCAAGGAAAAATTAGCACTGTGCTTTTCCCCACCTTTGTCTGTTTTCAGAGAAAGGAATTAGAAATCTCAAAGGGGGAGAAAAATTGTGGGAGTAATTATTCATCACTCTACAGAATTCACAGAGGAAATGCACTGCATACAGATTTCAATCATGAAATGGTTTGGGTTGGAAGAGACCTTAAAGATCATCCAGTTCCAACCCTCCTGCCATGGGCAGGGACATCTTTCCCTTGACCAGGCTGCTTAAAGTCTCATCCAGTGGGAATTGGAATGAGGAGCTCACCTTGACTTAGTTGAATACTATTAAAAGTTTTCTATGTCTTTTCTAGAATTTTTTGGCTATTTACTGTTATTTTACAGCTTGTTCAGTAGCAGCAGCCATAACCCAAGACAACTGCTAGGTTAAGAGCTCCAAGATACTAAAGATAACAGCATTTACTACATATGCTGAACAATTACTCATATTTAAAGGAAAATATTATTAGAGTGATAATTTTGCTTTCTTAAAGTGTATTTTATAGATCTGCTACTTTGACTCAAATATTCAACCATGAGTTACACTCTTTTTCACTACAATTATATTTAGTGAATCAACATAAAATAACCAGACATCTTGCAATGATTTAAAGAGCTTTTTGCAATAGCTGTTCCATAAAATTTTAATGAGTACACACAAAGTGATAGACATTAATGTATTCCACAAAAGGCAGACAAATCTGAAGATAATTTTTACAGGACTTCTAGCAGCAAATACGGAGTTTATTAAAAACAATATTTTACTTATGCTTATGAAACTAAACAGCTCCAACATCCTGCCAATATTTTATTGGCTAATAGTTTTTAAAAGTTAATTTTCAAAAGGAACCGAAAGAGAGAGAGAGAACAATTTAAATTCCATGTATAGTCTTTCATCTATTATCACTTACAAATAAATAAAAATCATAGCTGAAGGAGTTTAGCTCATTTGGTTAAAAGTTGGTGCTAATGGCACCAAGATCAGGGGTTCAATCCCCTGTATGGGCCATTCACCTAAGAATAGGACTTGATGATCCTTGTGGGTCCCTTCCAACTCAGAATATTCTGTGATTCTGTGGGTTGGGTACACTGTTCATGTGCACTACAGCTGGTCAGCCTCATTGAGCCCTCAGAGATACTTGTCAAAAGTTTCCTGTGGTTAGGAGCCACATGGACAGACATGGGAAAAATGTGTAGAGCATTTGCCCTTGAACAGTGCAGATGGTAGGAGCATGCACTACATCCCTGACTGACTTGTGCCAGAACCTCACAAAGTCCTCTGAGAACTTCCAGAGAAGCCCTGCACCAGTTTAACCCCACCACTGAATCCACATCGAAGTTGCTTCAATAATGACGGTCTTGTCAACCTGCTTCTATTTCTATCCATACCTTCCAGCAAACCAAAGAGTCTGACTAGTGCACAAGAGCAATGCCAAAATAACATCCAAAATTTCTTACTGTTCAGATTCATGGTAATGGGATAATCATAATAATAGAAAACATTAAAATAAAAAAAAAAACCACACTCACCCCCAAAACCACACAAAACACACACCAAAAAAAAAAAGAAAAGGCAACAACCAAAAAAACCCTCCCACACCTCTGTGGGGGTTCTCTCTGCAGAAAAAGGAAATGAGTTGTATACCAGATTCAAGAACAACCTGGATGAAGCCTAATGTACCGGATGTGACAAAGAACACTGGATTCTACAATAAGGACTGTTTATTATAACTATTGGAGTTTTTCCATTTGTTCAAACAATTTTAATCCATGTTAATGTTAATCTCCCTTATATGGTTACAATCCTCCCTCCCTACCGTATTTGTCTTGTACACCACCCTTCATTCCTATGTATAGAAAACTCCACCCCTTTCTCCGCCTTTCTATACCATGTTTGTACCCTGCGCCTCCCCTTTATACCATGTTTGGCAAGTCCCCTCCTTTCTACCAGAACCTTCTGTGGCAGACCCTATAAAAGGGGCTGTCGCCATGTTAATAAAGGTTCACTCCCCTCAACCCTTGACACTGTGTGCTTGTGTGGATTCTTCCTTCTTGCGTCACAGTGTCAGGTTTCCTCAGTGCCGCAGCTTGCCAGCTGGCTGAGGCATCCCAGATTGCTCTACCCGGAGTGGACCGTCCCTCTACTCCCACGAGCTGCGACACACTTCATTAAATCACAGACTATGCTGAGTTGGAAGGGACCCACAAGGATCACTGAGTCCTTGCCAAATTGCAGTTTTCACATCTGTGCAGTTTTAGGGGGTGGAACACTGAATGCTTCATGAGGCAAGTGGCTTGCACTGCATGTCACAGCGTGGCACATTCTCCAGCTGCTGTGCAACCTCTTCTTTAACATCCCAACTCCTTCCTTATTTCCTTCTGGGGACAGAATAGCTCCCATCTTGGATGACATGGATTTTATCTCCCATTGTGACTGAAAAGGATTTTATCTGGAGATGTATCCATGCAACTTGCCCTTACCAGGCAGGTTTGTATCTTTGCACTGAGTATTTCCTTAATAAATGAGACATAGCAAAGGGTATGTCATTTATATTCACTGGTGGCAACAGAGTTATTTAGGAAATGTATCAGACTTGCACTTACATATCCAGCAGTTTCTCTAAGCAATGAATCTACGTAAAAATCCATTGTGGATGTAGAAGTCTGTAGGAGCAGGAATATTCCTGCTGTGACATGTTTAGATCCTCTGATACATGCCAAAAAGAAGATGGCTAAAGAAATCATGTTATTTAGCTTGTCAAGGATTTTACTCTTCTAGAATGGAGTGCAACATGCACTAACCCGGACAAATGACTTAATCTTCTCATCACGGCATGTTGTAGAATTACTTTTGGCTGAATGAAAAGAAAATGGGCTGTTCAAACACAGTCAATATGCTTCTTTTAAAGTGAAAAGGTAAAGTTTACAGGCTGATGAAAAGCATACTGCATTGTGTTGCTCCAACAATGAAGGATCAGGTCGATACTGAAGACTACGTAATATCCTATAGTTAAATATATGCATACATATTAAAATAATAATAAAACAAAAACAAAAAGAAAAAAGAAAAAACCAAATCTGGCAAAATATTTGTCCTTAAATACTTTTTTTTTTAGTCACCAGTTAATTACATATCTTTAAAATAATCCTTTTTTTTTTGCAGATGAACAGAAAATTGGAATGCAAATTGTTCTCTGTACAAAAATATTAGTTTCTTAATTCATATCATCCACTATATTGTCAAGGGACCTGAAAGTATGCATTTGAATTGCTTTCAAAACAAAATGAAATTAAATAATTTTATCCTTAAAGCGTACTGCAATAGAGAGAACACATTTTTATGATCTGGATAGAGCACTATTGACTAAAACAGGAAATAGGAAAACTTATGGCAGAGTTATACTTTGAATTAGAAAAACCAAGAAAAAGGAATGAATTAGATTATTCAGGGCAAAGAACTCAGATGCCAGTTCTCTGATCATCACACTGTGTTCTGATTAGAATCCAAAAAAATTACCTTATTTCATTCTGTTATGCTTAGTAGGAAGCCACTGCAGTCACTCAAGCAAGGTAGGTCATCTTTAGCTGTGTACCGAATTACATTCAAAGAAGCTCAGAGTAGTCTAGTGACCAGCAGTTACTAACTTGTCAACTTCCTCTATCTAACCTCTTTTTTTCCCTGATGTAACCTGCACGCCAGAATGGAGTTTGGATTCAATATGGTATTTTTGTTGTTTCAGCTCCACATTTCATTTTGACCGTAACCTCTGCATTTTGGGTCGAGCTCTGCACTGTCCTTCACTAGTACTTGTCTGAAATGGAATAATCTGAATTTTTATATTAAAACCTTTCTTGAACTCCTTCTTGATGATGTCGTTTTGCCTTTAAGTATAAAAAATCGTGTCAGATCTTTCCCTTCTATCAATTACAGCTTTAAGAAGACATCCACATATGTAAAAAGCTATGTTACCAGCATATATACAAAAAATAGGAAGAACAGGAGTCTTATTCTATGTGAGAAGTCTATGCTTTCATTCTATGCATGCTATATTGACATAAATGGATGGACCATAACCATTTAGAGAATCACAGAATTGTTAGGGTTGGAAGGAGATCATCAAGTCCCACAACCACACCTAGGCAGAGTCACCTAGAGGAGGTGACACAGGAACTTGCCCGGATAGGTTTGGAATGTCTTCAGAGAGGGAGACTCCATGACCTCCCCGGGCAGCGTGTTCCAGTGTTCTGCCACCCTCAGTGTAAAGTTCTTCCTCTTGTGTACGTGGAATTCATGTTTAGTTTAAGGCCATTGTTTTTCATCCTGTCACTGCGCACCACAGAAAAGAGCCTTGCATCATCCTCTTGGCACTTGCCTTTGAGATATTTATATGCATTGATGAGATCCCCTCTCACTCTCCTCTAGACTAAACAGGTGCAGCTCCCACAGTCTCTCCTCACAAGAGAGATTCTCCAAACCCCTAATCATCTTTGTGGCACTCCACTGGACCGTCTCCAGTAGCTCTTTGTCTTTCTTGAACTATGGAGACCAGAATTAAACCCAATACTACAAAAATGGCCTCTCTAGGGCCGAGTAGAAGGGGAGGATCACCTCCCTCAACCTGCTGGCCACACAGCAGCTCAGGATACCCAGCATTCATATTAGTTCAGACATGAAAGAAGTAAAATACTTAAGTTCTTGATCACATACAAAATCTGTTCTCCTGATCCAAAGCCTTTACAATCAATAAGAAACTTTTTTTGATGACTTTGAGGGGCTATTGAGTAGATCCTTATAACTAATTTTTAGGCTTTTTGCCTTCTAATAGAATGTACTGAGCTAAGATGCTCAGTGTCTAAACTGTGATGGAAAGTCTAAGAGGAGAGGATACTTCCAAAATTGCTTCTTCCAGAACTTAAGTGATTTTCTTCTCTGGTTATTAATCTGCTTAAAATTAACATTATTAGAAATGTACAGACTGTGGGAATTGCAAAATTCAATTCCTCTGGCTGTGGCTAAATAGTTCTGGTGCAGTGGCAGCTTCAGTCCTAAATTCTGGAATATTCTGGTCCTGGTGTCACATCTAAAAGTGTCTTATGTTCACTAGTTTGTAATATCAGAAAAGTGCTACTATGAAATATGATGCCAGTCCATTGGGTCTCCCCAGTTAAGATTCAACTAGCCTCAGATGTGATCAGATTTAGATGTCTTAATTTTAATTTTGTGTGACTATTGAGATGCACACATATCACATATACAGATCATAAATATACCTAAAGAACCGTTGAATATTTTTCTAACTCATGAATAGCTACCAAGTAATGATCATTTCCAGTCACTGTGCTATGATGAATCTAAATCAGATCCTAATTCTTTAATTATCCAGTCTTCCAACTGCACCTTCCTCTTTATAAAGAGCAAAAGAGAATTATAAAGCCAGTTGTATTCATGAGACAATGAATAGTTAATGAGGTAGACAGAATAAAAAATTTGCTTGTTTTGAAAAAATGGACAAAACAAGCAATGACCTACACACCTCTGGAAACTGTCTATATACAGACTGTACATTTAAATTATCTGCAATCAGATTAATACTTATAGACAGGGGGGTTTGCCAGATTTATTTTTGGGGTCTTTTTTTTCCTTCTAAGTGTACATTCCCAGAAAAACATGGGGTTGTTTGACAACGAGGGTATATTGCCCAAGAAAAGTGTGGAATTCTTCAACATTGGGAGTGAATTGCTCACTAATGCAAAACAAGGCTTTTTCGTTTTATTCTCAATGCCTGAAACACCAAAACACTTCACGAATGGACAGCCTAGCACTTCTTGCAGGGTGAAGTCCTTTAATTCCACCGAGATCCTGATATATTGGTAATGTCAGGCTGTCATGTCATAGAACCTTTTTTCATGTGGAATGGCTTCCAGCAAGCATTTCTCTTGCTTCTGGTCAAACCCTGTGCAGCACTCTGCCATGAATAGCTTCATGCATCCTGCACATTTGTTTCCTGAATTACAGGCCGTGCACTGGCCAGCTTCACATTTCATTTTGATAACTTTTTTTGTTGACCAAGCTTGAATTGCCATGACTGTGAACACTGTTATGTAGCCTTTATAAATATGTTGAAGACTTATGATTCAGTATTATTATCTTTGTTGGCACAGGTTTTAATTCAAGTCATTTACAGTGTAGCACTTATGTCCATCTGATCTCCCTTAACAATTTCAATACGCAAAACATTGTAATGCTGGTTTATTTTTGAGCATATTGCCCTGGGTGCCTCATTTGAAAATCAGCATCTGAAATATTGAGAATGTGCAGAAAGATGTACTTGAAGAGTGCTCATAAGAGTACATCTGCTTTGTTTCTGAGGAGGGCAGAGGGCTCAGACAAGTTCTTTCATGTTTGTTTACAGAAGAGTATTCTGTTTCTATGTGCTTCAAGAACAAGAAATACATGGTTTGGCACACTGAGGTCAGTGAGATTCTTTCAACTCTGGAAGCAGGAAAAAAAGGGCTTTTTTTGGTGTGGGAAGGAGAGAAAACAAACAGAAAATTGTTCTCCCTGGTTTGTGTCTTTTTGCAAGGAAGAACAATTGTGTTATGAAACAGGTTAGTTCTGCAAGGCTTTAGCAACACCCTTCCATTACTCATTGTAACCTGTTTCCCCCTTCCTCCAACAACATTCAATGAGCGTTGCTGCATGAAATGTCATTACTTGAATACAGGAGAAGAGGAACACAATGTAAAACTGCATAAATACTGCCGTTTACAAGACTTCTCATAGAATTAGGTTGGAAAAGACCTTTAAGATCATCATGTCCAATCATTAACTTAGTACCACCAAGTCCAACACTAAAACACATCCCTGAGTGCCGCAACTACACGTCGTTTAAAAAACTCCATGGATGATGAATCATCTACTCCCCTGGGCAGCCTGTTCCAATGCTTGACAACATTTTCCATGATAAATTTTTTTTTAATGTTCAATTTAAACCTCCCCTGGTGCAACTTGAGGCCATTTTCTTTGTTCTATTGTTCTTTGTTCGTTCGGAAAAGAGACTGGCCCCCCATCCCCTCTCTTTCAGCAACAAGATTCCTCCTGAGATTTCTTTTCTCCAAGCTAAATTATCCCAGCTCCCTCAGCCACTCCTCATCAGACTTGTGCTCCAGACCCTGCCCCAGCTTTCTTGCCCTTCTCTGGAGACGTTCCAGCTCATCAATGTCCTTTTTATAGTGAGGGACCCAGAAGTGAACACAGGATTCAAGGTGCAGCTTCACCAGTGCCGAGTACAGGGGGACAATAACTGCCCTGGTCCTGCTGGCAACATTATTGCTAATAAAAGCCAGGATGCCCTGCCTTGGAGTTATAAAACAAAACACATGCAAGCAAGCAAGGAAGCCACCAATGAGAACATAAAGTCCTGGCAGTAAATGTAAATTCCAATACATGATGGTTTAATACATTGAAACAGTCGTGACACTGGATGCAGACTTCTTGCATGAAAAAAGAAAGAGTACATGAAAGACAAAACTCAATGAACACTACTTAAAAACCTATTTTTAGGAGCCCAACTTAGCCAGGAACTCTTCCTTCCCAGGAACCTACTTGTGTACATTGATATTAAGGCAAATTTAGGATTTGTACCTAAAATAAAACATGCGTGCTCATTAAATGGATATGATACTGTCACTGTATTCCATATTTTTATGATTCATGAAGTACTACTCCACTTCTAGACTTTACTGCTCCTGGCTAATGCATCAGTTTTCCTACGTGCAAGGACTGACCGTGCTGCTGAAGAAACTGTCTACATAAAGGACAGAGAAGCAGAGTGTGGGCTTAAGTAAACCTCTAAAGTGCTTGCTTTAGAGGATTCTAGGGGCAAAGGCATTGCAAATAGATTCTCCTTGGTTCAAGTAAATGCTAGGAAGAATCTAGGCTCAATGAGATAAGGAGGCCGAGCTTGAAGGAAATGGGAAAATCGATTCTCTAGAATAGGTCATATTACCTTATATTGTTCTGTTACTGTACACATGCATAATGCAGATTTAGGAAAAAAAAATCAGAACAAATGGGAAGCAATATGTGACTGTTTATTCCTGTAATAGGTGAAATAAAAAGTCTTTACAGTAACTTGTCGATTCTAAGCCGTACTGTTGTGAACTGAAAAGCTCTACTCAACTCTTTGGCTTAATGCCCGTTTAACCTCACTGAGAGGTTGCCTGTGGCACTTACATTGTAGCTATTATTGTCTATTTCCACCCTGTCTGCAGGGAGAAATGCATACTTTAATGCTTTGAGTGTTGCTATTTTCTTCATAACCCAGAAATTTCCAGAGTGGAGAAATCCTAGATCTCCTTGAACATATGTATTTGAAAAAGACAGATGGGAGTATTCCTCATGCCTCACCTTATGTTCAGTATTTCAGAGTTAAAATCTGGTTTTTTGGGGATGGTTTGGGGTTTATTGGGTTTTGGTTTTGGAGGTTTTTTTTGAGGAGGGTGCTTTTTTGTTTATTTTATTTTTTGGGTGGTTTTTCTTTGTGTTTTTTTGTTGCTGTTGTTTGTTTGGGGTTTTTTTTGTTTTGTTTAGTTTTGAGGTTTTTTTGTTTTTTTTTTTTTTTTTCAGTTTCTGCAGCTGCCATCCTCTCACAGTAGTAAATTACCATATCTGATATGCTCCTGGATGGAATAGTTGGGCTTCAGGAACAGGGCTGGGCACCACTAAACCCTTATCTCCCTGCCACAAATAGCCAAACCATCAGTCTGACTTAATTTCTTACTTAAAGGATTCATGTTGTGCAAATGTCAGCATTAACTTGGAAACTGGTTTCTAGACTCTGGAAAGATTGTCAGGGCTAATGCCAAAGGATGCTCCAGAGCACAGGTGAAGCCAGTGTCTGAGGGTGTTCTACAAGCTGAACTGTGTTCCTGGTGAGAAAGTCTGGATCTGAATCTAGTGTCTACACCCAGGAAAATGTGTCAGGCTGGCTGCAGCTCAGCATGCCTTTGCTTTCTAAAACTGGAAAATGTGCACCAAAGAGCCAGGAGGCAAAACAACATGACTATCTCTATCCTTTAATTAATACTCTAAAGCATGCTCCTCTCAGTCCCACTGATCCTTCCCTCTGGTATCTGGAAGTCATGCTGGCTGCTTCTACAGTATTTGCATCTTGTGGCTTTGGCCAGGGAAAAGAAAGCTACCGTCTGCCTTACTAATACAAACCATCTCTCTCTGGGTCCAGAAAATTCAGATTATAACCTCTAAAAAAACATAATCAAAACCGTGGGATTTCTGAGATCTATTTTGGGCAAGGAATCATATTTTTCTGCACATAGTGAAAAATGACACGAGTCTGCAGAGCTGTCATCACAGTTTGTATATGGGCAGAGATGAGGGAGTTAAAGTCAAAATTCTCTACTTGTTTGTGTGCTAATTTAGTGTGATTGTGGAGAAGAATAACCTCTAAAATAGTAATTATCAGGTCTAGAATCCCAGACACTGCCATATTATGGAGGATTTTGACCTTCATCTAGTATATCATAGGTCAACTACTGTGAAAAACAGCGCAGTATTCCCATACAGACAGACAGGTTCCTACCATAAGGATCTTGCTTCTAAATTAACCACAATAAGCAATAGATATCAATAAGGAATAGACAGAGAGACATACAGCTGGTTGAGGCTGAAGTAGTGAAATAATTAAGGTAACGTTCTGGATATCTACTGACAATCCAGTTCTCATGACTGGATATGAAAATTATAAATTCAGATGAGTTTTTTTGCAGATGTATAATGGTTATGAAGATATGGACACAGAAAGAAATTCCCATGAGGAAGTGATGCTTTGGATTTATAAGATGCTACATTTTCCATAGTAAATTATCCAAAGTAAATCTTAACCTTTGCAAGAGAGATTTAACATTCATTGGAAAATATTCATACTGTACTAGAGCCAATTCCTTTTTTGGCCCTATTCACACCTCTTTTCATGCTCACTCTCTTCAGATATTTTTATTGTTGAGTTTTATTAGCAGAAGACTCAGAGACAGTAAATTAAAAAAAATTAGGTATAATACAACCATGAAAAGTGGAGGGATTTGTTTGCTTGCTTATTCTTAAATATATGTGTTTGGCTCTTTTCAACAGTAACAGTCAAGCAATATTTGGACAGCAAAGCACTTTAGTTTTCATACAATAAATTTTAAAAAGAAATTACACCATAAGTAGTAGTCAGAAACAAAAGATGGGAGTAGTTTTGTAAGGAAAATAATGGAACCAAAATGTCTATTGAGGAATTTTAGCTTCTCTGTTGAAAAATAATTTTACAGTGATTTAGGAGCTGTAGAAACATTTTTTCCTTCTCTTTGTTTTGGTTATTAGAATTTTGATTCCCTAATTTTGTGTTATTAGAATTATGTAGTGACATGACCTGTTTCCATAAACCTTGTAGAAACTCCATCAGTTGAAGTGCAAGACTAGAGAACGTTGAATAATGGGGCTGATTTCATTTCGCACTTCCTGCTGATATTTTGTCTACTCTACAAAAAAAAGAAAAAAGCATGCAGTCTAGAAAACTTACACATAAGTTAATGATGACTGCTACAGCTGCAATATAAATTTTAAAAGTCCTAGGCTATTAGAATCCAGGGCAAACTTTACTTCAAGATTCACTCAAAAGATTGATGATTCAATTCAGAATATTTCAAAACCATCTAAGTACAGTCTTTATGCTTGGAAGTACCCACAACAAAAGCCATCAGCTCCTAATTTCTATCAATAACTTACTCCTTAAAGTCAGCATAATACAAATGTGGAGGCGCAGCAAATTCTCTGTTAGACGAGATTTACCACCAGCTTCTACAACCTACATATTCCTTTAAGGAAACAAGGAGAAACGTTTCAGGGAACAGCTTCATTCAAAGTACTGCAGCAAATGAAAGCTCTTCCATTAACACACAGCTAGTTTAAATTAACCCCTCATTGGTAAGTGACTAAAAGCTTGATTTGAAGCCCATTAAAGTAAATGTCAGTCTTCCCCTTGACTTCAAGGGGGTTTTTAACTTAGGACTGAAAATCAAAAGCTGCAGATATCTGCTGCTGTCTGTTTACAGGCCAAGATGAAATTAGTTATTGTTGTTGGAGTGTACTTTGATGCTGTTTGTGTTGTGGGCAGAAATATGAGGTAAAGCCCAGTACAAAGGAGAAAAGAGTGGAGAGAGACACTGCCTAAAAACTCAAGAAGGGAAAGTTCCTTCTTCCCCTTACACCACAATGTTAAGCAGCCTACCCTAGAATGTGAGAGTTGTGATTTAATTCAAATATCATGATGTGCTATCATAACTCTATGCATTTACTCAGCACAAACTATCGAGTTCCCCTGACATACATCAGAGAAGGGACTACCAATGTACCACTGGATTCTAAATAAACACATGAATTATTACATTTCTAAACCAACATGTAATTAATATTAGATAGTTATGTCTTGAAACCTCTTCTTCTAGCCAAGTTCAGGTGAAGTTTCTAAAATTCCCTCCCTACAGGTAATTTTTTTTTGGGATACAAATTGAGTAATTGCAAGCACCTCTGATCCTGAAAGATCTTTTACTGCTGACTACAAGCTTAATTTCAGCAAATCCAACTTTTTTTACATTAGTAGCTGTTCTACTACATGTATGAGAACAACTGAGAAATTAAGATTTGGAATTGCTAGGATCCTACCAAGGAGGTAGATATATCTACAGAAAACCACTGAATAAATCCTTAGAGGAAGATACAGGGAAGGGAAAGAATTCAGTTTCAGAATGAAAAGTAGCAGTGTTAAGGTACAAAGAATAAAGCTCTACCAGAGCAGAAAGGAATATAAAACAACCAATAACATCTCAGCATCCATATATTATCTAGACAATAAAATTTATTTCATAGTTGTAGATGCTGTAAAATAAAATTAATACTCAAGGTGTCTTTATATGCATGCACCTAGGTACCAGGCAATTAAATTGGGATCATATTTAATAGTTCCTAAAATATTTGCATCAGTAAAGATTTCAATTCCTGTATCGGTGTGGGATTGCAACAGTGGGAAATCAACCAGTTAGTGAATACTGAGCAACATGAGAAGCATTTCCAATAATAAACACAATTAGCAATGTAGATGAGAAATCTATCTGATTTATGGGCTGCATATGCAATTATAGCATATTCATAAAATGTTACCCACAGAGCAATCCAATACATTTGTTTATCCATGCTCCCAGATTAAGAAAGTAATGTTGTCAACCAACCAATTGTGGCCCTTACATATTCAAGATTAATTACCATCTGCATGGGACAGATGTTAAATCTTCAATTTCCCAGCAAGACATCTATAGCTTATTTTCCATGGACTGCTTCTTTCTCTGATCAATAAATGTATCAGCCTAGCTGTTCATCTTGCCACAGAGGTCAGACGAATGACAAGGTTTCATCTGGTTTTATGTCAAATAAGGGCTGAGGAAATGAATCCTATAAACAGCTTGGGTGCAATTGTCTTTCACTCTGTTACTCAGCTGCCTATGATTAAGTTTAAGCAATTTGGGAATTTGATAGCAAAAAAACACCAAACGACAAAAGCAAACCAAACCAAAAAAAACCCACAACAGCAACAACAACAAAAAAACAACAGAAAACCCAAATACAAACCACGTAACCAACCTTTTTGCATATTTTAAAACTAGAATTCATGTCAAATTTTCATATGAGCTGGGCTTGATTCCCCACTGAACCTTCAGCTGAACCTTCAGTGCCAGTATATGACAGCAGATTTTTGCTAGCAGTATACTCTCAAAAGCACTATTCTTTATTATTATTGTTACTATTATTATTTCACTTTGTTGCATAAAGTAAGAAAATGAACCATTGAATTAGTTGTCTTGTTAGTGACCAGAGAGTGTTGTCTTTGAAAAAGACATAGTAAATAAATATTAAATGCATAATGACTTCACAAAACAGTGCAGAAGAATATCCTCAAATTAGGACTTGACCCAGAGTGATGTAAAATAGCAATCTTGCTTTGACTAGTTATATAGGTCTCTACTCATTAGGTATTTCCCTATTTTGCTTAAAGCTCCCTGCAACCTCAGCAACCTTAGTGCATGTCACCTCAAACACTCATGACTGTTCTGAATGGCCTGCTCTGTGAAGATGGGAGCTCTAACATGGTCTTGGTGAGATAGACAGCTGTTTCTATTCTGCTTAAGTTCCCTGGAGATGCCCAAAGAGATGGAAAGAGTCCAGGGTTTCAATTTCCTTCATCTGATGAAGTGACAGCTTTGCTCACTCTCACATACTCACCGAACCATCTTCGTCTTCTTTGATTCTTACCAACCCAAGGAGGTGACCCTTTCTAACCCAACTCTAGAGGAGTGCCCTAGACAACAGGGAGTGCCCTGAGCAAAAAATACCACCCTCTCTGCTGCTGAAGATCAGCCCCTGTGCAGTCAGGTGTGCAACAGTCAAGGAGAGATAAAAAGGCCTGACAACAGCCAGGAAGGAGAAGCTTCTTGTCCCTGCCTCGAGGGGTGATTTTAATAAACCTAGCAAGGCTCTAATAAAAAATACACATTGTTTGAAACCTTGCATCTCCCTCAACATATGTGTGGGATTGCTTTGACCAAGATAATCAATGACTAGATCCTCCTTTTACAGTCTGAGCTCAGTCCCCATAGGTGTGTATAATTGTCTCACTTCCCAGCTGACTGATTTGTCTTCTGGACAATTATGTAAAGACGGAATGACATTGGACAACACCATACTATTAAACGTGCTGTCCGTAAACGTTAGTTATATTTTCACTCAAGAGAGTGGAGATGCCAGACATTTCTGCAGTTTCCTGAACTGTCAGAAGCCAATTAAACTGGATCTTCTTGTGAAGAGGGAGAGAGATAGTAAATTAAGAGGTCTAGATTTCCTTCAGAGACAGCTGAGTAAGGTATTCAAATGTTTGTATTACACCAGGCTGAGGGTGGTTTCCTGCCTGAGTGTCTGTATCTAACATTTCTGTGAGGAAATGCCTATGTTAGGCATAAAACATAGGCATGTTTCAATTGAGTTTTAATGTGTACCTGAAAATCTAGATGCAATAAAAAATAATTGTGTACCTAATAACTTTTGCTTTAAAAAAATGCTGTGAACAATTGCTAAAATCAAAGTACCTTGTGTTGGAAGGGACCTTCAAAGGTCATTCAGTCCAATCCTACTGCAATGAATAGAGACATCTTCAACTGGATCAGGTTGCTCAGATCCCATCCAACTTGATCTTGAATATTGTCAGGGATGGGTCATATACCACGTCTCTGAGCAACCTGTTCCAGTATCTCACCATTCTTATTGTAAAAAATTTGTTCTTTATATCTAGTCAGAATTTACCGTCTCTTTTGTTTAAAACTTGTCTTATGACAACAGAACCTACTAAAAAGTCTATCCCCATCTGTCTTAAAAGTCCCCTTTAACTACTGAAAGGTCACAATCAGGTATCCTGGAATCCTTCTCTTCTCCAGATTGAACAAACACAAGTCTCTCAGCCTTTCCCTATAGGAGAGCTGTTCTATCCCTCTGATCACTTTGTGGCCTTCCTCTGAACATGCTGCATCAGGTGTATATTTCTCGTACTGAGGATCCCAGAGGCAGATGCAGCACTCCAACAGGGTCTCACCAGAGTAGAGTAGAGGGGCAGAATCACCTCCCTCAACCTGCTCTTGTGATGCAGCCCAGAGTACGACTGGCTTTCTGGTCTGCAAGCACACATTGCTGCATCATATCCTGTATTTCATCCACCAGCACCCCCAAGACCTTCTCAGCAGGTCGGCTCTCAATACCTTTATCTCCCAAATAACAGGGGTTCTGACTCAGTTGCGCTTGGCTTTGTTGAACCTCATGAAGTGCATATGGGCACACTCTTCAAGCCTAAAATATCATGTATAAAGGCAGAATTAAGGTTGTGCAACTAAATTTTACTTTGAGTTTTTATTCTTCATCATTTTATCAATATAGAATACTGGCACTACTGCTAGGTCAGAAAATGTAATCCCCATTTTATAAATGGAGAACTAAAGATGAGCATAAGTTCAGTAATCTGTCTAAAATTAATTTATTTACATGTGTTCTAACTCTTCCAAGTCCACTATGGGTGAATTAACTTCCAGATAATAATTTCTCCTTATTTTTCAAAAATGTTTCAGATATACAACAGTGAAAATTGTGAGCAAAGTTTTATTCTGTACTGAAGGCAAACATGCTGCTCTCAAGATGTTATATCTTGTGGACATTGTGTCCAGGACTTTTTGAGAATCTAGTTTATGATGGACCGCTTTATCTGATTCCATTGACAGTGATCTGCGTAAAGCCAAGTACACAGCTGTGCTGCTGGAGCTTCGTGCAAGAGAAACTCATTGACTTTGAACCTTTGTTCTTTCTGTTATATCCGTTTCAGTGGAAAAAAAGGATAAACAAGGCTCTGAATCATTTTACACAATACACAGAAAACTTGAAAATTTCATTTATACTCTTAGCCATGAACTATAGGGAAAACCAGCATTTTCCACATAAATACAGTTTCCATTAAAAATAAGCTATTCTTGCTGCTATTGTTGCGACAACATTTAAAATGGGAACCAAGTCAGAAGTTAATACTGTTATTACAAACCTGTGGGGAGCTGGCAAGAATTTCTGTTGTTGCTGGAAAAAGTTAAGTGGAAGAGACAAAGCAGGCAGTGGAGCTAGTCTAACAGAGGGAGGCTCAGAGCAAGGCCAAGGACTAGCCAGCTGAAACAGTACAGCATGCTTATATCAAGCCAGGAGCTGTGATAGAAATGTTTCACACGCAGGACAAAGAGGACTTTATAATTGGGCTCGGGAGAACAGGTGTTGGTTAGAAGAGAACATCGTGACAAAGTGGTGATACAGTTTCAATAGCTCCAATCTCCAGACATCTTTTGCACTCAAACCTTGTTTATTTCAGGAAGGTCCTAGAAAATAGTTTTAGGAGCCCTGTACGCCAAGTACCTTTCTATTTAGTGGAACTGACAATGTTGATTTTTTTTTTTCTCTAGAGTTTTAAGTCTAGAATTTGTATTGTGATTATCTGCACTTCCCACTGTAGTGGAGCATCAAGCTAAGAAACGTTTTTAAAAAGTGGTCAGATACATGGACTCAACAGGATGTACTTGTTTCCAAGAGCATGATGGAACATGTTTTTCTGGAACAAACAAGACCAAAAACATGAAGGACAAGAGGGTGTAGTCAGCATGAAGTTACACAGGAGAAATTGTGCCCAATCTGATATCTTCTGAAAAGAAACAGCTAAGCTAGTGGAGGGGGATGTTGTTTATCTCAATTTTAGTAGGGTTTTCACACTGTCTCCCATAATATCATCATAGACAAACTGATGCCGTAGTAGGTTCCAGATAAATGGGCAGTAAGATGGATTGAAAACTGGCTGAACTGCTGCATGAAGAGGGTTGTGATCAGAACATGAAATCCAGCCCGTGATCAGTCACTACTGGAATACCCTAGGGGTTGATACCAGAGCCAGTACTGTTCAATGCATTCATTAATGATTAAAGACAAAATTAAGAGGAGTGGCTGATACACTAGACCTTTGTGCTGCCACTCACAGAAACCTTAACCAGCTGGAGAAATGGACAAAGATAAACTTTCTGAAGTTCAACAAAGGGCAATACCAAGTCCTGAACTTGAAAAGGAATAATCCCATGTTCCAGCAAAGGAGATCTACTGGCTAGAAAGAAGATTTACAGAAAAGATTCTCAGGGGTCCTGGTGGACACCAAGTTGACCACGACCCAGCAATGCATCTTTGCAGAAAAGAAGGCCAGCAGCTTTCTGGGATGCGTTAGCAGGTCAATAGACATACTCCTTCCCCTGTGCTTAGCACTTGTGAGACACATTTGGGTGCAGGGTCCAGTTCAGGGCTCTGTAGTACATGAGAGACGTGGACTGGAGCAAGTCCAGTGAACAGCAATAAAGATAAAGTAATGGCTTAGAGGACCTGAGGTGAGGAGGGGGTGACTGAGCTGGGGATTCTCAGCTTGCAGAAGAGAAGGCTCAGGAGGGACCATATCAGTGATGGAAGGGTGAAAAGAAGATGGAGCCTGGCTATTTTCAGTGATCCCCAGTGACAGCACAAGAGACAATTGACACAAAGTGGCACACAAAAGGCTCCATCTGAACACCAAGAAATACTTCTTCAGCATGAGGGTGACTGAGCACTGGTGCAGGTTGCCTAGAGAGGTTGTCTCCCTCCTTGAAGACAGTCAAAACTTGACTGGACATGGATCTGGGCTACTAGTTGACCCTGCTTGAGCAAGAGTTTGGACCAGGTGACTTCCAATCTCATCCACTCTGTGATTCTGTGATAAATACAACTGTTATAGATATTATAATGCAGAAGTATTTAGAAGCACAGCTTCAGTAGCTAGACATTTTTCTGGTCTATTATTTCTCACATGGTGGTACGAATAGCATCAAGATTCTGTTGTTTTTTGGGTTTTTTTTTTGTTGTTGTTTGTTTGTTTTTTGTTTGGGTTTTTTGTTTGTTTGTTTTGTTTTGTTTTTTTCTGGATAGCAGATTACTCCTTTTGTATCTGTTGTTAACTGTTCCTGCTACTCTAGCCTCTGCTTGCATTTTCTCATACGGTAATATTTCTAATTTTGCAGCTATGTTTTGCCTCAAATGTGGATAATAAATGACTCATAACATTAATCTGCTTTGTAATTTAACATGATACTATGTTGCACTGGAATATCAGGCGGATGATTTATACCACACAATGAAACATAAAAAAAAAAAATGAAGCAATACAGTTGTTATTTCAAAATGACATATTTTTACAAAGTGTATAAACATCAGACAGATACCAATAATCAAAGGTAATGAAATCCTACATGTACCTTGTGGGAGCCCTCATCAGTGCAATAACACCACAGCCCACAAAGGGGCACCCAGATGCTGCGTTTAAATCCACAAACCTTCAGTGCTTTCCCATGTGTATTTCCAGACACTTTAACTTCAGAAGTTTCCAGACAAGAGTTTCCTCTCACCATGACACCACTCCCAAGCTTTAGTGCAATCCTAGCCTATAAAAACCTCTACAGTCAATAGAGTTCATTTGAATATACATTTAATTAATCTCTCTTCATTTATCACTGTGACAACTAGGATACAAGAGTAATTTACAGATATTGCTTTTTTACAAAACTAGCAACGTGTTTTAGGCTAATGAAACTGAGGCCAACAACAACATTAAAAAACAGCCTCAGAGGAAAACTGCCAAATGCTTCTTTGGCCAGAATGTTTATCATAAAAATCACATTACACATGCTTAAATTCTTATCAGTCAAATGCTTCTTGAATTTGCTCCAGTTACGTTTGGCCCTGCCCTTCCCTTTTCTATTAAAGTCTATCCACACAGATATTGCAATTTTGCCCCTTTCCATTGCTGGCAGCTCAGATATGACTCAGCTCTTCCAACAGCTCCCCTGCATTCCCATTTCACTTGATATAGTGCACTGAATGTCCGTATGTCAGTTGTTTTTTTCAACTAAGTCTATTTAACACCTGTGACCCAGTGGAGAAGCAGAGAAGTGATGGGGCCGGTGTTGAGGCAGCAGTGATGTCAATGTTATTCTCAGCTGATAAGAAACCCGACATGAAAGGGGTTTTATAGCAAATGTATGACACTAAAAAGATCTGCATAATTAATATATGGCTGTGATTTCTGCTCAGTACATTCGCCAGACCACTGCTTTAATTGACTAATGGTCTCTGAGAAACAGAGCTCTGCTTGCTGTATTGCTGAGAGGCAATACCAGAAGAAATCAGACTAGCTCAGCCAATGAAGGTAAATATCTTACCGAGAAACAGCTGACTGGTATGTGTACATGAGCATCCTGGTGAGCCTGTGTTCTAAATGAGGACATTCCACAATTCTAAGCAACATTAAGAACTTCTTCTTGTCTATAACTAACCTTTCACTATTGTGCCTTGTTAATTAAAGAGAAAAATCATGTAGTGATTGAAAAGCGGACATTAAGGCAATGGCTAGAAAACATGTCACAATTCCAATAAAAATCACACATTACATCAAAGGGCAACAGATTTGTCTCAAGGATAGTCACTGCAGAATGGTAGCCACATGGAAACAGCGAGCTTTAAAAGATTTTTTTTGAATTCTGTGTTACAAACTAACAGTGCAGCTACTATCTGAGAAACTGAGCAATTTTATCCCTTTGTTTTAGAAATAAAATTGTGCAGTAAAGTGAGCAATCCGTGATTCAGACTCCAGATGATGAGTCCACTCATTGTCCTGTTCTTTTGCAGACTGGAGTAACAAGGATGGCAATATTGTACGTGATCCGCAGCTTGAGGGAAGTGTGTTTGGAAATAGGGGACTATTTGTCACCACCTGAACTTGTAGTAAGCCATTTAGCATATGCTTGCTTAAAATCTTGCTGCAGAATGAGATATGAAGTGTCATGAGGCTCAGCTGTAGGATAATAGTATGCAGTCAAGCACATTTGTATCTTGATATGTCTGGTACAACAGAAAGATTGATGTCCTACCCATTTACTGCACATTGCAGCCACCGTTGTAATTGGCCAGGATGGTAAAGACTTGATTTAAGACAATGCTTCTATCAGCTTGTTTTTGCTAATAGGGCATAAGTTTTCCGCACAGCATTATATCTTCACATGTTATAGCCTGCCCTGGGTTAACTGTGTGCTGAAGGCTTATCTATTGCTGCCTTTACGTCATTTGCTATGAGAGAATACAGATGCATGTATTTGATCACTCCCTATATTTGCAGAAGAGAAGAATGATATTTCTCAGAGGCTTGCCCAAAATACCACTGTTTTCAAATCAATAATGATTGTCAAGAGAATTGCAGATTCCATTTTGACTCACTGGGGCATTTGACGGATTACAGTGATCAAAGCTAAATATCCTTTGGCATAAGACTAAGGTCTCTTTTTTTATACTTGTTACAGTCTAATGCAGAAAAATCAAAGAACTAGATGACAAATGAACATTAGTGAAGTGAGTAATTAGAAGCATGGTTTATGGCCAACAGTGGTTAAATAGCTCCATTTTTATTAAAAGTATGGTTTGTGGCCAATAGTAGTTAAATAACTTCATTTTTAAATATATATGATGAATCATATTAGCAGAATGGAGTGTAATGAAGGTTACAAATGCCTAATTCTCTTATAGAAATGTACAATGCCATTTTCAGACAGAATCCTAATGACATAATTGTGCATGAGGATTTTGGCTTGTTTGTTTTTCTGAAGTCAGACCCTTGAAGAGTTTTAGATTACATTCTCCATAGCTCTTGCTTTTTTTTCCTAAGAGACAAGATGACACAGAAAGACCTATATGACTTCTTCCACCTCTAATACTTTCTGGCAGTGATTTGGATTGTCCCCAGTTTGGTAGCAGTCATATATAAGTAACATTGTTGAGTGGTTTCTCAATAGATTTCTCAGTTCATTTTTCTCATGGAGTATAGTATGTAGGACAGAACTAATAATAGGATTGGCATCCTCACTGGAAGCATGGAAAATTCTGGAAGCTGACAACTGAGGTATGCTGGTGGGGCCAGATAGCATGAAACTCAAAAACTACAACAGCTGGCAACAGCCTCCTAACACTCTGCTATGTAGACAAGTAGGATGCTGCAGTTTTAATTCACTATTGTATTTTCCAAATGTGGGAAAACAAAAAAATTGAATCAGAAGGGTTAGAGACTGGAATTTGCAGTCCATTCCTACCTTATTTCATCAAAGGATCTCATGGGCTGGAACTGTATTCACTTCCACAGTGTTGCAGGAGCTATGATTTGTTCTTTCATTAGTTGTCACTAGTGGTTAGAACTATGATCAGAAACTAAGTCTAAAAGTCCAAAATGCCTTTGATGACAGTTTCTCATTTGATTTGCAACAAGCCAACTAGTCTGTCATACTCCTTGTGCATGGAAATGGCCCACCATGATGTGTTTTGGCTTCCACAGCCCCCATTGGCTCAAACATCCAGATTTCCTTGACACAAGGAGTAAAGCATATGACTGATGGCAGCACAGAGGTGCTCCCAAGTTCCTCAGTTTAGACCTAGACACAGAGAAGCAGAGAAGGAAAGGGCATTTTACTATTACCCTGTTGTAAAGTTTCTGAGACATGGACACTTTGAAAGTGGACTCTGTTTGCTACATTAAAAATTAGGTCAGAGTTCTAGGAGGTGGTGCTGCCAATGCCAAATACAAAGACAATAAAAGTAGGGGGAACACACACAACTTGTTATCGTATTTTCAAAGGAAACAACAACCTTTTAGTATCTTTCAGATACACTGCCTCCAGGATCCTCTTGCCACAAGTTTTCATTTCAGCCGGAACATGATCTAGACAAGTTGCCTGTCTAACATATGTATCTCAGCTCTTTCTCTCGGCCTTTCTGCACACTCCCTCTCTAGCAGTAAAGAGTTGATACAAGTGTGAAGCAGCACACAGAACACCTTGGTAAAGGAAGAGACATTTGTCCCTCTTGCTGTCCCAAGGGAGAGGGAATGCACAAGTTATTCAATCAGATCAATACTGTAATAGCCTAAGAGTTGCAAATTTTGGAGAAAACCTAGGATGAACCTTGGCAGTCTGGTTGTTTTTCCCAGCTTTTTAAAATCTTAGTGCTTTCATTTACCACCCTTCATCAAGGTACTGGTTGGTTTGATGTTACAGGCTTTAAAAAGAGTGTGTTTATTCTTCCATTTTTTTATAATTCAGTAAAATTCAAAATGTAAAAAGGTCCACAGAGCTGTGAGTAACTCAAATATTGAGCCTTAGTAGCACGAAGAAAAGGTTGCCTTTAAAGCTACCTATCCGCAGACACTGATGCTTTCAGAAAAACGTCCCTGGCTAGGAGGTTTCTTGCAACTCCCATTTTAATTCCCCTTATAGAAAATAAATTTTCAAAGTTGTTCTGCTGTTGGGGAAAAGTAACAAGGCTGCTGTGTGTTGGAGGACAAAAGGGGTCCAGAGGGAGGGCTAGAGAAAAAATCATGCCAGTCAAAGTCAGTGCAAAACAATACATTTATTTTAGTGTGTTTACCAAGAATCATTGTTCTACCATTTTTTTCAGTCCTTTACTGTGAAATATGCTTCACAAGGGACTGTTGGAGTGTACACAACAAAATAGACAAATGCAATGTTAAGGCAGATTGTTTAAAAAGAAATTAATAACAAATGTTAAAGAACCACAATATGATACTCTGGGGAATGGTCCAAGGGAACAAATGGCTTATGCAGTTCAGGGTATGCAACACTGGCCTGCACAGAGCATCAAATAGGGACAAAGATAACCATATGTTTTTAATTGCAAGATTTTGCTTTTAAGCCTGTGCCAGTTTCCTTTGTTACATGATGAACTAAACGACTCCAGTCACTGGACTTCAGTGACTGAGCTGACATTTAAACTAGCCCTGAAAGTTTGAGTATTTTCTATTACCTCTTTTAATTTGAAGGTTTAGAAATGCCCAGTATCATCAAGATATGACAATGTTCTGTAAATCATTAGGCTTTATCTTGAGTAATAAGTAAGACTGGAACAAATTGTTTTTCTGTTTGTGAATTTAGTTGTGTCCAAAGAAAATTTGATTGCCAGTCTTTTAACAAAAAGTGGATGGAATTAATTTTAAAATATATATATAGCATTACTCTGTTTAAATGGTAGTTTCTGTTGTCAAAAGGAAAGTTATTTTTCACATTCAATTCTCAGGTTTTATATACAGCTGCCAGTGAGGTTACAATTGTTACCAATTACGGAAGTAATTATTTCTTAGCTTCCCCTTTAAATTCATACATGTGTTGCTGAACAGTCTTTGAACGAACTGTTGTTATTTTCAGAACTATAGCAACTGGAAGCCTGTATTGATTTTTCAAGAATGTTTTCTGGCTCTCAAATTTCCTATAAAACTTCTCAAGTTTTAATACATAAATTTAATCTAATATATTCTGAATCTCAGCTTCCAAGCAGCAAGAAATTTAAGTGAAGATTATTTTTGCAGGCCAAATTTAGAAAGCTAGATCCTGAGCTAATGTATACAATGTATACAAGTGACTGAAATTAAGTTATTTAAATTACAGCACTTAAGGTAGAATTTAAAAGAAAACAAAGTAAAATTCCAAATATCCAGAGTCTGTATGCATTACATTAGAAAATAAAGGAGGACTAGGTCTGGAACAAAAATAAAAGTCTTTTTTTAAATTCAAAATTTGAAATTTATGTTCAAAATTTCAAATCAAACCCTTTAGTTACTGCACCTATCTGCCCTGGTGCTGACCAGAATGTATGGATGGTTCTTCTCTCCCATGACTTAATGTTGGCTCATTTTGATTCATCCATCACAGTCTGAAACATGATTTATTGTCCTTAATTCTCTGTGTGATATATTACTATTTCATCAAGCTTTTGATGCAGCCCATCATTCAACATGATCCAGGAAGCAGAAGCTTCAGTATATACAAGCATTGTTTATAGTGGTTCTACATCATATTTGATGTTGTGGGTGTATTGGTTATCCAGGTAACCCTGTTATCTAAGATCCATTCATCTTTTCCTTTCCTTTTCTCTTCTCTCTTCATCAGAAAGTTAAAAATAGGATTGGATTTGATGCAGAACATTAATTTGAGGGAGCTGATGTGAAGACCACAAACGAAACCTGTCATCTCCCACCTGCAGCTTCGTCAAATGTGGGGTGGTCTAATTTGCCAAGTTTCCGAGAGATGTCAGGCACAGCTGCTACTCATTTACAGCTTATAAAGGGACTTTAATCAAACCTGTGTGGACTCTCAGGGTTTGAACCAATGGCAGGAATAGACTGAACTCACTGGGTCCTTATTTATTAGTGTTAAGTTAAAAGGTTTTTGAAAAATAATATCTGGCTGCTGTAGTTGGAATGGTTGGTAGGATTAGATGTAAGTACAGTAAGAGCTATACCATAAATATTTGTTCTAGAAGGAAAGTCAACAAAGATGTAGCTTCTGAAAGATAAATTCTGCAATGATAAATGTCAAATATTGGGGCAATGCTAAGAAAGAGATTTAATATCCAATGTCTGTAGGAGGAGAACCAGGTAATGAAAGCATTGAGATTACACACAGGATTTCTCTTCACATAGTAATTTAAGAGGGATGGGAAATATGAAAAGTGTTGATACAAAGAAAATTTAGAATCTGAAAGAACTGCAAGTTTGTTCAGCAATATAAAGTTTCTGATGAGCTATAATAGAAATGAGTGTCCCTGAGATGGACCTGAAAGCTGAAAGACAGGCAATACCTCTCATGAAAAAATTTAGTCTTCCCTTCCATTGGAAAATTTCAACACAAATCTCTATTTCTAATTTTATGTCTTTCTTCCCATTGATACTTCTAATTTCAATGAAAAATTGAAAGCTTGCAAGCTAAATGACTGTTCAAACCAGAAAGATCAGACTTTGCTTATCTAGCAAAAAACAATGAGAAATTTTAAGAAGATAAGTTCCCATAAAGGTACAGCTCTTACTCTTGAAGGGAACTGCCAAAGCTTACATGTGAGGGACATATGGACTGACATACGTCAGCATCTCACTACTCAGCAATTGGCTGTAGGCAAAAATGGTGATATGAGGCTGAAGGCAAGCAGCACTGTGAAGGCAAACTTGATATGTAAAATCTTACATGAGCTGCATCTTTAAAAATTAAAAAAAAAAGAAAAAAAAAGAGTCTTGTCTAAGTCAGCCATGATCTCATTATGACTGAACTAATAGTCAGATACGGGGCACTGACATTATCAAAAAAAGAGCCATGATATATTTGCTGGCTGCTTGTAAGTAGGTAATGGATTATTTCCATGGGTGACCGCAGTGGTCAGGGGATCACAGGCTAATCGTAACAGGATGACTGTGTGCTAACAAAACACTAATGAGCAGCTATTCTCATAATCAGTAGTCTGACCTGCAGCAGTCATGGAGAGGGCACTGCACAACAGCACCCACAGATGGGACACATCCAAGTCTGGCACAGTAGGTTATTTGCCTGAATACATGAATTGAAGATACGGCATTGATAAAACTGAACCATGAGTGTGTGCTAGATACATGGATAAAATCATTGACCAATTTAGAAACATGTAATATTGGTTTTGTGTATTCTGTCAGTGGAGGAAGAGACTCAGTCAGTAGGTATCTGGTTAAATGTCTGCAGGAAAGGGGACGTGACTCCACAACTTTGATCTTGAGCTGCTGCTATATCACTTAAACCCACTTTGTACCTTTTGATCACTATTGTTTTGCTACCTGCTATTTACTATTGCAATTAATGATCACAGAATGTAAGTGATTAATCCAGGATTGAAGTATTTCGGAAAACCTTGATTATGGGGGTAAACACACTTTGGGAGGATGAAAACACGGACACATTATTTGATTAGGATGTTAGGAGAGGCAAGAATGCAAAAGTGAAAGACCACTGAAAGCTGGAAAATGACCAGGAGAAAGATAGGAACTTTTCCACAGTACCATGGTACTTGCAGACTGAGCATTTTTTCCAGGTCACCCTCAGAACATAGATGGTTACATTTCCTAAAATACAAGAAGTATGAATAAAACATAAAAACAGTTTTACGACCACTTTTTCGTGTGTTTTTCCCTTTTGGTGAAATTGTTCTCATCACTAAGATGAGGAAGCCAAGTCCTCCCTGTGCTGCATTTCAGTCATCTTATCATGACTGCTGACATTACTCTGGCTTAACTCCAAGACTGCCCTGTGCACGTGCTACTCTGGCCTTTTCCACTAGGTTTCAAGAGTTTTTTCCTTTAGTCTATCTTTCAAGACTACTTCCTGCTTTTTTCCTTTTTTCCCCACTACAGATTTCTTCCCAAACACTTTCAACATCTGCTTTACTTATTTCCTCTTCCACTCCCAGCACTAGACCTCCACAGACTCTTTTACAAAGCCTCCATTCCTTCAGTG
Source organism: Cephalopterus ornatus (assembly GCA_013396775.1). Taxonomy (NCBI): domain Eukaryota; kingdom Metazoa; phylum Chordata; class Aves; order Passeriformes; family Cotingidae; genus Cephalopterus; species Cephalopterus ornatus. The sequence continues at coordinate 2,515 of VZRE01016354.1, read as the reverse complement.
TAGCTCAAAACATCGTATTCTTATAAATAGACCTCCTGTTAGTCATCTGTTTTCTGTCATATGAGCAAGAGAAGCTGGGGAATAAAGTGAACTTTAGACCTGGAATCTGTACATCTCAAAGGTCCAGTTCATCCTCCAATGTTTTATACCTAAAATGGAAAGAGTTGCTAAATATAACTTTTAAGCTCTGGATGAGAATGCAGACTCACATCCTCAAAGTTCTGGAAGGAAAGGTTTATTTTTTTCTTTGAGAGTAAAACATTCTAGAAACTTCATTGTCTGAGAACAGATATTAAGGAAATTTAGCAGTAACAAAACTGCCCTACAGAGGAGTTTCTCAACACTGCACAGCCTGAGAAAAGATTTTAAGTTTTTGAAACTAATGCATTAAAAAAAAAAACCATAAGATGAATAGCTTCATCCTTAGACCTTTCAATATCACTTACAGTTGTGTTCCTTTCTGGAAAGTGAGGTTATGGGGTGTAGAGTTGCTTACCCTACATTCTGGTAGGGAATGAGTCCTTTTTCCATAGATCCCAACACTGGAGAAAGATGAGCCCTTCTTTTTATTCTGTTCTTGCTTCATTTACAGTAGAGAACCAAAGCTGCTCCCTTCAACACTAAATATTTTTATTTGAAAGGTGTCTGTCTGTGGACTTTTCTGAGTACTGTCTGAACTGACATGAGCTTCAGATTGATGCTCTGCTCACCACAGAGCTTAAACAATCTGTTCTCTCAAAGTCAGAGAGCATCATTATTTACCTTTTAGAGTCTCTGTTCAGGGTTAAATATATCCAACCAGCCAGGCCGCTATAAAGACTAAGCCTGGAAAAAAAAGGTTAAAGCTGTTCAGGTAGTGAAAGCTTTGTGCAATATGCTCCAGTAAATGGATTAAATGAAAGGCAGGCAGTTTTTTTCTAAACATGTTCTCACAGCAAACAGGAAAATGTAACAGAAGAGGCCAAGTACCGGCTGTTCTCTTTGTCCATACTCTGGTCAGGTTTCCTTATTTCATTTGTGGTCAATGCAGTGATTTTATGAGTCGCTTAGACTTGTTTTGACAAAGTAGAGTTGACACGATTAACTTCTCTGAAATATCCATTGCCTCTAATCATACCTAATGGCATTTGAATGTGGGTAACATATTATTAACAGTAAAACTGTCACTAAGAACATGGCCATTTTTTTTTCATGGAGCAAAGACATTCTACACATACTTTAAACCTTGGAACTGTTGATAGCGTGTCACTAGAAAGTATACACAGCTGATATTTTGCTCTACTTTTGGACTGGATAAGGATATGGAGGGCCCATTTGCTGTCTAGAGAGCAGGCCTGAGGCTCTGTGCTCTAACCCCATCTTGCTGCATCATACTCATGTACCTGTGTCACACGGCATCTGCTGTGTTCTCCCACCCCTAAGATATGTCAATGTTTATCTGCTTCTCAGCAACATTATGAGATATGAGCAACTAATATTTCAAAAGTACCTATTGTGGTTTAATCCCAGATGGCAACTCAGACTCACACAGGCACTCACTCACCAGCAGGATGGAGGAGTGAATTGGCGGTTTGAGGTAAAGATAGGTTAGTGGTACAGAAAATGAAGGAAACAACAACAAAAATAATAATAACTAGAATATAGAAAATAATTGATGCATGATGCAATTGCTTACCACTTACCAACTGATGCTAGTTCCTGAGCTGATGGTCCCTGGACAGTTTTGCCCCCAGATTATATACTGACCACGACACCATATAGTATGTAATATCCCTCTGGCTGCCTGGGGTCAGCTATCCAGGCTGTCTCCCCCAGAAACATCTTGTGCCACTCCAGCCTTCTTGCTGGCAGGACATGAGAAGCTGAAATGTTCTTGACTTAGTATTAACACTACCTAGCAACAACTAAAAGCAACCCTGTGTTACCATTATTCTTCATAGTGCGTAAAAAACACAGCACTGTACTAGCTACTAGGAAGATAATTAACTCTATCCCAGCCAAAATCAGGACAGTATTTCAAAGTCACAAACAAATATTATCTTTCAAACCATTATACTTCTCTAAAATCCTTTTACTTTTAAGCAAGGAAGGTGTCTTCTTAACTTTCTCAGTCTTTTGTCGCTGTTCCTTACCACTCCCTCTATGAATATGCATCCTGCACAGACATTAGAGAGCCCTTGAGTAGACAAGAACAACTCGATCATTTTTCAGTGTTAAAATCTGACAGTGTGTGTATGGTGGGATCACAGGATAACTCATGTTGGAAGGGATCACTGGAGGTCCCCTAGTCCAGCCTCTCCAGCAAGGACAAAAGCACATCCTGATCCTCGGAGTAGGTCAGGCCTGGGGAAGTAGCTCAGGCCAGGGCAGAGCCACCTTGCTGAGAGCAGCACATCCCCTGGAGTTACAGGGAGCAGTCTCTGGCAGTGGGTGAGGAGGTCAAGCCAGGGCTCATCCCAGCCCAGGGAGCTGCTCTGAGTTGAGGTTCTTGCCTTTGTCCCCTTGCTGAACTCAT